>OW679195.1:89469445-89508775 GCA_940337035.1 Agriotes lineatus | reverse complement strand
TGGTTAAGGGTTTTCAACGAATTGTATCCGAGTTCGGCATTAAAATATTCTATTAATAGAATATAGTAAGTTTTATTTTCGTTAATGATGCGGCTGCTTCATAAAAGTCTTCCATTTATTGGTCGTCATAAGTTGATGTTGGTACATATATTTGAATAATTTTTAAATGATACCCTTTGTTGATTTCACTTATCCGTGTATTACTCGGCTAGCTATACTTGTTATTTGGAGAATACTTTGCTCAATCTGATTCTTAATAATAAACCCGACTCCACCTTGAGAGTTTCGTTTCCACTGGAATATAGAGTGTTTCCAGATTTCAGTTTAGTGCAGGATTCACCTTGTCTTCTGACCTCTGACAGTTCTATTGTGCCGAATTTTATATATTCTAGTTTTTTCTTTAGTTGACTAACTCTAACTTCGGAATTGAGGTATCTAGCATCTGTATGTTGCGATATTGCCCTTTTTTCTTCATATTTCTCCAAGTAGTTATTAGCAGGTTGGTTTTTCGTATATCTGCATATTCATGAGTTGTCTATATGTTTTTCGTGCTATCTAATTCGATTTTATGATGAAAATTGAAATATTGTTATATTTTGAGGGTGGTAACAAGGGCTTGCTACAAATTTGTGTATTTCGCAACATTTTGCATACATATAATTCTCTAGATTTTCAGGGGATGCTCTCATTTCAGTTTTCAGATTAATCTTTAGTTAGGTAATTCTCCGATGTTCGTATAATGCTACAAAATGCCATTCTTGTGCTCACTCTAGTTATGAACGCGTGTTTCTTGTGTTGTAGGGTTAGTTACATTATGACTGGTTATAACAATTCGAGATGAAAAGAATCTCACCGACGAGGAAATGGCGATACATTTGGAGACTGACGATCCCAAAATTTACCAAATTTTGGAGGATGGCGCCAGTGATGAAAAAATAGAGGACCATGTTTCCATTTTTTTTACGTTACCGACGCAATTATATTTGATAAAAACAAGCAGACGCCTTATGGTGAATTCATGCGAGAGACAGACACGGTGTAATTATTTTTCAATGTAAGAGCAATAAATAACCAATGAATGTAAGCACTAAACGGTCTGCAGCAAATAAGGGCAAGGATGCATCTCGTCTTACACAATACATTTTTGGAGTATCTTCAATGGGGGCTACATTTTTGTTGTTTTTATCACCAGAGATAATCGGAGATAATTGTAAAGAAAACAAATCATAAAGCTGAAAACTTCTTCACTCAGAGGAGTGCTGAACATCCAAATAACAAGAAAAAAAAATCTCTCACAAATAGGCAAGAAATTGAAGAGTATATCGAATTATTACTTACGATGGGAGCTCTTCAGAGTAGTAGCGAAGTAGGGTGCTTTGATATCAATTTGACGTATTTGTGCTATAGAGTGAGAAAAGACAACAATCTATCCGTACCCTGGAAAGGTCAAATTGACAGCAAAACACACTATAGAGAACCTATAACAACTATGCTTTATACTAGCAATCCTGCTTACACGCGTTCAATATATCCCACCGTACTTTCTAAAAGCAGATACTAATTTCTGACTAGGTTTTTAATGTTCGATAAGAGAATGTCAAATTGGCAGCTTTTCGCTAGGTGTTTGACATTATGGTTGCTAACTGTAGGAAAGGTATGACTCCTGGGTTACATCTCTGCATAGATGAACAATTAGTACTATTTCGTGACAAATAACCCTTCAGGGTGTTCATAAAGAGTAAGCCAGCTAAATATGGCTTAAAAAATATGGGCCTTAGAAGACTGCGAGTCTGCATATACAGTCAACATGCAAGTTTATCTTAGTAATGTTTTTTACTTGGTAAAAATATAGTTCATAAATTGTTTTCCAGAGAAACAGAGCAATAAAACCCTAAAAAATAAAGGAGAGAGCATATATTGGATCTCACGGACCATTTAGATGAAGGCTATGGTATAACGATAACTTCTTTAGCAGTCTTGATCTAGCACATATGCTGTGGTCAAGAAATCTTCTAAGGAAGAACAAGATGGCTATACCATCAAATCTTCTTCCATCGCCTCAGAAACCTTTACTGTCATCAATGTTTGCTTTTAGAAAAAAATAGAACGCCTGTTTCGTATGTTCCAAAGAAAAACTGAGCTGTTATTTTGCTTTCGAGTAAATATTTTGATGATAAGATGAATGGAAAAGCTGAGCAATATTGGCCGGACATAATTCTGCACTATCACAGTAGGTACCAAAGGTGCAGTTGCTGTAACAGACCGAATGGTTCAAAAGAATACCACACAGCGAAGAACACTCAGATGGCCAATGGTCTTGTTTCATAATATTTTCATTATTGGGACTATAGGGCGCGTTCAGACAACACAGCTGCTGTAAAACAGCAGTAATAAACGCTGACTACACTGAAAGTAAGCGGTTACCGATTTTCTGAACAAACCGCTGTATCATAAAACCACATACAACTGAGTAAAATCTACTTTTGTGGAAGGTCCTGCTTAACCTCACTTTTAGATAGCACTACTGGTACGAAAATCAAGAATTCCAAAAATATTGAACGTGATAGATTTTAGGTTATAAATATCCAAAATACGCTGTCACCACCACTACCGTCCGAACCGCTGGGCAAGTCAGCACAAATAATTTCCGCTGGGAATAATGAGCATTGCTGGAAGTCAGCGCATAAACAGCTGAACTGTTCAATAAACACCGCTAAGTCAGCAACTCAGCTGCTGCGGTCATCTGAACGCGCCCAATAAACGCGTACAAGGTAAGATGCTAGCTGAGTATAAGAAAGATCAAATCGATGGCAGGAGAGAGTTTCTCTTGGAACTAGGTATCGAGTTAGTAAAAGAACACATCACTACCGTTATAGCGACACTAAAAATGTACATCCAGCTATAAAGCAATATATGGTAAATGTGATTCCGCAGCTGAGTACCTCCTGTTGTTCCTCCACCTCCCGCCGAGAGAGATCAAGGGCGTTGCTACAATGCAGCAGGAAATGAGACAGAAAATAAACAAAATCACGCTTTGAATGCGGCAATTTTGTGTGTACCGTACCTGTACCGTGTGTTCAGTAGCAAAATAATATGTTCAACGTGTATCAATAAATAAGAATACGTTTGAAGCTTGTAAACATAGGCAACACTATAATAAAGAATTTTAGACAATTTTTCTTTTTTCTACTTACAATTACACATACGGCAGATGAGCAAATGTAATAATCATGCCAGCTTACATGGCCTTAAAATAGGGATGCATTTGGGGTACGGTATTCGGCGCTAGTAAAAAGGCACGGTATTACAGGGGTTAAACGATTGCAACATTTTGTTGAAATACAGTTTATACAAATAAAACGAGACTCGACAGTTTTGCTTTTGACGTGTCTCGTTTAAAAGCACTGGAAAACTGCATCTATTAAGTTCGTGCGAAGTAATAGTTAATTTGTATACCAAGACACTGAAGTTAAATTTTTACAGTAAGGAGGGACACATTACGTTCTTTTTTTTTTAGAAGAATCTTGAAACTTAAAAATGTTAACCTATTTTTGTAGGTACTTTTGTCACCTATCTGTTACCCCGCAACCTACAAAAAGTTGTAAAACAATTGATTTTACTTCACTGCCGATTGATTGTATTTTAATGACTATTCAGTTCACCTGTAATCTGTCAATGTGGACCAACGAAAACGTCAGATTTTGCATTTCACAGCCAACCAAAATAAAGTGTAGTGGCTATTTAGTCCAAGATCCAGCAACAAATTTGCTTACAGTATTTTTAACAAACGTGTAACTGTTATAGAAGGTCCCTTTGAATATACTCAGAAGGAAACCCGAAGTCTGGCAAGCCTATGGTGGTGGTTTTGGCCCAAAAAAACCATGACCGCACCAGAGATTTGTTTAAAGAACTTGCCTTGAAATAGGAAATAAGTGGAAGAGAGGCATTTGTCTATCAGGACAGGTAGACTTGAAGACGTCTCCCCATGCTCTGATAACAATTGTTGGATTATGACTATGTAATGGGGAATAGGTCCTTTGGTAAAAAGAGAAGTAACATCGAAGCTCAGAAATAAATCCTCAGGTTCAACACTTATATTGGATATAGGTTCAACGAAATGGGCCGAATTGCGAACATACGAGGGAGACTTACCAGTGAACTTTCTGAGGATAGTGGTTAGGTATTTATCTAATGAGTAAGTAGGGGAATCTGTGGTACTGAGAATGGGCCTGAGGGGAATGTCCTGTTTATGGATTTTGGGAAGACCATAGAGCCGAGGAGGCTTTAAAGCGCGAGAAATCAACTTCCGTTGAATATCAGTGAAGAGATTTTATGAGAGAAGTGACTTGCCGTTCGATTTTGGAAGTTGGGTCTCGAGAAAGTGGGACATAGGAAGAATCTTGGAGTAAAGACTTAACCTTAATGGTGTACTCTGTTCGATCTATAACTACCTGAGCATTATCTTTATCAGCGGACAAAATTGAGATGTCTGAATTGGAACGTAAGGTTTTGAGAGCATTCCTTTCGTCTTTTGTAATGTTACATTTAGGAGATTTAGATGATCGTAAACACCTGAGAGTTTCGAAGCGGATAAGATCGGTAACGTCTTTAGGAAGCGTTCTCACAGAAGATGAAGCTCCGTATGAAAGTGGGCGAAACGTTGAGTTCTTTGAACTCAATTATGACATGGTCCAATCCCGGAAGTCGTTTGTTACTTACTGTAATAATATACCGGGTTTTCCATTTAAAATAAAAGTTAATAAAAAAATTAGAAAAGAAAACAAAACAAGCGCATTTTAGAAGTATTCAACTCGAAAATCATCTACGCCACATCAATACACATTAAAAATGTAATCAAAATGTAAAGTTTGAAAAAAATCGTTTTAACCGTTTTTGAAAAAATCGAAAAAAACTGAAAAATTGAAACAATTTTTTGGCTTCGCCTAATTGTTTCGCCAGTTATCCAATTATTTCAGGCCTAACCTGTATATTTTTACTTGAATTATATATCCTTTGCATTTCAAATTCTTCAATTTTCCAAAGCAGCGTATTTTGTAACTGCATCAAGTTCCTTTCGTTTGCGCGATGCCCTCTCGACCCGCGCTATCTCTTATCAGAGTGCGAGTCTTCTTTTGGGCACGAAATTTTCGTCCGAGGCACTTGCTGTCTTAACCTAAGCCCGCCGTCATCGGCGCGGCTAAGGTTTGATTTTAATTAAGTCAAATTACGTGCGCTCAAACAATTTTTATGAGCATTGTGTTTCCTAAGGGCTGATAATGATCAGTTCTTTATTATCAGTTTCAACCACGAGTTTTTCTCGGAGGCCAAGCCGCTAGCCTTATCGCATTTTCGACACCTGCTGGCGCTCTGCTTAGTTGCTGCCGTTCGAGAGTGCCTTTGCTATAATTTGCATCCACGGCAATTTCCATTATGGTAGCAGTTCACGTCCAGCTTATGTTTCGAGGTTAGTTAGTGCTACTCCGGGATTAATTATCGACTTATCTTCAATACCTGGATTTTACATTTATACATTTTTAACCCGAAATTATTTGGAATTTAAATTCACCCGTTCCGCAGTTATTATCATGTAATGTTCAATTTCATACATGCTCTTGCTTTTTACATTTGAATTTTTGTGGTTATAGTTAATTATGATCAGTATTTAAAGTTGCTATTTTGATGTGTATTGACCCTCTGTAAAAGGTACAGTCACCCTTTTTTATTTTCAATAGCCTAAACAGAAGGATTTATTAAATGACTGTGATAAGCTTATTCCACGAATAATTTGTTGTTAAAGTTATTAAAATATCCCGAAAGGGGTTCTTGATTTTATGTGTGTCGCAACCTTCAGTTAACGTACACAACTTTGTTATCACATTATTTGCATTCTAATCGTTCTGATAATTTATTACTGACACTTCAAGACTTTTTATTACTTACTAATTAAACGCTAGTCACTTGTAGTTTATTTTCTATTTTTCGAAATCTTTTGATTTCTGGCGCCCATTTCCATTTCCTTTCCTTTTTTTAAAGACATTCCAGGGCACACAGCTGATGATTTGAACCTACGATCCAAGGCCTCCGAAATTTGAGTTAGCTAGGGCCATCGCGGTGAGTAAAGAGTTTTCAGAGCTGCCGTGGTGTATAAACTGTAGGGGGGTTGATCTGCGATTTTTACTACCATTGCTTAATTTTATTAATTAATCGCAAGTCGGCTTCTTTATTGTTTCAAAATCACAAGAGTAAACACCACACTTCCGATTATGCGATTTTTTTTCAAAAGCTTGTTGTCTCGTCTACATAGTACAAAAAACTTATATATGAAGTTTCACCGTCATACCTCTTTTAGTTTTTGAGGTATTCTGTTCACAAGCAGACAGACAGACAGACAGACAGATACACACACAGACAGACACACACACAGACAGAGACACACAGACAGACACACACACAGACAGACAGACCAATAAACAAAAACATGTTTTTTAGGTTAAGAGGACTCGAAAACGTGAAGATCTGTTGAAAACTCAATTTCGAATTTTTGGGGTAAATCCAATACTTCCTTTATCGTAAAAGGAAGTAAAAATGGATGGAGGCAAATGGTACGACGCTTTTGGGAATAAGGGCGCAAGATAAAGAAGAAGAAGTACATAAAATCGAACTACTATTTTAAACAAAAAATTATTATTTTAAGATAATATATTGTTGTGGTCTTAAAGCTTTTATTTGATTTGATTTAATTTTACTATTGTTCTCAGGATTTTATCAAAATTAGGGCTCTAAATCTTACCTTTTTATCAACAGCTTGAGCATGCAGTTGTCATCACTTTAATTACTAGACTCTTTATCTGGGGGTCACTGTCGAATGTACGTATTTAGGACATACACAATGAAATTTATCCTTTTTATACTCTTTGTTTAATTACTTGTAAACTAATTATTTAAATTTAATTCAAAGTTTATATCACTAATACTGTGTGTTTACAATAGTTAATTAGTCAAGTTATTAGACGTTAATGGTTCTGTTGTTAAATTTAATTCAATTTTATATTTGTAAGTAGCAGATAAATACCTACTTGAGAATACTGCTTACCTTTTTATATCACTTTTATTCCTAAGTGAAGTTTTATCCACTTATTTGGTAATCTTCTTTCTTCGAGATCTCTTAGTTTTCTGTGTTTTCCAATTCACTTGATAACTGAATCAGCTATTCTTCTCGTCCTAGCCAGCAATTCCTTCTGACCATAAGATGCACTAACTGAGTCTTTTTCGATTTCACACTTAATTCTTCACTGTATCACTGCTTGTAAGTATCACATTCTATAAATGTACATACCAGTATTTTAACAGGTAAATGTGAATATTTAATTCCGTTTTAAATTGAACTTGTGTCATTTGAATTAATAATTTTTACATGCCATTTGTGCTCTTATTTTTAAAATAACCGCCAAAACCATTGGTTATTCTCAATCGATAATACAGATCCCTATTCTTAATCTTTATGATCTTTCTATTTATCATTAATCATACTGTTTAGGTTAACAGTACTCAATTGGTTCTGTCTCCAATTATATCAAATATGTAAGAATAAAAATTTTGTATTATCGTTTATGACAATATTTACTTCTTTCAGGTCAAGTTTAACTAATATAATATCATTCAATTAGTTTGAATTACAATTGCATCCACAAATGGACTATTTGCCAAATTAACTGCAAATACTTTTGTAGGAAATAGAAACTCCAATGATAAAACAATGAATATCCTTATATAGTCCAGTCAAGTTAAACATGAAAAGGGGGTCGTGCTTGCAAAAGGTCCGGTCGTTCTGAATTTTTTATATGTTGTTAGGACCTAAACCAATATTAAAAAACCAGATTTGCAATTTCCAAAGTGCTGTGCGAGCGGCGGTGTACCCAAAAAACCATGAAATTTTCGGACTTTTTTCAGTTTTTGCTCAATATCTCAGTGAAGGAAAGGTCTGACCGGTATAGTCATTCTACATACTTTTAAAGTATACTGAATTTTCTACAATTTGAGACTAGGGTGAGCTCTATACAGTCATTGGTTCCGAAGATACAGTTCTTCGAAGATAGGCAATTTTTTCCAAAAAGTGAATTTTTTTCGAAATGGTCACCTATTTTGTGAAATATCTTCTAAAATAGGCATCCCACGTCAAATATATGAAATGAAGTTATAGTAAATTTAATTAGCTTTCATTTAAGACCAGACTGGTACTTGTAGGCCCAGCCCAACCTTCATTTGTACACTGTCCACAAGATGCTCCCTTTTTTCCACGCAGCTGGACATTTTTTGTACGCTAAGAGCGCGCACCTCTACCTTCAGGATATGATGACTCTACAAGATCGGATGGATAAAAGTGAATACGACATGTTCACAAAAGGATCCTTCACCATTCGCCGGTCTGACAAGTTTTGGTCTGGGTTGTGGTCAGACCTAACAATTGAACAGAAGCTGATGCGATCCATGAAGACCTACGGTGGGTTGACTCAAGGAAGGGGAATCTCCGACAGTGTGCTGGCAAGGTGGACAACAGGAATGGTGTTTATGGTGAGCATATGTGAATAACTTGAAAGTTTTTGCAGCATCTCATGTCCTACTGGAGAGCAGCATGTAGATATGAGACCTTCTCGAATCATCCGAGATAACAGTGATGTGGAAAAACTCAAAAACTGGTTTGCTCTCCACCCTCCATTTCTCAAAACTGAAAGTTTGATTTCTATCAGTAGTGGTTTACTGGCAGGTCCTGAGATTAATTGCCACGCGGCCCAGAGAGTTGGAACGGAGGGAGTGATGAAAATTGTGGGGCAAATGTACGACAAGGTAGTAATAAACGGAAAAACAAAGTTACCACGCTGGCATCGATCACCTCATCCGTTAAATTGCCGGACATAAACAGAAGAGTAGCTGTAGATCCGCTCACAATTTTCCAGCGAGTGTGTATTGCAAAGCAATCTGAACAGGATTTACAGGATGACTTCAAGTATGATTTGGCCCCGTTCCCGATGACTCTGTTCAATGAACAGGGGATGCGCAAAGGCACAAAATCAACTCTGTACTCTGCTTTCACTCCTCTTTCCAGCCACACGCCGATAGATGCCAGCACTCACGTCGTTTTGGATGGTGGCTACTTCTTGCACAAGGTCGTGTGTCAGCGGAAGAGCACAGTTCGAGCACTTTTGGCGCGTTATACCACCTACGTCCTTAACCACTTTGGGAAGAACGTCTCCATCGTTTTTGACGGCTACCCCGAAGATGCTAAAAACAAAAACATCAAAACAGCGGAACGACTCCGGCGCTACGTAGCTCATTCCAGCTACGAATTGACGTTCGATGAATCCACAGTAATTCAAATTGCTCAAGAGCATGCATTGGGCAACGAGAACAACAAGAGACGCCTAATAACTCTTCTTTGTGACGCCTTTCAGAAGGAGGGAGTAGAAGTAGCTGTTGCCGAAGAAGATACGGATCGAGAGATCGTCATGACGGCACTTTCAAAAAGATCAGTAGCCGATAGGGTTGTCCTAGTGGGAGAAGACGTCGACCTGCTCGTTCTTCTCAATGGTTTAGGCGCTGAAGAGACAAACGTCTACCTTCAGAAGAGCACGAAGGGCGAAGCTGGTTGCTGTCACTACTCTACGACCTCCAACAACCATCAGCACTCCCAGCGATCACCAGGGACGGTACTATTCACCCACGCGTTTACCGGGTGCAATACCACCTCAGCACCTTTTGGTCAAGGAAAGACCAAAATCACCACACTCCTAAGCAAGAGTGAACCACTTGCTGAGCAAGTGGAGGTCTTCCTTCGGCCAGACTCCACCCCACAAGCCGTGAGAGAAGCAGGCATCAAGTGCTTTGTGGGGGTGACATCGCGAGGGATACTTTGGATTTCCTGAGGTATAAGACGTTTGTCACTTCAACGAGCATAAGCCTCGCCAGTTTGCCACCGACGGAAGATGCCGCAGGCCACCATGCAGCAAGGTGCTACCTCCAAGTGCAGAAGTGGCGGGGAGTCAACTTGAATCCCACTGATTGGGGGTGGAAGCCATCTTCGTGCGAGCCCAAGCCCGGGCCATCTAAGATAAGAAAGACATAAATTGGCAACCAAAACACAATACCTACATGATTTACATTAGTTTTCTTTTTGTGTAAATGTAATTTGTCCTTATAGTAGGTACCATGATGTTTGCACAAGCATTTTAGTATGTGGGTATATAAAACAATGTTTGATGATGACGTAATTCCCGATAGGTATATTATCTCTTTATTTTTTCATCAAACAATTTTTTAACAATAACAAAAATAAATAAATTGTAACTGTTTGATAAATAAAACCATAAAAAGACGTGAGAACAGTTTATTTGCATATCCCCCCAAAACCCACTTATGACTGTTTTTGGTTATCTGCCGTTTATGAGAGAACCGCTGGGCCTACAGGTACCAGTCTGGTCTCAAATAAAAGCTAATTAAATTTACTATAACTTTATTTCATATATTTGACGTGGGATGCCTATTTTAGAAGATATTTCACAAAATAGGTGACCATTTCGAAAAAAAATCACTTTTTGGAAAAAATTGCCTATTTTCAAAAAACTGTATCTTCGGAACCAATGGCTGTATAAAGTTCGCCCTGGTCTCAAATTGTAGAAAATTTAGTCTACTTTAAAAGTATGTAGAATTACTATACCGGTCCGACCCTTCCTTCACTGAGATATTGAGCAAAAACTGAAAAAAGTCCGAAAATGTTATGGTTTTTTGGGTACACCCGCTGCTCGCACAGCACTTTGGAAATTGCAAATCTGGTTTTTTAATATTGGTTTAGGTCCTAACAACATATAAAAAATTCAGAACGACCGGACCTTTTGCAAGCACGGATGTACATCTTGACTGGACTAATATGAACATTATTATTAAGCTGATTTATTATTATTGAATTTAAAATGCTTTGTTATTTTAAAACCATATCAATATCTACTTCCAGACGAATACCTAAGACAATTTGCAAATTAGTTCAGGTGAATGTAATTGTAAAAACATGTAATGAAATTAAATTTAGAAGGCTTGTTGGTTATAGTATTGGGCCCCATAATATATCGATTCCGTGGTTTGAAGGAATCGTATTTTAATAACTTTGAACAGAAAGTACGTAAACAGTGATACCGTCTATAAACATTTCAGTATCGACAGAGTTATATAAAATCTAGCTTAATAATAAAAAACTTTACCAATTCTAATCAGACATCCCATCTACTCGCTACGATTTCACAGAATTTATGGTTAGCATCGTCTTCATTCTACTCTCGCGCTTACTTTGCTGTATAAGGATGATAGTTTAATTTTTCTGCGATGTATAGAATTAACTTCAACAAATATTTATGTATGTACATATTTTAAAAACCATTTTGGGCATCACTTTTGTAAGACCAATTGCATCATTGAAATCAACGCAATGGTCTGATATTGATTAATTTATATATTAAGGCATTTTAAGCCTCAAAATGCAATGACCCTGTATATAAACTAATATATCTAAACATTTGACATCGTAATTATGTTATTATATTAAAACTTTGCGCTGGGAGCAATATATAATGAAGATTACTGAAAGCAGAATATGCACAACAATAGTGCAAAGTGCATAATGTAACATTATGGCCTCATGCAAAACACAGAAATATAAGCTTACTTCTATGAAAGCGTGTTTATAAGACGTCTAATACATTTGATAAACAAGGTTTCTTCCTCATATATAGAATAAAAAACCAAAGGGCTGTAAAGGGCTTTACTCAGAACTTCCCTCGCAAGTGAAAGTTGCAAAAAAAAACGAAATTATATATTTTCAGGTGCTCAATCTGTATATGTTGGGCAGAGCCGGACTGGCCCACCGGGACACCGGTAAATTTCCCGGTGGCCTGCCCCGGGCAGACTTACTTTGTAAACCACTCAAGTTGCATGTGAACGAAGCTTTTCGATTTTGAAATATGTTAAAAATCGTTTACGCAGTTGTTTTTGTCAGGATCATTTAGACGCTTTCATGTTGATGACGTGTGAAAGAGATATTTTAAGTGATTTGGATAATGCAAAAATTTTGACAAATTTGCTGTGTCGATGGTGAAGATCGATGTATGGATTTCTCTTCAAATAAAACAATGACAATGCTGGTGAGTTTAATAGTTCTTAGAATGGGATAAAATGGATCAATATTTGAATATTTTTCTTCGGGGGGGGGGGGGGACCACTGTCCAATACTATTGGCCCGCCTCGTATTTCTTTTCCCGGCCTGAATTTTTTCACCAGTCCAGCCCTGATGTTGTGTGTAAAATATGCCCGTTTTCGTCAAGGGTAAAATAGTCAGTAATAGTACTTGAGTTAAAGCAAAAATAAGCTGAATTTTAATTTTTAGGTGCTCGCCCTGTATATGTTTTACCGAAATGTTTTCGGTTTCATACCAGGAAGGCATAATTTCCTCTAACAAATAGTTTTTGAGTTATACCGCCAACAGACAGACAGATAGGCAGACAGGCAGGCAGACGGACAGACAAACGGACGCAGTTGAGAAAATTCTATTTTTCCTCATCTAGAGACCCTGAAGCGTGAAGAGCTGAAAAAATCTGGGAACGTGATTTTTTTGCGATGACAATCCTTTCTTCGTTTTTAGACGAGGGAAGTAAATGAGGTTGTAGTTTTTGCGCCATTTTAGTAACGCTCCGCATATCCACAACTATTAAAATTAGAAATTGTAACAAGAAACAATAAGGGTTACCTCTAACGAAAAAGCGCGTTTGAAAGAGAAATCGTAGATATAAATTAGAAAAAGCAAGTAATAGCAATGTAGAAAACTAAATTCTAATGCAGCCAGCCGATATGGTTTACCATCATATCATGTTTACCAGAATATCAAATAGGTATTCCTAACTAAGGATGTAAATAAAAAAAGCAATTGAAGAAAAAATGTGGAAATATAAATTCTCTTTATTCACTAGTACCATAAATAACTATTTCGTGTTTTTTATAACAATAGAAAAATGTATAAATCATAAAGTAGCAGACATAGTAAAAACTATAAAATATCAATATTGAGAAACAACCATGCAGCTACAAGTAATAGTGTCAGATAAGTTGTAGATTCGTAGCGTTAACATTTTAATTCTAAATCACCGGAACAGTTTTTAAATAGCGCTTTATCGTTGAACACGTTTTCCTTATTATTTATATTATAATAGGACAGGTTCCGAACCTCTTGTAGAAGTAGGGAAGTAATTCAATTGTCGAAGACGTGGTGCTAGTAACATCACCCAATACACGGGGTATAATTGTGCAATAACAGAGTGCTGCGTCTCAGGCCAACCTCCTCAACGTACTGTAACGTCACAAACGTTACTATTTTTTGTATAAACCGTATACGAAAATAGATATTTAAGATGCTAACAATATAGCAAACGACTACTTAAATTTCTTCTTCACTGTTTTACAAAAAATAAGCAGACCTAGAAACATCTTGACGCGTTTCCATAATTGAAAAGAAATCGGTTTAAGCATTTTCGAGCAACCGTGCATAATTCAACAAAGTGAAACAATTTTACCACCTGATTATTTATTTACCAGTCCAGCACACGCTATCCGGGGTTCGGTCCGATCGCTCACACTGCGCAGGCAGAAGCGGCGAGTTGGCACACAGCCCCAACTGAATTAACTTTTTTCATGTGGTCAAGATAATTTGAGTCAATTACGCTATTATAATAAACGCATATTGTATGTAGAAAGGGTACGGTCTAGGCATTTTTCTTAGAATAGAGGAATCTGGCCGATGCACGACTTATATTTATTCAACGGCATTCTGAAAGATGCCAGTGTTGTTAAAAAATTTACAGAATTTAGTCTTTCATTAGTATGTGAACTACCTTTCTATTCTAGGAGAATTCAATATTTATAATATGCAGTCATTTTAAATATATTCAAAGAATTATTAAATCTCGTAAAGAAAATAATATTAATATTAAAATGGTTACATATATAAACGTTACTAAAATATAAATAATTGGAAAAAAATATTTAATTTAATATAATCATTAAAGCTTCTTTGTGACGTTTCATTATTCGTGATGTTAATTTAATATTACTAAATCATGTTATTTGATTTCAAAAGAAATATTATATTTGTAGTAATTGTAAAAATACCACCTATATTAATCGATATCGAGAAATGCACATTCATTACAAAAATTTAAAAACACAAGTACTTGAAGGTTAATCCCTTGAATCTCTTTCTGGTGTTTTACGATTCACGCAGCTGACATTAAAATTTACTGGGGTTGGTAATCATCATGTAGTTCCAGTAAAACAGCTAAGTTGTAACTGTTGAATTTTAATTTATTGGCGATTTTCGTTTTAAATGACAACAAATTTCTTTCTCGAAACATTCGTAAAATGCCCAAAAACAGTAAAGATACCTAAGGGTTTTCTAGGAGAATATAAGAATGGTAACAATATTGGTGAAAACTAGTACATAACTATATACTACTCGAGAACCAAAATCATAACTTTATGCTAGCGAACTGCAAGTCAGAGGTATGAATATATTCTTTTCTTGTTATTGAATATTCTAAACACTTACATTTATTTAAATAGTACCCTTTTTCTCGGAGTAAGATTTAAAAGTTTTGGTTAAACGTGCTAAATGGTATCTACTATGAATCAGAACTATATCCCCAAAACCTTACTTATCTATATATATTATTACATGTTGAGGTTCCATTTGTTTGTCTATGCCTAACTTGTAATATCGATACCTACACAATGCAATGTAATTAATAATTATAATTATTTTCAAAGTTTTATAAATATCAAGAGCACCTTGGGACTTTCATTAGGGGTGGTTCGATAATCTAGTAGTTTGTTAATTGAAATTTTATTTTTATGATGACTTTTGATTGTGTGCTGACACTAACTGTCACCCTGCACTTCAAACAATGCTCTGATACTAATCTCAATTAAATATGACAAATATTCTTTCTACTCACATGTAATTGACTCAATGGCCTAAGGTAAGTACTTGATTATATTAATTGGATTCTTTTATTTAATATAGCTTCAATAGGATAAACTTAAAAACCCACTTGAACAACTTTCACTTCTGCTGCTTGAATGTCACGTCTTAAAAACAATACTCCTCCTGACGTCCACAGCCTGGATTCCCTACTGTCCTGATGTTCTGCTTAATTACAAGCAGCTGTGTACCTGTCAAACCTTCGGATGCCAACAGGAAAGGTCCCGCTCCAACTCAGCAAAACCACTGTCACCTTCCAGACGTTCCCTAGTTCCAACGACCCCACGGCAAGTTTGCTATCCTAGATTATCCTTGATTAATATTCTTCTTTTATAACTCCGACTTTGGTAATCTCTGTCGCAAGTAACCAACAGTACTGTCAAGTCCTGAAGCCCCTCTGCTGTCCTCCGTGGTCAGATCCTCACATCCTCAGTATTCCATCGACATATTCCGCAATGTGTAACTTTTATTAATCTACCTTCTTATCACTTGTATTAATGAAAATAAATAACTCTATCCAAATCTTATCCTCTGCTAGCTTTTTTTACTTGCTTGTATCTAACTAAATAACCTTCCAATTGTCTTCAATAACTTCATCTTCATAACTAATAATCTCCTTTTATGTTTCCATTTATATTTCACACGTCAATTTATTAAAACCCTTTTTAAAATGTATTTGACTAATTCACATAATAAAATTAGGCTAAATTTTTATTTTTTATTGGAATCGAAAAATTGTATCAAAATTACATATTCTGCCTTATTAGTTGTTGATTTTTTAACAATGGTAACAAAAACTGCTTCTAAGTTACAATTATTTATGCCCTCTACAAAATTAAATAATTTGAATTATACCTACTCATCTTATTATTTCAATAGAAATTATATTTGTCATATGTAATCTGCGCATATATTTATTTTAATACCTTTTAAAACCATTAAAGAATACTCAGTGCTATACATATCATCTTAGTTTGGATCATAATTAAATTCTATTAATAACTTTCAATTAAACAGGCAATTCTTATATAATTTTTCTTATTTGTTTATATTGATATACCAAATTTTATATTTAAATTAATCTTCAACATAGACTGCCCTTTATGTATCACAGCAATATATTTGTAAGCTTAAACTACAAAACATATATTTATAATAAGGGGTTTAACAAGTGCAGCACACTTGGAGTAGGTATATTTTTCACGAGCCCCATCTTTTAACAGAATTTGATACAACAATTAGTTATACAAAATCTACTTTACAAGTATTGGAGTTTTTTCGAAAGAAATCAATTGCAGTTTCTTCTCAGAAAAGAACGTCGGCTACATCATTTGAAACAATTGGAATTTTTACATATTTCCATATCTTTAAAAACTATAAAATTAGCAGCGTTGTTCCTACGATATGTGATTGAAATGTTGATTAAAAAGTAAAACAAAGCACGATTTTGCATTTATAATTTTGTTTGCAGTTGCAGATATTGTTTTTAATGTACACCGTGCAAATAATTATAAAATATTATTTCGACCTTTTTACTGTAGTTTCGGCAACTTTTCACGTCGTTGTGTATATCACGTTGCCTATATAATTATTGGTTATTTTTGGATTTCCAACTGGATTTTATTTTTGAACATTTTCCATATACAACTTCAGAGAAGAGGAATTTCTGATTCTCATTTTTAAAAATTTTCTAGTCTTTACTTTTCCTTTTGGTTACGTTTAGACTTGTCTCCAGAAGCGTCAGTAATCAGGTGTAGATTTGGTGTTATGATTTGGTGAATTGCTGCATCTATCTGATCGAATCAATATTTCACGATCTTTAGAAATAAAACTACTTGTTGACCACCCAAAATTTTAGGTATCAGACTGTTGTCGCTTCTCGAGTAACGCTCCTTCTTTCCAATATTTGTCATCTTCCGCAAGTCGAAAGACGAAGGATCTGGGCGTTGGTGTTCTCTATCTGTTTGGCTACAAATAGCATACTGGAAAATACCATACCACCTGGTAGCACGTATTCATTCTGGCCGTTCTATGCAAATAAGCGTGGGCATTTTTATCCAACGTTTCAAATATTCATCGTCTCAACCAACATCCTTGCGCTTCCCACTGCGACTTAAATATATAGCTCGTCAAATGACATTTGTATTGACGGTTTTAAATTACTGCAATTATGTAACTAGTAGCAACCAACAGTTTACCGAATTTAATATGCCGTATTTTATATTTTTCAAGAATAGTAAATTAATGGTTTCGCTGATATATGCTCGTTAAACGACGATTTAACTACGATAAATCTATAGTTGCATCCATTCGGTGAGGATTTGTAGTACAACCAAACTCGCGAATCGTTTTACTCAATAGCTGTTGCTTTTTAAGTAGGGCCGGGCCTACTTCACCGAATCGATCCCGAGCGCTCTTATTCAGTCAAATCCTTTTATTTGTGCATAATCCCGGTATACTATTCGTTCATTGAATAGTTTGTAATAATTAAATTTGAATTGTGTCCGTCTTGCATCTAATGAATCTGGTATTATTTACATATTTCCCGGTATTTTGAATTTATTCAGTTGAACCACTTATGTATGATACCTTTTGCTAGCGTTAAATTTATTGAAGTTGTTTCCTTAAAAAGTTGTATCTGTACGACAACTGGCACACCAACTCACGACCTAAAATCGCCGAGATTGTTGATATGGCCAAATTGCAATAGCTTCTATAACCGCTATCCTTATTTTTCAAAATAAGGTTTGTTTGTTTGTTTGCTTGTTAATGGACAAGGTCTAGGCATGCAGAATACCAGGTACCATAGACACCGACTGCTTTGGTTATTTGGTCAAAGTCCTACTTAGAATTTTGCCGAGGCTAAGGAGTTCCAACCCAAGCATAAAATCTTTTACATGCTACACATCGTAGTAACATGGGACCCACGGCTTTACATCACTTCCGAATGATGGGATTCTATAGAGGCTTTGATCTGCATATTTTTATTTTTAAAAACCTCACTGGGACCGGAGATTGAACTCGCGACCTTAGATCAGTAGTCAGAATGCTTAACCACTGAGCTAAAGTCTACACATTACCCTTTTTCTGTGACGTCCGAAATAACAAAATATAGCGTTTAAAACGTATGTCTTATATTGCATTGAAATTCATTTAGATCGCAGATAGCAGACTTTAGAAAGAATTTGACATATACCTAACCTTTAATGTAAGGGATGCTCAAAATAGCACATTATTCAAACCAAGACATTTTGACCTATGTAAGCAGACGTTTCTCCTCTTGGAAGAAGTCTCTAACGCTTAAAATAAGATTTTAGACTTGCTCGTTTACTTGTTATTGAGCGTTATTTTACTGTCATTTTGGACAAATGCCACATTGACAGTATTATAAAACAAGTCATACTTAAAGCGGACCTTAGCAAAAACTGCAGATTTTTTGTTTCGTCCAGTTCCTTATAGTTAAATAAAGAGCGAAAATAATTACGTCACAGCAATAGGGTAATGTGTAGACTAGTGATGGGCATAACCGGACAATTTTTATAACCGAATTATTTGCATTCGAATCATATTAATAACCGATTGATTCTTTGAATAATCATTCGAATCAATTTTGGCTCTCGATTCGTTTCGATTAAGTCAGCCGGTTTGCCGGTTGGCAGTACACCGTCATCTGCATCGGCATCGCAACTTGCAGATAGCAGAGCAACTCAGTTAATCGTTAATTATAATAATTGTATAAATGATTTTTATTTGATTTCTAAGGAGTTTAAACCATTGAGAATAGCTATATCAATACTAATCATAAAGAAATTATAAATATGCGAATACAAAGTATCTATTGAATCTATTTTTAGTTCCTAAAATTCTCTAGTAGGGACCCTTCCCTTTTCGCTTGCACATCATACCGGTATATTTTAGAATCCATAATTTATCTACGTTTAGCCTTCCGCGGTTCTAAGGACGCACACTTAAAATTTTCAACATCGAAATCCACTTCTTGTCCCGACTGCTCCGTTATTAAAACTTAAATATAAATCTGTTATGATATTGGAAAATCTTATTTCGCTTTCTGTTTATCCCTTATTAGGCATAATCAACCGCGTTTCGAAGCAAAAATTTAGGCCGTTATAAATTAATACCAACACAGCTTCGGCAAATCTCATACTCAGCAGAACGTTATCTTTAATAGGAACGGCCCCATAAATTTAACTCGTCGACTGGGAGTCTCAAATGTCTTAATAACATCAACAAGCAGCCGCGAGCCTCACTTGGGTCAATCAAGTACATACGTAGAAAAAGTTATATGAGTTATGCATGGCGTATTATTTACAGAATTTCGATCACTCGCAGGTCGCTGAGACGCGGCACGTAGTACGTATCAGGATGAGGTTATTTTTCATCCGAATACTTGGAACGAAAACCGGGTTACACAGGTTTTTTCAATAACCGGATAACCGGTTATTTTTTATTCGAATAAGCCCATCACTAGTGTAGACCTTACCGACCCCCGCCAAAATAAGGTAATTTGATACATTTTTAGGATTAAAAGTATTTTCTGCGCTAGCATTGATATAGAAAATAAATAAATCCAGCACCGTATAGATTATTTTAAAAACCATAAACGTTTAGTGCTATAACATGGCCAGATAGTGCTAATATTTTTCTGTTAAATACACTTTTACGTGTAGTAGATTATTGCCAATTTGGAGAAATATTAAAACATGCATAACTGTATAAAACCCAAACAGCAAATATATGAATCCTTCGTGATTGAGAAAGGGGTTGAACTGATGTACTAGATGTTTTTGTAATATTATTGCACCATTGTCATCAGTGTTTAATGTTTGAAAATATGTAAATACTTTACTGAATTTATTAGAGGTGTTTGTGTCTTTAAATGTGTTTGAAGAAAACCTTTTTGTTCAGACTTTTGCATAGAAAAGACAAGTTTGTAACCGTTAGACTATACCTGTTTTCTGCATAGGTTGGTCTGCGGTTTTAAATTCTTAATATTCGAAAGACAACGTGCAGTCTGCATGCAGAAGCTTCGAAAATGACCCAATAAATTATTGTGTGTAGCAACCACTGTCAGATATGATCAAGGTGGGCAACGAATTTAATAATTCAACTGTCACTGGATGCATGAATTATTCGGAACGTTTACAGCATATTCCGTCGTTTAATAATTGTAATTCTAAATGTATAATTATACGTCTCCCGTGTTTCTTATATTATACATGCTACTGTTCACAGATATGCAGAAACATTCGCCCAGTTTAATATTCTAGTGAACTGCGCATACATTAAGTTGGTAGTTCCGTGCAGTGAAGGGGCGGCGTGATGGACGGCGCCTGCAGTCATAGATTTTGTTCGTAGCACATTATAATATTTCATACCCGTACCACATGAGGAATTAAATTTTGATCGGCCCGCCGCAAATAAATTATTACAACTTAATACAATCACCATGAGATATTGTATACGACTGTATCAAACACCTACGGATAATACCCACCTATGGTTGGAAACGTGATGGATTTGGGCTATTCTGTTTTCGCTGTTGGCTCGACTGATTTAATTTTCCGTGGCGAGTTGTTAATTATAACAATTATAGCAACGATATAGAGCTATTCTTTTTCGTATTAGAAACGCATTATAATGAAACAATCCAATGTAATACTGACATTGAAATTAAACGACTATTTCTTAACAAAGCTACTACTTCAATGGATGTGAACAGTTGCCGTAGCCATAGTTATGCTAAAATTACTAACGATATGCTTTGCATCAAGATCTGATGATTGATGATGCCAAGTAAAGCATACTGGATACTACAAACACAAAGCGTTCTCTTTGTGCTATAATTTACATCAGCACTTTTTTATGGATTCTGGCCATGTGGTACCTACTAAAATAGACTTTTTTGAAAAGATTCACTCATAAGGAGGAAGTGACAATAACAAGAGAACAAATTAAACACTTCAGCTACTTACTTCACGCACTGTTCATGAAGCAAATTCCAATTATACTATGGTATTTGACAAATGCGAAAAAATGCTTAGAGAAATACTATTATTATTATATGTATTGTTATGATATCATAAGAGTGGATATAGTTTGATGATCAATACCTACGATAAAAAGATTTGGTAAAGCATTGTAGTCAGTCTTTGCAAAAGTTTAGAATATAAAAGGTTATTTGAATTACATTTTTAAATGGAGATAAGATTTTAAAGAAATGAGAATGGAAAGAATAAATTTCATATAGTTTAATTTATAAAGTAAGATGTTAAAAGATAGAAGTTATTTACTACTGATATCAGATACGACAGGCCAAATTAAAATATTAAAAGATAACAAAGTATGTAGGTATCAAATGTATATTTTAATATAGTAAGCATCAATAATGAAAATACGATACTTAAGAGAGTTGTTTTGGAATGGAGAATAACAAATTTTGAAAAATGTAACAGAATATTTTGGCTATTAATAAAATGTTGAAAACTTGACTGTTTTATATATAATAATGGTACTGGCATAATAAGAACAGTGAGTAAATAAATCTACGAAGTTTAAATAATGTGAAATATAATTATAATGGTGTACGAGTAACAGATGTCTCAATTAAAGAAGATCTTTGATAATAACAATTTTAATTGGATGAAGAGTATTTTATAATAACTAAAAATATAAGATTTGGATTGGGCTGCTTTATTGGAGTTGATACAATTAAAAAAAAAAGAAATAGAAGGGATTCGACTGGTGCGGAGTACTGCAGGTGTAGGAGTCATTTATGGAGGACTGATGTATCTACTTGGGAATCATTCTGAGTGATTGGATATATTGGGGTGCTTCGTCTTCATGCACAGGACAGATCATCGGGACGTTGAGCCTGCAAGGAAATGGTATTAATTTGGAATATAACAAAAATAGTTTACTGGTAGAAGAGGATTGTGAAGGAGTGATATGTGGATCGACGGATGCAGTTTTTGGTTGAACAGGGTTGGATTCTTCGACTACTTTGAGGTTTTTACAGAAGATTTGACGGCTGTAAATTGGTTGGACAGTTACTTGCAGTTGGACGTGTTCGTGTGGTGACTGATTGTACAAAGGGGTCTGTGGTGCTGGATGTGCAATTAATGGCGTCAATAAGGTTGGTTATTAGTTTAGACTAGAATAAAATTGAAGTATATGAACAATATTTATTACTTGCAATAATTAAAAGAGTTATTACTTACTATAAAAGATAGAGAAAGTCATACATCATAATAATATTGAAAACAGTGTACGTTGGTCGTATCTGATTACAAGTAGAAGAATTATTTTGAATTCAGTCAAGATCAGTGACATTTAAGGTCATTTGACAATTGAGATTTATATTCTAAATATTTGACAAGTTAAAAATAAGACAACTAGATAAATGAACCTAACCCTGATTGAGTTTTCATGGCAATAGTATTTTTCAAGTAGAAATTATTTGAAATTAATTGATAAATAAGAAATAAATACTTACAGCTAGCAGAGCAGGGCAATCGAATTAAATACTTATGGTGTCGAAACATTAAGCCATTGCAGTATACACCCAAAAAGGGCATAATGCCTACACCGAGTGCACAATTGAAAAGAAAATTATAAAATAGATGCAATCCTTTATGTAAGTACCTCATATAAAACCTAACTAAAAAAATTAAAGCAGATTCCTATAGTGGTATCAGTTAGAGGTGGCCAGCACATAACAAAGTGAACTATGGATAATTTTGAAGTAACCATACTTATTACACAAGAAGTTGATACATTCAAAATTAAAGAAGAAATAATAGCATATAGAGGTAAAATAAATGGTATAAAAAATAAGGAAGGTACAGTAATAGGCGATGGAAATCAATATAAACAGATTTGGATGGACCAGTTTCCAGAGCTGCTAATCGAACAATATCTAGATAATGAAGAGATAACAAAAGAATTAAAAGTCGAAGACACAGTAGATGAGCCAACAAGAAGGAAATTGCGAGAAATTATTATCAAAATTCGTAAGAGGAAAACTACAGGAAAGAATGGCATAAATATGGAACTTGTAGAATGCGAAGGTGACTAACTACAACGACGTTTATATTTATTAATAAAGAAAATATGGAAGGAAGACACATTTCCTGAAGAATTACAATACATAAAAATGGGATCAGCGAGCATGAGGAAACTATAAATAGCACAAAGAGTAAGATAGGCCAATGTTAGTGTGCATGGTAGATCCACAATAGATGCCATTCACACAATAAAGCAAATAATTTAAAAAAAACATAAGTGTGGAATGAAGACTGAATTTGTTTTTAGTGATTTCCAACAGGTCTTCGACTCAATCGAAAAAAGGAATCTTATGCCAGCCCTAGAAGAACTAGGCATCAATACCAAACTAAGCAGAATAATCAGGATGACAATGAACAGAACGAAAATTAATATGTATAATAACTGAAAAAGGTGAAACGGAGGACTTAATAATGAATAAAAGAGTAGAACATGAAGATTCGGAAAACATCGGAAAAGTAGAAAGGTGAAACAAGTAGTTGAACATAAGTTTTAAGAATTAGAAAGAGAAAGCAGAGCAACAATTGAGGAAAAATAGTAACAACAAATAGAGCCTTCCATGTAAACAAAAAAATATTAACAAGAAAAACACTAATAAAGAAACCACATTCGGACGTACATATCGCGTGTTCGAAAAAAAACTCATTTAGGACAGGCATTCGAAAGAAAGATACAAATTCTAGTCATGTCTTAACTTAAGTTTGTAGGTGAATGTCAGCTTGCATTTTGTTTATGAAAACATTTGTCACTGTGACAGGCAAAATTATACACTGTATTAAGTTTACTTGTATCAAGCAAAAGAAAAAAATAAGGTGGCACTTAGACAACAACAGCGGGTGTATTAATCATAACAGTCAATAAAAATTTTTATTATTAAGTTTTTGTTGTATCTTTATGAAAATAGACCAAGATCAAGATGTAATTTAATTCTCTCTGACTTGTGGTAGTTCATTTGCTTCAATGGGTACGTGTCAAGTTATGGAAAATTTCAATTTGATCATGGTATGCTGCGAATGAGTTTTTTTAACATGCAATATATAAAACAATTAAAAGGCCAATTTTAATTTATGTGCTATCACAGAATGACAATGATTAAAATAGAAGTGGAAGAGCTGAGGTTAACCGACAGGAAACAAATCAGAATCAAAATCAATATTACATGGGAATCAGGAGGAAAAAAGAACGAGAAAAAGCTATATAGATCAATATGGTTATATGAAGTGAAGAAAAACCGAAGTTTGATAGGAATTAACAAATGGAGAGAAGAAGTGGGATATACAATTCTGTGAAACAAAATATAAAATACGATAATGGGGGTTGATCCATCCCAGGCAAATGGACCTAGAGAGCTTCGAAAGAAGTAGCACAACCCAATAAGAGGTGTTTAGCCATTATATACCGGGTGTCCGTTCTCAAAGTCGAACATAGGCGATTAACATTGTATTGAACGTTTTTGCCGATTCCTGCTCGCCAATTCAACTTACAGGGAAGGTAATGGTATCAATGGAAAGATAAAATTATTACGCATCAAATGATACCAATAATAATATTCAAGATGCGATTTTTATTTTAAAATACTAATTTAAAGCTTGGGAATTATTAAATATGCCATGCCTTGATTTTCAAGTTCGATAGCATTTGTCAAAAAAATTGGTAATTAGTTGACGTAAATCAGGTATTTTCTGTCAACGTCTGTTAAAATTATCTACAGAAAAATGAATTATTTCAATGAAGAATGAGTGAATGCTCTAATGTTAATTGCCTATGTTCGACTTTGAGAATGGACACCCGGTATATAGTATGATCAAAATTATTTCCATCTAGTATGGCTATGGAATAGTATCTAATTAATAATTGCAACTGTGTTTACACTTAAGTGTCAAACTTGACATTTAATTTTTAAGTGACTTCTAGTTGCATTCATAAATTAGGAAGTATTCCATAGCCATACTAGAAGAATATAAATTTTGATCGTACCATATAATTATAATTATATTAAAAGGAGAAATGAAATGAAAAAGTAGATTGACTTATAGAACTAAAAGGGGAGAGACAGTAAGAAATGCAGCAACTACAGGTGAACTACTGCAACTACTAGTACTACAAAAATAGAAAATAAATAACTGAAGTGGCATGGACATGTAGCGGAAAACAGAGGCCCAAGATATGGATTGGAAGCTAAAAGCTATGGAGAAGAAGCAAAGCAGCAGATAAAGGTCGCTTGAAACATAGGTGCTTAGAAAAGATAGTGAAACATAAAAAGAAAGTCTTCGAAAATTGATGGAAGACACGATAGCTTCAAAGGTATTACGGCCAGGATCAGAAAGCGTATGTTACTGATACCTGCATATCAACCAGAAGTGTAGGTAAGAAGTAAATTTTAGAAAGCGGCTGAAAAACGAATTTGGTACTATACTATACTAACGAATAAAGTAAAAATAGTTTCATTCGCATGACTTATACTATATTCACGTAATAATAGATAAACACAAGAGATACGGAAAGACCACTAGGTGGATGTCCAGAAGATATAACTCGTTTAAAAAGACACTACTACATGAGAACGCCGCAAAACAGAGGGAATTAATCATGTTAGTAAATGGTTACATTCGAGAATAAACTGCAAACGTTGTCAAGTATCATCGCAAGCTATAGATACAACATTAGGTGGAAATTATCAGTTTCAGTAAGAAGAATATCTTTTTTTGATGTAAATGACTTTCTGTTGTCGTTTTGGTGTGTAATCAATTTTCATTTTTTCTTAAGAATTTTTATCGCTGCTTTTGCATGAAGAGATCAATACTTTCCTTCAGTCTTCTACAGTATACCCAATATATTTTTTTGTACTTAGCATCCGCTGATTGCTAATCTGATTAATTACGCGAAGCTTCTATCGTCGCGGAACGGTTTGTTCTGTATTCTACGGAATGTAGTACTGATCCATCAATTGGTATTTAAAACTCCAACCTCACTGAATTTGGTTGCAAGTCAAAAATTAGTTTTTCTGAGGTTTATTTTCTTACTGTTTTTCAAAAATTACTTTCGAGAAAAATCTTTTTTCTTCTTCGACATTTTCTGGTAGCTTCGCTTCATCAAACCCAAAATTTCCCCTTTTGTTTCGAAATCTTGGTTACTACCATTACAATCAAACCTAACACTTTCGCAATATGTTTCTATATAATCGAATGCATTTACTTAAGGTTACAATTTTTTCTCGCTCTCTTGATATGAAAGTTGATTCATCCGAATAAAAAAATGCTCACCTTTAACAATTATCAATAGATTGTGTTCGTTTAATTTCCAATCTTTTTTAGTATTAGCAACTCGTTGCTAACATCTTTCTGTTATCTTCTCCATATTATTAATTAATGCAACACATCGCCGATTACATTTTTTTTATCTTTACAGCTTTCGCTCAATTATCTTGTTTATCCAATAATCACAGATTTAGGTGCATCGTTTAGGTAAAACATTACATTCCTTACTGTATTTCTATTTTATTTTGGCTTTAATTACAAATATAGCAAACTTAAAACTAGAATAGGCTTAATGGTTATCTATGTTCAATAACAGAGTAGAACAAGAAGAAGGAAAAATATAGAGTAAAATTTCTAGAAATTATAAAAGAAATCAAGACAAATATTTGTTGTTAAGAAGCTCATGGTCGAAATTTTAAACCACAAGAAAGTCTATGTTAAATTGTCAGCTTTATTTTTAAGTTTGAGCCCAATTTTTGAACATCATTCATAATACTGTAAAATTAAGCAAGACGCTATAATAAAATCAGTACCTATACTTGTATATTTATTTGTAAATATTGACATTCGCTTCTACTTAGACTCTTATATGTATTACATTACGCTTTAACCAAACATTTCAGACCAGAGGTTCTTTAACAACAATCTGTTGCTTTAGTTCCTTCTACCAACCTCGTTTGGCTTAATTTTTCAGCAGCCGGTATATTTAACTGTCTTTTTTTTTTTGCTATCACATTGAGTTATACACTAATAAATTGAATAATTGTCACATATCTTTTGATAAGAAAAGGTCATTTGAATATCATTAACTTATAAATTTCTGTCCTGTTATGCTCGCTTTTTGGATTGTTGATGCTATAGTCTTTCGCTTGTTCATCATTCCTTATTTGAACTTAGCCCTATGGTTTCTTAATCTGCAGTTAATTTTGTTTAATATATACATGATATACATGGAAAACAAAAATTTCCTACAAAATATTAAAACACCTGAACAGTACAGTAAGAGATGCAGCATAATTAAACGTTATAAACGACAATGAGTGGATAAAGCATTAAACAGATTTATCTAGAAACTAATGATTAAGGCATTTTAATAAAGGAAGCCATTGATGAAATTACTGTTACTGTAGACACAATCACCATAGAGGAGTTAAACAAAGCTCTAAATAAAATAAGGAATCGGAAAGAGGAACGCTTTAGAGTTAGATTACTGCACCTTTTAAATGAATGTTGGCGAATAAAACATATTCCAATGGAATGGCATACTGTAAAAGTTATATCGATATTTGAAAAAACAAGCCAAGGAATTAGCTTTCTAAGTACTACATACAAAACATACTCTAAAATGCTTATTGAAACACTGAAACATATTGTTGAAGTACTACTAGATGAAGAACAATCTGGATTTCGCATAATAATACAGTAAAATTCCTCTTGCCCAGTGATTTAGGGTCATTAGACAAGTGTAAAACCAAAAAGACGTCACCCCACCCCTTGCCAAACAGCCGCCATCTTGATAACAATTGAATTTGTTTTTTCTCGCGATCCATTGGTCGCACAGAAAAAGTTATTGAACAAAAAATGTTGGAAATAAAATTCTACACATTTTTTATCCTTGCCGCGATACCGAGAAGTTGGTATTTAAAACGGTAGAGGGCGACAAAATTACCAAAAATCTGTTTCCGCCATTCTAGTGCTGTGGGGGTGGTTTTTTCCGAAAATGGCGATGGTGAAAGTTGTAGTGCTTGAAAAAATATACACGAATCTCTTTTTATAATGTGATTGATTTAAATAGCCTCCGAGTGACAGCCCTTCAAAGTCCGCGCAGCACGGAGAAGTGGAGAGAAGTAAATTATTTATTCCCGCACTTATTATAACTAACGAAATGCCATGTCTGCCTTTTGATTAACATAAAGAAAACCATTATTGCTCGTAGTATTATCCATTTTTAATCAGAATACAAACACAAAACAGCACTCGCAATCGTATTCACGGATTTTTTCTAAGAATTTTTTACATTGCGTTTAGAACAAGTTGTGGGCTCTTTTTTCAATAAAAGTTCAAGCAACATTTCTATCATGGTCGATAATGACTCGGTTGTGTCCGAGGCTCCGAACCAAGATAAGATAAGATAAGATAAGATACTTTATTGGTGTCAATTGCAAAAAACTGCTTACACAAGTCAACAAAGAAGGTTACAATAAATATTACAGTAATAGATTATGTACATGATCAGTTTCATGAAAAGACATTTACAAATATATTAAAAATGCATTAAAGCTGGGAGTTATCACAGTTACTATTATTATCTAAAAGGCGTAATTAAAAATTCCTGATAGCTATAAAAGGCATTACGAATTAGATAACTTTTCAATTTTTGTTTGTATTGCATCACAGTCATACTTCTCATGGATGCAGGAAGCTTATTGAAACATTTTATTGCATAATGGTTACATGCATATCCAAGACGAAGAAACAGCTCCAAAAAAAAGAAAAGGTGTCTGAGTAGACTACAATATATCTTGGGGTTTATGCAAAAAGAAATTACTTTCAATATACGAGCCCAGAATCAAATCAGTTGGCACAGTTAAGATTTTTCCGGTATTTTTATTTTATACCCACAAAAGAAAATCTTTTTGGTCAGTATTCTCGCATCGTAATTGTAGACGTTTTTAGCAGTATTATAACAGCTTTAACAATAACAAATTACAAAAAATAGTTGGGATAAACTAACTTTCAAATAAATTACCGATGCATTTGATTTGGCCCAAACGATCAAAATATAATTTCGGTCGCCGTATAGGATGTTTTACTTGAAGTGAAACAAGCTGTTTGTTGTTTAATAACATATAGACAGTCGGGTGTCTGTATTATTTTTGCAAAAATGGCACGTGGTAAAGCAATTGTCAATTTGTTGCATTTTGGTCATTCTTGTGGGAAAATTTACAAACAATTGCAATTATCATATTACATAATAAATATTACACCAGCAAATTTAAGAGCTTTACCAATCTGAGCCAAATGATATCATTCTGGGCTCGTATATTCCTTTCCCATAATTTTCATTTCTTTTACCTATACCAATTTCTCGGTATCGCGGTAATGACCAAAAATGTGTAGGGCTGTCACTCGGAAACTATTTAAATGAATTCCATTATTAAAAGTGATTCGTGCATATTTTTTCAAGCACTACAACTTTCACATTCACATTTTTCGGAAAAAACCACCCACACAACGGTAGAATGGCGGAAACAGATTTTTGGTAATTTTGTCGCCCTCTACCGTTTTAAAGGGTGCTGTTTTGTGTTTGTATTCTGATTAAAAATTGATAATAGTAAGAGCAATAATGGTTTTCTTAGTTCCTTAGTTATAATTAGTGCGGGAATAAATAATTTACTTCTCTCCACTTCTCCACGCTGCGCGGACTTTGAAGGGCTGTCACTCGGAGACTATTTAAATCAATCACATTATTAAAAGAGATTCGTGTATATTTTTTCAAGCACTACAACTTTCACATTCGCCATTTTCGGAAAAAAACCACCCCCACAGCACTAGAATGGCGGAAACAGATTTTTGGTAATTTTGATGTGTACAATTTTATTTCCAACATTTTTTGTTCAATAACTTTTTCTGTGCGACCAATGGATCGCAAGAAAAAACAAATTCAATTGTTATCAAGATGGCGGCTGCTTGGAAAGGGGTGGGGTGACGCCTTTTTGGTTTTACACTTGTATAATGACCCTAAACAACTGGGCAAGAGGAATAGCTGCGGTAAATTTTTTTAAGATGACGGGGTATTTTCCGACAATTTTACTGTACTATAAGTTGTTCATGCAGTGACAATATATTCATCTTAAAAAAACAGAGGATAACAACTTGGAAACCAACATTGCATTTATAGATTTCGAAAAAGCTTTCCACTGCGCCGATGGACAGAAACTTCAAGAGGCAATAAAAGAAAGGAGATTCCCAAACTACTTAATACAAATTATAAGTGGATAAAACTACGAGAAGGAAATAACCTAAATTTATTGTTATATGCCTCCGGCTTAACAATATGTCATTTAAAACAGCTAACATGATCTGCAATGATCTCCTAAAATTACAATCTAAAAATATTCGAAAACAAAACATAGATAATAACTTGCGAAGGAAAACAAATGATACGTTTAAAAATTATAATAGATGATGGTACCTTAGAACAGGTATCTCATTTTACTACCTGGGCTGCTATACTACATAATGTGAACGATGAAGATGTAAAGAATAAAGTTTCAAGAAATTTGCGGGACAATAAACAGAACTGTAAAACATAAAACAAGAAAGGAAGCAAGAGTGGAATTTTACTAAACAATGGCTGTTCTTGTACTTATTTATGGCAGTGAATCGAGGATAACTAACACAAAGAACAAATCGAACATTCAAGCAGCGGAAGACAGTTCCCTAAGAAGCGTTAAACAATGTACTAGAACCGATAGAATAAGAAACGAAGAAATAAGCAACGTAAATGACAAAATATACGAGTACAGAGACAATTGGAGACAACATATTCATCGGAGGAGAGAAGAAAGATTTCCAAAATTAATTCTAAATTACCATCCAAGAGACGTAGACATGTACTCGTAGGCCGACCAAAGATAAAATGGTCCTAACTAACATGAAGTTTGGAAGAGGCATTATTCCTAAACAAAAGAAGAAGATAAGCAAAATATATGGTAACATTATGATTTGCATCTTTTTAATGTGTTATGTGAAAACTAGATATTGGAAGATATTTGAAGACACTGTTGACTTTACAGTGTCTCGTCCGTGTCAATCGTTTTCAGTCATGATGTATTTATGAGTTTAAAGTAAATATTTTATTTTACAATTTATTTTCCAAAGGGAAAAATTGAAGAAGATTCTTTAACAAAAATAGGATGTCATACTAAGGAATCAGAGAAAGGGAACATTGAAAAAGAAAATTATAGTAAAAAAAATTTACAATTTCAAAACAAACTTTTACACTTTTGGTGGTATAACCATATTCAAATCAGTAAACATAAATCAAACGCTTACAAATCCAATATAGCACAGCTTTTTTATGCAGGCGTTTCGCTTAGAACGCAATTTTCAGATCTTTTGATACCGCCTGGTTCAGAAAACGCGACGTTGACAAATGAGGCTAAAGCAACGGCCTGATAGGCTCTATTTTTCAATATCACTTGAATTTCAACTAGCAAGCTCTTTATTTTATTAAAGTGTGCTGCTATTTCCGGCAACTGAAAGGAAAATTGCGCAATCAACCTTTTTCCTTAAGCAGAATTTACGTATTCATGCTCACTATGCGGTAATTGTAACTTCCAGGGCAATTCTGTCAGTGCGCCATTATTAATGTGGAAATTCCTTGAAAGCAGGAACTTTTTTTCAAAAATACATTTTAAGTTCGGTTTAGTTTACAGATCTGATTTTTATTGTTCTCTATTGAAAATAAATATTTGTATAACCTAGGTGACCAGACGTACTAGTTTGTTCAATATAGTACTGATTTTTCAGGCTCTGTAGTGATTTAAAATGTTTCTTAATGTAGGTATGACTCACAAAATTTCTTGGGAAATTATTTTTCATCACTAGTAGCACTGCGTTGTGTCTAAGAAGGAAAATTGTGGTATCGATAGGTAGTGTTAATTGCTAAGCATGTGTACTCAGTAAGCGATGTTCACAAATTAAGTAATACTGTGTATATTATTGAATATATAGGGTGTTCTTGAAATATATGATCATGACTTCACCAAAGTTTCCTGGGCCTAAAATAGGACGATTTAAAACAACTTACCTCTATCTAAATACGTTTTGTTAAGTCAGTATTCTGTTTCAAAGTTTTAAAAACTTTGCTGATAACAACTGAACGCTTTGATCGATTTGGATGACATTCGGTATTACATGCTATACCGGGTACCGGGTATAACTCATAAGCTGAGTTGATACTGATTATTATCGGCGGACTACTAGTAGATGAAACATGGGTGTAACGGAACAAATCAGACGGGTTTATAGCACGGTCAATAACTTTTAAATTTTGAAACCTAAAAAATGTAAAATTGCTTCTGATATGGACTGGGCAATCTATGCACTGTTACCTTGGAATATGATACTCGTTCAATCTAAACTGCATTAAACGTACATACTGTAAACATTACTTACTCAAATTTGTAAGAATACATTAAAATGAAATGGCTTGCCCTAATATTCTTCCAGTTTAAAAATTTATTTTGTATTACAGTAGTTCCTGCGCCGCTGAATTGAAGTAGTTGAGCTCTTTCTATGTATTTCTGGTACAAATGTGCAAGTCAAAAGAGTATTTTGAATACTGAATAAAATATGGATAATTTTAGAAGGTCAATTAGAACTAGATGTTTTGTAGAAATATGCTAATTGTAAAAATATAATATTAACATATAATCCATTCACTACCTTTTTTAGCCGTACTCGGTAGATCAGTGGTTAAGTATTTTAGTTATTGATCTAAGGGTCAGAATTCGATTCACGGTCCCAGAGAATCTTTTAAAAATAAAAAAAATATGGATGAGAGCTTTTACAAAATGCCAACTTTCGGAATTGATGTAAAGCCGTGGGTTCCATGTTACTACGATGTGTAGCATGTAAAAGATCCGTTGCTAGGGTTGGAACTCCTTAGTCTTGGCAAAATTCTAAGTAGGATTTTGACCATATGACCACAGCAGTCGGTGTCTAAGGTATCTGGTACTTCGCATGCCTAGACCTTGCCCATAACAAACAATTTTTTGCATAAAGATTAACCATGGATTTTTCTTCTAAGTTGCCCATGAGCAGAAGGGTAATTTTTAATTTATTGTATAACCTGTTAACCTCCAACAGATGAACTGTTTATTTTGGTAGTACATGTGGATAAATATTTAAAATCTAAAGTATTGTAAGACCTTACATGTGCTTAATTAAAAATGTTCTCAATTACACAATTACTGAAACTGGATACATACATACAATATACTAAACTTATATTTCATCCTCTGCATAAATATTACAACTTTGAATTTGAAGGTGCTTTGTCATAGTTTTTTCACCTAAATACATTTGAAACCATAACCTTAAATGTAAGGTAACCCTCGTTTAACACAACAAAGTAATTTTACACCGATAAATAGGGGAAAATTTCATTGCTAACCCTCACGCAAAAAAGATGTTTGTTTGTTAATGGACAAGGTCTAGGCATGCAGAGTAGCAGGTACCTTAGACACTAACTGCTGTGGTCATATGGTCAAAGTCCTGAACAGAGTAAAGGTTGTAATAAGTTCCGCAATTTAATTTTAAGTAATTAAAGCTGAAATGCTCTTAAATTTATTTCTTCTTCAAATAAATATGTTTAGGGGTAGCGCCGTTTTTTAAATAACGTGAAGAGCTTAATCTGTGAAACTAAAATGTATACTTTACACGTTTATTAAAATACGAACGAAAATAGGGTTTAATTAAAATGGTCTACATTTTGGGAAAAGTTGATAAAATTGTGCATTAGTTACGAGGATTTATCATGAATGTAACCCGGACTTTCAACATCCAAGCACTAAGTCATTTCAAATACTGATGGAACGATTTGAAGGCACTAGAAAAGTTGATTTCCCAAAGAAAACAATATTGAATCGTTCCATTCTAAATAAGGATGAACTAAGCGTTCTTCTCAATCTTGCAGAAAATTCACACATCCACGCATTGTACGGAGTCACAAAATTCATCCATTACATATGATGATGGTTGGAAATGTAGGCATATAAATTCAACCGTAGAAACAAAGTTACGGGCAATTGAAATGGACTTCTGGCAAAGATCAGTGGGTGTATCCAAGGCGGTCTATATTGTTCCAGGCCATAGCACTGGGCCTAAAAAGTGACCTTTTGAATGGCCTATCACAATCTGGCAACATGGCTGCGCCAACCTTTAACAAAACATTACTAGTTTTGGTCACTAAATGAACAATTTGTCAGTGCACTATCCCTGTCATTCTGATGTATGCCAGTTGAAAAAAATCTATAAATCACTGCTATTTACACCGTAATATTCGATTTAAAAACAATTCCTAATGGGTAGGTACCTAATTCTTCATTAGTACTAATTTTGACTCTTATCTGAACGAGTAATTTCTTCAAATAACTTGCTTGGAAGCTAGTGATATTGCAGTCAGAACAAGTCTCTTCATCTTATTACCCTTTATATCCGCACTAGCCTTTCCAATCTGCCAGTTCTCTAAATGCAAAATGTCTTATCATTTTTGTGCCACCGTTAGATGTAAACTTGAACATGCTAACATATGGAGCAACTGATGAAGCGTAAGTTGACTTGCAGCTCGGTACGTAACACTTCAAAGGCATTTTTGAAACTTATATGAACTTCCTTGTCAAAATCATTTTTAATGTCAAATATATTTCAAACAAACAAAATTTAGTGTGTCTTGGCATGGCCTAGCACACAATCTGGTAACAGAGCCAGTGTCATGGCCTGGAACAATATATTCCGCCTTGGTGTATCTCGTTTGGAGAGAGTTCGAAATGAAAGAATAAGAGACTTCATGGGCATCGAAACAACAATAATTGAGGACATACAACAAAAACAACTAGTTTGGTATGGCCATGTAAAAAGAATGAGTGACGAAAGAATCCCTAAACAAATATTCCAGTGGACCCCTCTAGAACGCCGAAAGAGAGGACGACCAAGAACAACCAGGCTGAGCGGTATTCAGAAAGCGATGTCTGCTAGAAATTTGGTAGCAGGAGACTGGGTGGATCCGAGGGGATGGCAATTGAGAACGGTAGGGCGTAGAAGGACGCTATAAGCGGATATAATAATTTAATCTCCTGTTCCTCTAACTCACTGATTACAACGATGTCCCAAGGCATCGATCCCTTTTTTGTGGGTTGATTAATCCAAGTCCCAGAAATACCTATTTACATCAGTGAGGTAATGAAATTGGTCAAAAATCCCTTACCCCCGACGTTTTTTTTTAGATTTGAAAATAGATAAAAATCGCTGGGAGCCAAATCTAGCGAATGAGGCACTAATTCGGATCCCAATTTATGAATTTTGGCCATCCCGATCAAGACGTGTGTGGAAGTACGTTATCCTGAGAAAATAATTTTGTTTTTTGGCAAATGGGACCTTGTCGCTTTGATTTTATCGCTCAATTGTTGTAATAAGTTGGCATAATACTCACCCTTTATTGTTTTTTCCTTTTCCAAGTAGTCAACAAAGGTGATTTGATGAGAATCACAAAACATAGTTGCCATAACCTTTCTTGATGATCAACCCGTTTCTGTCTCCTTCTGTGCTCACACGAACACAGTTAAACTCGGAACCCCAGTATTTAATCATTGAAACGAAGGAGTTGACTCCAAAAGTGTCAAATCCAACTTTGCTTTAATTTCGGTTCTTTGTAAGCATTTCAAATGAAAGTACCTTATCATTGGTGGCAATTCAGCTTTCTCCATTGTTTACAAAATCACTTAAGACTTTTTCTGTCAAACACAGACTAATTAACGGGTTGTTTTGCTGTCATATTTAACCTAAGAAAGGATGGTTCTGAATAATGGTAATCAAGATTCCGCTATCTCTGTGTTGAGCCACGTACATCCTCGAATGTCAGATATAATTCCTTCCGGACTTATATGGCACAGATTTTGAGAACATAATTAATTTTTGGCATATAATGATAGAAAACATTGACCAAAATACGTTCTAAACAAGTTCTCTTCACCTATGAGGCAATTATTCAAACCAAATATATAGTTAATTGGTATAACGAACGTTATTATGCTATGAAAAACCCACACTGCTTCATGTGCCGCACTGGCTTAGCGAATGTTAGCTATTTTGACGTTATTCGCATCTGTCCAGAATGAGGATGATCTTGATTTGCCGAACCACTGTGGAGGTTCTTCAGGCAGGATGATTCTCATTCTGCTCAGTCGTCTTTTTTTTAATATTTTGCTTTGTATAATGAGGTGAAAGATGTTATACCTTTCGAGGTGTCACATTACATGTGCAAAATACTCTAGTTTGAGTAGTTTGATTTTCTCGACAAGTTCAGTTGTTTTATCCATGCAATTCAACACTTCCTCATTTCTTACTCTGTCCATCCAACTTATGCGAAAAATCTTTCTATAGACCCACATTGGGTACGACAACTCAACTTCCAAAATTGGTCAGTCAATGGAAAATTATCTCGTAGGCCCATATTGTTTTGAGAAGAGTCTAACGAGTTTTTTAAAGAATGCCCTCTACTACTGGAAGAAGCTAACCTTCAGACAAGCCTTGTAATACCAACACAATGGTGCATCACCACATCTTTATAAGAGGGTAAGACAATATTTAAATATTTTAAGACTGAATCGGTGGATAGGAGGAAGTAGCCAATAACTTGGTATCCTCGATTACCGGACCTGACACTCTGCAGTTACGCGAAAGGAGTGGTCCTTTTGAAGCCCTCAAATATGACATGAAAGACCGAATTCGTAACACACTTAGAAGTATCACACTTGATATACTGCAATGGGTCAAATATTTTGTAAGTCATTGTTAATTATCTAAATTATACTACAAGAGTCCAACACAAAAAAACGCATTTGTGGCATACAAAAGTAGAAAAGTTTATTACAGAAAAGAAACAATTATATCTAAAGTGGCTATCAACCGGAGATAGAGAAGATAGAAGACACTATTTACGTAGTAATGAGGAAGTAAAAAAGATAGTAAAAATGTAAAAAATGAGACATTGAAACTCAAATATGCAGAAACTAACAGCTACATGGGAGAAACCAGAACAACAGAAGCTTGGAAAACTATAAAAAAGTTAAAACAAAAAACCAACGAAAGGATAAAGATAAACAATAAATATGCAAACATGGGAAATTATTACAAAGTCCTTCTTTACAGAAGATAGAGAAGAATTTCTAAATATAACTTACTTGACACATGATAATCATACAAGAGTGCCATCAATTACAAAAGAAGCCAAGCACCAAGAGGAATGCGAAATGAGAAATCTGGAGGTCCTGGAGGTATTCCGGTTGCTGAAATACGGCCCCTCTAAATGTTTAGAGTTACCTGCCGATATATTTAATGCATGTCTTTTTAATACTGGTGAAACTCCAACAGACTGGAAGGAGGGATTAATTACCTCAACTTATAAGAAAGGGGAAAAAACGATTGTGCAAATTACAGTAAAATTACCGTAATGTCCACAATTGTACGACAGTATGGACGAAGATTAACTAAAATAAGTGAAACTGAGATACATAGTTCCGAAGAACAGAGCGGTTTTAGGTCGGAGAGCTCATCTGTCGACAAAGACAAATTATTGAGAACAGAATGGAAGAGAAACTTATCTTCTATTTATAGACCTTAATAAAGAGTTTGGCAGCGTCCCCATAATGCAATTATTTAAAATACTAGAAAACAAAGTCTCGACAACCTATGGTAATGCTATAAAATGAATGTACGAAAATTACGAAAGTATAGTTAAGATGGGACGATAACTATCTCGCCGCTGTAGGATGTAGTTTATCACCAACAATGTTTCAACTATATTTAGTCGAGGCGTTAAAGCAATGGACAAAGAAGTATGTTAGAATGGGAATACAGATGGACGAACATTGTTTGACTAACCTGCTGTTTGCAGACGATAATGTCTTGATTGCTGAAGATTCTGATGATATCAACTATATGCTGCGTAAATTAATAGATAAATACAGTGGGGTTTACAAATTAATATAGAAAAAAACCAAATACTTAGTTGTAGGAGAACTAGCTGACAATTTGCAATTAGATAATGGTGCAATTCAAAATTGCAATGAATATAAATATCTAGGCTTGACTTTCACTAAAGAAGGGACTAGTGATAAAGAAATAAAAAAGAATGTCTAAGAAGAAATGCCATCTACAAATTAAACTCAATCTGGTGGAACGAAGACATTACATAAGCTACCAAAACAACTATATACACTACAGTAGTGGAAGGTGTACGAGAGAGAAACATGGGAAATAAGTAAACGAAATAAGAGGCGACTACAATCTATAGAAATTTAATGTTTGAGACGACGTTGTAGGGCTTCCAGGCTGGACCACGTCACAAATCAAGAAGTGAAGGCTAAACTGAAAGTGGTCATGGACACAATAGAACGGAAACGGTTGTTATGGTATGGCCATATGCGACTAATGGGACCAGAAAGATGGCGGATTAGAGTCTGGAAATAGACACCACCTGAACGAAAGAAACGAGGAAGACCTCGTAACACTTGGATAAAAGAAGTGCACCAAGCAATGCAAACCAGACAGCTGGAAGACACTGACTGGGAAGATAGAACTCTTTGGCGTAAAGGATGCGAAAGACAACGACCATTGTAGATCAACTCGCTTATATATATATTGCTAAAATATTAAAATGATAAAAAAAATATATTCTATAAAAGGTTGAATCACTTAAAACTGGTCAAGATTGGTATATCACCTGCAAAAATAAAAGGAAGTCAATTAATATAATATAAATCGGTATCGATATGAATAATGTATAAATATTCATTCAATGCACTGTTTTGAAGCTCAATGGAAAATATAATGGCCCAAAACAAGTGGTTTAAATTGTTTAAAATTTTTTATTGTTTATATGAGATACATTGCAGAATGTTGCAACGTGCTGAAGTATAACTTACTTTTGTTAGTGTGGCGGTGTGTTTATAATCTACGAAAGTTTCAAATATGTTTATAAAATGATAGATAAATATTGATAACCTAAAAAAAAGACTTGTCAAAATTTTAACTAGATTGATTTAAGTTGGTAATTAATAAATGTTCCTTCTGAAAAAGCGTGCCAAGAGAGGAAATAACAAATTGTTTATGTTTTGATAAAAAAGAAGGAGG
>OW679195.1:89386589-89469345 GCA_940337035.1 Agriotes lineatus | reverse complement strand
GTTCGTTTTGTCCATTAAACGTGCCAAGATAACGCGAAATAGTTGTTTTTGATGGCAGTACAGTCAAGTTCTTTCGGCAGAATCCGTAACCTTTAGGAGAACAGAACCTCCAAACAGTACACATTCGCACTGTTAATTCTGACCATTTTGGGTTCTTTCTGGGATAATTTTGAATGCAGTCCATCAAAAATACAGCCTTTACGTTTGAGTTTTCTGCATCGTCAATAATTTTCTTTAAGGATTCAAAAGCTGGTAAATTGTTATTGACATATTTTTGTATATCCCTAAGTTCTGATAAACAATTTTTATATTTTAGAGTGGTGTTTTGCAAATCTAGTGTAAGAGCGTTGATTTGTTCCTGAAGGGTAGCTATATCATTGGAAGATGTCGAGTTTACTGAAACTGGTTCATAATTTTCGATCCTGGGTTGGGATTTTGAACAGCTTTGTGAATTAACAAAATTCTAAAATGTAGAGACTGTTTGGTATGGGTAGTGATAAATAAACAGACAATTTAACTTACAAAAATAGACGGTACTGATCCTTTTTTTAAACGATAATATTTAAAACTAGTATCAATTTCTTGTTCTCTAAAGTGCTTTGTACACAATACTGTAAGATCTGTAATTTTACTTATATCTGTAATATAAATTGAGTTGTTTAAATAAATACAAAGCTCATGAGTTTTTTCTTGTACCTACCACAAATTTCGTGTAAGAATTTGAGCCACTTTTCTCGAATTTCTAATTCGCTTGGTATTTGAAAGAAAGGTGCATTTTTATTATGGCAAAGAAAGCATTTCCTACCCATTGTGAAAGAGACCACTACCAGAAATGTAATCTTTCAAATATGAAGGAAGAATTTTTTGGGTCTGTTCCTAGGCAATATTCGAATATTTAAATTTCAGAGGGAATATAGTTTGCAAATTTGTTAGCAGATGGCGCAAGCGAGTGTACAGTTTAGGAAGGCCTTTATGTTTTACATTTAATATGTTTTACATTTAATATAGTCGGCCTTGCATAGAAATATAGATTGCGCCATCTGTACGGTAGTATTAAAACTACTAGACAACAACAGCAAAGTACTTAACCATTACTTCATTTCACATCTGGCAAACAGAGTGAAGCACTAGCGTGATGTGAACAGGATGTAAAACTGTAATAACGTTACTGTTGAAATTTTAAATTTGTAAAATAACTTAAATAATGTACGTTATATCTTATACAAGCTAAATAGTTAAGTGGCCAAGTAAAGTAGTTCATTCGTGCAGTTACAGAATGTTTCCAATAAGTACGCAATGTAAACATTGGATGTTCACAAGTGAAGATGAGTTGAATAAATTGAGAGAAAATGCCAACTTAAAGCACATACATACATACGGACGGCAAATTAATGTAAGTGGTTACAGCAATTAGACGACATGGTATTCAATTAGAAACTGTAGGAAATTGCCGTCAAATTTTAAGGTTATGTTTAGTTGGATTTTAACACATTTGTTAAGTTTGGTCGATGTCATGTAGATGGCGGAATCAGTCACATTTTGAATTTATTTTAAAATTTTTAAAATGCCTGATAAAATTTGAATTGGCGTAGAAAATAGGGTGTAACGGATTAAAATTGTATTGAGTATGCATTTTTAACACAAGCTTGAATAGATTTTTTAAAAATATTTGTCGTTTTATTTCTTGATTTGGGTAATTTTGTAGTGTACATCGCCCACTTTGAACTACCGTTCCTAGAGCCAGTAATGCAAGTGGGATTGAAATTTGACAACAATATTTTTTGTACAAAGGTACGAATTTAGGTTAGCTGCAGTTTAAGATTTGTGTGTAATTTAAAAAAATGTGTGTAACACCGTAACAAGAGGGTTAATTTATCTCTCCTACGTATATTACTGGCTCTAGGAAGGGTAGTTTAAAGTAGGCAACGTACACTACAAGATTACCCTTGATTTGTTTTATTTCTTGACATGTTCAATTCGAACTATCGCAAAATTGGACAAGCATTACACCTGATACCTAAAACTCATTGCATGATTGCCTTACAATATTTTTGTTTACGACAGTGTGTAAAATTAACTTTGAGTTGGCAGTTATATGTTTGTAAAACGACTGGTTAATAACATGATTTCATTAGCCACGTTGTCAGTAGTAATGTGGTTAAATTTGTTTATTGGTTTTAGAATATTAAGCGTTTGTTTACATTTATAAAAGTATGGCGGTAACTGCATCTGTACGGTAATATTTTTTTACTGTACCTAGCAACTATTATCCTACTGAAACTACTGCAAATGTATGGTAATATTCCTTTACCCTACATGGCAGCCATTGCCATACTGCAACTGATAAACTATCGAACACACCACGGATGTTATGAATCATAACAGCCTTAGATGTCTTAAAATTCTCGCTCTACGAGCTCTGATTTTAAAACATGCGCCAGTTATGATACTCATAACATTCTTGGATGTGCTAATAGCTATAACCACTCAAAATTACGACCAGTTACTAGGGTGACGTTTTTCTTATTAAGGCAAACCTGTTATTTGTTTCAATAATGTTAATTTACATTTAAAATATTTTTTTATATTTACCGTGTTTTCTAGATTCTATCGTAGATAAAATATTGTATGATACACATGTGTAAAGCACTTTTAGTCACTCCCGGTGCTTAAAACGCTCGCTCACTCCCGTTTTAACTCTGACCCACTTGTGACTAAAGACTAGCTTTACGCACGTGTATCTTAAATAACTATTATATGTATGATCGTATTCCATTTAATAAAAAGTGTTTAATGATGAAAAAATCATTTTTACTGACTATGTAATGGGAATGTTGCATTGTTAATTGTTACCAAGTTAATATTGACATTTTATAATCATTTTTTAGGTTAAAGTAATTTACTATAGTCGGCTGAACATTTTTATAACACATTTAAGCAGGTTTTTTTTAGGAGGCACACAGATATGAAATATTCCTAACACCAGACGAGGAAAAACTAATGGTTCGAAAATACGAACTGCATTTACGAGACTTTTGTAAACGGTTTCAACCCCCAATGCCGAGATGTGTTGTTGGCACAGCTTTCCACTACTTTAAACGCTTTTATATTCATAATTCGGTAATGAATTATCATCCAAAGGAGATTATGTAAGAGATGTCTCAATGTTTACGTAAAAGTTATCCAATATTGCAATGTTTTAGGGTCACTTGTGTTTTCCTAGCATGCAAGGTTGAAGAATTTAATGTCTCCATGATGCAGTTTTTAGCTAACATAAAGGGGGATCGTGACAAAGCATCAGATATTATACTTAATAATGAACTGCTTCTAATGCAACAATTAAATTTTCACCTGACAATCCATAATCCATTCAGGCCCGTTGAAGGGTTGCTCATCGATATAAAGGTTTGTTGCTGTAGTATTTTAAGTTTATTGTTTACCATTTCTTAATTTCTAGACGAGGTGTTCTTTGAACGATCCCGAAAGGTTGCGACCAGGAACAGAGCATTTCTTAGAAAGAGCTATGTTAACTGATGCTGTGCTCTTGTACGCCCCAAGTCAAGTTGCGCTAGCGGCTGTACTACATGCAGCCTCGAAGCTGCAAGAAAATCTAGATTCGTACGTTACTGACACTTTGTTTGGAGTTGAAGGACGTGGCAAACTTGAAGAGTTAATAGAAGCTGTAAGGAGTAAGAATTGCCTTAAAAATGTGGTTTGAGCAAATACAAATATTCTGTTGATTACAGGTATAAGGTCTATGGTGAAGATGGCTGATGCTGTAGTAGATAAAAACCAACAAAAACTACTAGAAAAAAAATTGGAGAAGTGCAGAAATCCAGAGAACAATCCCGATAGCGAAATGTATGTTTTTGCTTTATATTGCACTGGTAGTTGTATTACGCTTTTACTTTTTGTAGATATAAGCAAAGGATGCAGGCCATGCTGTATGATGATGATGAACTGTATTCTCAAATTAGTTCGGATCGTCAAAACCTCGATGATTCTGCCCTTGGTATGGTAATTACATCTCCTGGTGGAGCGTAAATGTGATTAGTGTACATATATTAGATACCAGTGTATTTATTTCAAAGTTACTTTACCGTTTTTAGTTCTAATCAATTAAAAAATTGTTGAGTTAATGATCTGTTGTATACTACCTTTGTTTATGTTAACTTGTATTGAAAAATGATTCGCCAAGTACAATAGGGTAAGATTTGTATTTGAAATTATAATATTAAAAATCGAAGAGCCAATAAAAGTATTCAGAACAACTATCAGTACTAATAAAGGGTGTTGCAATAAGAGCGCAATTTTTAATTTTTAAGTAAAACAATTTTTTTTTAAGGATTGTTGATGTTTTTATTGAGTTTTAAAGTAGACATGTTCCGATTAATTATGGACTAAAATATCGATGGCTTTGCAACTTTAAACGTAAACTCTTGTTCTTTTGATGAAATTATATATGACATTTTCTTAGAGTTGCGGCTGCATCTCAGTAATTACGCGTTGGATAACGGCATAGAGCTCAGAAATTATTCGAGGGTTATTCGCATACACTTGATATTTCAAAAAACTCCAAAGAAAACAGTCGCACGATGTCAGCTCGTACTATAACGGTGGCCAACACCACTTGTCAGGAGAGAATTCAGTCCAAAAATTTTTTTTCCAATAAATCAATTCCCAAGTTACACACAATAGTTGAATAAACGATTAATTTTTGTTTATACGAGGAGTATAATTATGGTTGAATGTCAACCTCATATATTTATAAAATGTCCGCGAGATGAACGTTTAAATTTAGTGTATAATACACAATTAAATAACAATGATGACACACGTTGAATCCTTTTCGATGTTATTCGATTATATTTAGCGTATAATATATAATTAACTAACGACGATGACGCACGTTGAATCCTTTTTGATATTATTCGATCATATTTAGTGTATAATATACAATTTAACAACGTTGATGACACACGGTCAACTATGTTTGATGTAATTCGATATTTAGTGTATAATATACAATTAAGTAACGGTTATCATACACATTGAACTATTTTCGATGTAATTCGATTACGTTTAGTGCATAGTAAACGTATTATTAAAGTTATTTGTTTAACTTTAATAATACGTTTACTACTACAGGTGGGAGAAACATAACAGTTTATTAAATATACCATATATTTAAAACACACCATTACAGAGAAAAAATTATATACATTAAGTGGTATTGGGGATAATGGGTACAAAACAATGGACATTAACTTAATTTTTTTATAAACAATTGTCAATAATGTCAAAATAAAGTGCTAAACTCAGTTATCCCAGCCAAAATCACTCCCATATGAACCAGTGCTATGAGAGTTTCAGTTATCATATTCTCATCATTTGATTAGAAATGTATAGACATTTTTTCTAAGCCGAATTTTGATTTTGAAACCGATGCTTCGACTGGTTCAGCCAATCTTGACATGCTTGCCCAATTGCCTTGTCAGTCAGTTCGCCGACAATGGATTTTGTTTGTCCTCCTTGAAAGCATATATTGGTGGCTTCTGCAAGTGATCACAAATTAGTATTATTGTTAAAACGTAATATACATAAATGTGGCATACATTTAATTTAATTTATATTCTAAATTTTGGATATATATAAATAATAAATATTATACACCAAGTGAATTAAACACGTTTATTCACGAAAAGATTTTGGGCTCACGAGCACGCAGTGCGAGTGAGATCAAATCTTTGAGTTATTGCGCTGCAATTTACGCTAAAACTTGTGAGACATAGTTATGCAAAGTATGCTCTATTCACATACATGTAGCTAAACAGATGAAAATATGTGTGCATATAAAAAGATACCTTCGGCATCACAAACTGATTACTAAAATCAATGTGGCAGTTAACTCTATCTTGTCACATGCTGTAATATTCAAGGTTCGTGGTGACCAAGCCTGTAGTCGGAAACACATTTTAGGGGCTGCTCATAGGATTTCAGGGGGGCAAATATTTTTATTTCATTCACTCGTTGACGAATAGTGGAAGATTTGTGGGTAATCTCAAAAACACACACCTGTAACTTCTAAACGGCTCGATGGATTTTTATGAAATTTGAACAGGAGTATTTATCTGTGATTATAAAGTGATTTGTGTAAACTGTAAAGAAAAAGCACTGCTGCTATAGAAGTACTGTCTCCCATGTAGATTTTTTTAACATGATGGGACAGGGTACTGCTATAGCAGTAAGTAAAAAACAAAACAAAACTGAAACGTTTTTTATTTGCAAGTTATAAAACTCTTACACCCGTATGCTTAGTCGTTCGCCAGCGAGTCGCCGAAGTTTCGTTATGAATAGTATGTTGGCGGCACTGTACGTCTATGTCAAATTCGAGGTTATCAGGTTAGGTTTTCCGTCAGTTTTGACAGAAATTGACACAAAATCTAACCTGCTAACCTCGAATTTGACATAGACGTACAGTGCCGCCAACATACTATTCATAACGAAACTTCGGCGACTCGCCGGCGAGCCGCTGGCGAACGACTATGAATACGGCTGTTCGTGTGTCTTATTTCTTCGTTTCTAATCCTATCTGGTATTGTTACTCGTAACACCAGGGCCGGCATCTTTGTGTTTTCTCGTGTGTTGCTCTTACTTCTAAAGACAATAAATACCAGAAATTTCAAAATGATTGGTAGAAAAATTGTTTTTATTCATGTCAAATAGTCCTAAACATTTAATTTAAATTTAATGCTAACTTTCTGAACACCATGCGGTTTTTAGCCGATGAATTTTTAGTGAATGTGCATTGGAATGTGTATATTAACTTAAAAAGAATTCTCAATTGTAGATATCAACTAGTACTCTTTTTTGACATTTAATCCCCAGGAGGAAGTTTATTCCCGCGACAAAGTCGAAGGAATAATCACAAGTGTAATTTAATGGCACCTTAGTGTCAGCTTTATAAGTTATCAAATCAAAAGTAGTAATTTCTGATGGTGCCACAACATACTTGGTGACTTAGCAATTTATGAGCACGGCGGTAACTCTCACTTTCGCATAGTCTTTGGGAAAAGTATTCCCGGTAGGTGATGTTTAGTTGTGTGAAACTGACCTGACTGAATGCCAGTTTGTCAGGTATATACTTTTAAATTAGGTTATAATTTTTGAAGTTTGACAAGTATTTTTAGCTATAAGTGTATTGGTCAAACGTCAAAAATTATAACCTAATTTAAAATTATATACCTGGCATTTTGTCAGGTTAGTTTTATACAACTCAACATGACGTACTGGGGATACTTTTCCCAAGGACCATGAGAAACTGCAACACCTATCCTATACTAATGTGTTTTCCCAAGATCGAGAGTGGAAATCAGTTTCTAGGTTACAAAAAGTGTGGCAGAAATATCCCTTGGGATTAAAAGTGACACTTTAATCCTTCAAAAACATCTGAAATTAGTAGATTATGCAATAAGGGAGAGAAATTGCACTGAAGCAAAATAGCATTCTCTCCGAGTTGCATATACTATTTTTTTCACGTTGCAGAAAGATTAAAAACGAAAAACCCGTTTTTTTAAACGTCATTTATTGACAATTTAGTTAAAATTATTTTAAAATTAGTAACCTATGGTAAATTTGAAAGTTGGTGGCACTGTAAGTCATTATGGTAAGAGCTCACAATTATGTCAAATTCGAGGTTAGCAGGTTAGTTTAGGCGTCAGTTTGTGTCAAAACTGAAGCAAAACCTAACCTGATAACCTCGAATTTGGCATAATTGTTGTGTCAGTCATAATGAAAACTCCCTAGGGAAATTTTTGTCTTATTTGGTCTCTAGGGAGCAAATGTTCTACTTCTGTCACAATGTTGATGCTATAGAAACGGACTTCTACTCCCGGTCGTGGAAAATAGATATTTATGCATTAAGGGAGATATGAATATGTTTTTTCCCTGAGGTTGACATGTGTTACAGACCGAGGGCCTCTGGCCCGAGGTCTGTAAGTCAACCGAAGGTAAAGAACATGAATATCTCCCGTGGTGCATACAATATTTTATCTACTAGCATATTCGTAAAAATAGTATGAAATTTCAAAATGTCATAATGACATTTAAAATTAGAATATGTAAGTCACATCAAGAATTGCCTCATTGTATGGTTGCTAAGACGTTATTTGTAGTTGCATTGTTACCATGAGTTTGAGGGAGAAATAATTTGACAAGTCCCTTGGGAGTTATGAGTAGCTTTTCATATTTTGTTTCTATGACGAAAATCTACAATATCATGTTGCTACTAGATAAAGGTCATTTATTCCCGGCACTGCAAAAATTGCGCTATACTGTAATAGCGATACTTAAATCTACATAAAAAGTAAAAACATTAGTACCTGTACTTCAAAAACTGCAAATTGAGAAACTCGTATAGAAAAATTTTTAATTCCAATCATTTATAACAGGTTTAAAATAGACTGTGGAAGTGTTGTAATACCAGCTAAAGAAAAATTCTTCAGCTCTCCGGCGTGACGTCGGCACAAGTAGGTCGACCGTCCGTTAAATCGCCTAGGGGCAGAGTGTTTATAGCTTTAAAAATAAGTGGTGCAGTTTAATTAATTTTACCACAATAATCAACGTAGTGGTTGTAGAATTACTTATAATTTTTGCTATCCTTTCCTCGCTATGATATTGACACCCAATGAAATTAACTAAATAGCTCTCTCCTGCAAAAAAAAATTAAAACCAGCTGACACACAAAATTTAGTTTGTTATGAACATTGAAAAATATTCTTCAAAATGTCCAAGTACATCATTGAATATAACATAATTAAATTAAATTAAATTTACTACCGCATTATGGACACAAGTCCCCACAGCTTAAATTCATGATTAAACTGTAATTATCTTCTACCGCTGTATCCAAATAATTATTATTACAAGAAGTACCTACCCTATCGACGTTTGTAAAATTATTGCCTTCACACCCACTTATTCCTATAACCAAAATAAGTATCTATCTACAGACACACAAATATAGTATATAACTACAAAACACTACATTTACCTACTTTATTGACCGGCAAGGGTTTTGAAACCCTAACAACTCACCATTATGGTGACCTGTGACGATAATTTGCGTGTTTATTTGTGCAAAACTGGTGGTAAATAACTTACATGCACAGCACCAAACACTAACAAAGGCACTAAGTGACTTGTCTATTACAAACAGTTCAACTATAATCGATAATTTCAACCAATGTGCAGCTGCTATAAGCTGTAAGCATGTTCACGTCGCGGGCATTAACTACCTACTTTAGCCCACATCACAATCCCGTGGCGTCAGAGAGCTGCGGCCTTGTTTTTAGCTGGTAGTGAGGACTGTCACTTACTTATTTTATCTGTTCTCGTCCGAGTCCGGTATGTTGCTCGTATTGTTTCGTGTGTTGCTCAAGCTCGCAAGCAACACAACTGATGCCGGGCCTGCCTAACACTCTTCTAAGATATATCATATTCGAGGCTTGTATTTTTGAATTGTTTCTCTTATTTATCACCCATAATTTGCTTCCGTATATTAGTATTGGGGTATAGATTGTTCTGTATACCGTTAATTTTGTTTTTATAGAAACCTTTTTTTGTTTATAAAAGATCTTAGAGCCGTGAGCATGTTGGATGCCGATTTTATTCATTTGTCAATATCCACTTCTACCTTTCCTATACTGTCTATTATGGTACCTAAGTATTTAAATGTTTCTACCTGTTCCAGTTTTTCACTGTTTACACATATATTCACTGCTTTCTTTTGGTGACTTATCACAATCACTTTGGTTTTATCCCAGTTTATTCTTAGTCCCCTCTTTTCTAATGCTGTCTTCCATCTGTTTATATTTTCCTTCATAGCTCTTTCGGATTTTGCAAACACTGCGATATCGTCTGAGAAGGCACATTCCGTTATTTCTACTACCTTCATGTTCCAGTTTCCTATCATTATTCCCTTTGCCTCTTCTCTTGTCTTTTTAATTACATCGTCCATGACTACGAGGAACAATATAGGGCTCATTACCCTCATTGTCTTACTCCTTGTGTTGTGATGAATTCCTCTGAGTTTTCATTGTGTGTTCTAACATAATTTCTCGTTTTATTGTAAAGGGTGTTTTTTTACATACATGACGTAATCTGAAGGTCCAATTTTCACACACTCTTTTCGCAGTAAATCAGGCTGTATTTCATTTCAGCAATAACGCGTCGACTTTTGGCTTTCAAGTGCTCAATTGTTTCCGGTTTATCGGCATAGACATGCGACTTTACATATCCTCCAAGAAAATAATCTAATGGCTTCAAATCGCACAAACGAGGTTGCCAGTTAACAGATCCACGAAATGGATTTTTAACTGGCCACCTCTTTCGTGTGATTTGACGCCATTAGATTATTTTCTTTGAGGATATGTAAAGTCGCATGTCTACGTCGATAAACCGGAAACAATTGAGCACTTGGAAGCCAACATTCGACGCGTTATTGCCGAAATACAGCCTGATTTACTGCGAAGAGTGTGTGAAAATTGGACCTACAGATTACGTCATGTACACGCCAGCCGCGGCCGTCACATGTCCGAAATCATATTCAAACATAATTTTCATAAAATTATCTTTCAGATAAAGCCAATTTCATGGATATTAAAAACATCTTTCTGTGTTTTATTTCAATTTAAAGCTGTATCCCTCTAAAAAAACACCCTTTACAAAGATTTTACTTCTTCCAATAGATCGAGTTTTACCCCTCTTTTCTGTAGGTTCTTCCATAGGTCCTCTCTAGGAACGCTGTCGAAGGCCTTCTCCAGATCAATAAAACAGATATATGCTTCTTTATTATATGCTAATGTTTTTTCCATTATCTGTCTTATTGTGCATATGTTCCTATGTGGTGTGCCATGCTCTGAATCCACTTTGGAAGTCTAATGAGCTGTTTTTCCACTATTTTCCTTATTCTTGTGTCTAAAATGTATTTATAGATCTTCCCCAGCACACTAAATAGTGAAGTGCCTTTACAATTTTCACATTCTTTGTTGTTTCCCTTTTTGAAGATTAGGACTATCAGTGCTACTTCCCAGTCCGTGGGTATTACTTTTCCTGCCCATGCCATTCTACATATTTTCAGCAGTAACCTTCCTCCCAACGGTCCCATACTTTTAATCTCTTCCGCTATTATTTCGTCGTGTCCTGCTGCTTTCCCTACTTTTAGTCTGGGTATAGCCTCTTCGAACTCTTCCTCTGTTATTGTTTCGTTTTCCTCTCCTTCTTGTTTTGCTTCCCTCTTATCATTTCCATTGTTTACCTTTGCATTGTTAACTCCTATTCCCAGTTGTTCTTTATAATATTCTTTCCACCTGTTAATTATTGCTTGTTTTCTTGTAATTACTTTTCCATTCTTGTTTTTTATGTACATGTTTTGTTCTGGATTTTTTTTAGTTATCTAAAATTTTTAAGCACTTTGAAGAAGAGTTCTTGATTACTCCTGCTGTCCTCCTCTAATTTGGCTCCAAACTTCTCCCATATTTCTGTATTTCCTCTTTTGCTACTTTCCTTTGTTGTCTTGTACTCTGCATAGCTTTGGTTTGTCCTTTTCTGTATATATCTTCTTCAAGCTCCTTCTTCTTTTGCTCACTTCATTTTTCATCTTTTGGTTCCACCATCTCGTCTGTTTTTTGTGATGTCCCTTGATAATTGTGGTCCCGCAAGCGTTCTTTGTTACTTACTGTTTTTATAATTCTTTTAAATCTTTCCCACACCGTTTCAGTGTCATTTGTTTTCTTGTTCCTTTGTCTTATACATTCTTTCGTTACTTCTTCCTGGTACTTTTTCCTTACTTCTTCTTCCTTCAACTTGTACATTTTTATTTTCTCTTTTCTAACCGTGTTCTTTTTGATTTTTCTTACTTTCTTGTTTTCTCTCTGAATATCTGTCGTCACCTTATAGTGGTGAGTATCTATTTCCGGTCTTTTTCTAGCTCTTGTGTCTTTTGTTTTTTTTTGAAGTTTTCTTGTTCTGTTATTACATAGTCTATTAGTGATTTTTCTTCTCTCGTTTCCATTACTCTGATGTATTTATGGATATCCTTGTGTTTAAACTTTGTGTTCGTGATTACCATGTTATTTAGTAGGAAGAAGTCTTATCAGTTTTCTTCCATTATTGTTTATACCTTTTTCTCCGAATTCGCCCGTTGTTTGTTCTTGTCCCTCTACTTTATTCCCTACCCTTGCGTTTAGGCCCCTACTATCATTATTTGCCTATTTGTCTCTTACTGCTTACATTATTTTCCAGAATTTGTCTTTATTCTCCTTATTTTCGTTTTCGTTTAGTTCATACACTGCCATCAGTGTAGTTTTTTCTTGTCCTTTCTTTTCCACTTCCATGGCCATAATTCTTTCTGATATATAATTTATTTCTTTTATTTCGTTTTTAATTTCATTTTTTACTATTATTCTTACTCCTGCTTGTGCATTCTTTGTTTCTTCTACCCCACTGTAGTTTAGAAGCAATCCCTTTTCTACCATCTCACTTCCTTGTCCCTTCTTTTTGGTCTCTGTTATCGCTAGTATTTGTACCTTCGCTTTCTCCATTTCCTCTACTATTTCCAATTCTTTGCCACTCAATCGTTGCACATTCCATGTACCTATCCTACTTTTTTGTGTTTTCTTAGTTTTTTCTCCCTTTTTTTCTTTCTTTGCTATTTCCATTGCCATTGTCCGTTTTTTCGCCTGGTTTCGTTGCCGTATTTCCTTCCTTTCAATTCTTTTTTACTTTTTTGAAAACTTGGCTTCTGGGGTATCAGTTTCTTTTAAACTGCCCTTCCCTCTTCGTCCGTCCATATATATTTTGTATCTTCTATTTCTAGCTTTTGGAAACCTACTGGTGTCCTCTTTCCTTTTTCCTTCTCCGCTCTTGCTACTTTCATAATTGCGGCCTGTATTTTTTGTTTCTCTAGTCTAAGATGACTGTCTAGATACATCTGGTCCTGTAATAGTTTTTTCTTTTTTCTTAGTATCCTTAGCTTGTCATCAAAACTCTTAAGCTTTATTATAATTGGTTTCGGCTCTTGTTTTCCCACTTTATATACGTCTTCACTGTCCGTGTTCACTCCCATTTCTTCCTGTATGAATTTGATCAAAAGAAACCAAGGCATGACGGAAAGTATAAATATAAACACAGGCGTACGACGGAGGATGCTCTGTCAGCAATGCTCTTTAATATTGTAGTGGAAAGCATAAGAAAAATTGAAGGCATCGGAAAATTAAACACAAAGATGACACAAATCATAGCATATGCTGATGATATTGCTACTATAAGCAGAACAAGAAGAGAACTCGAAAAAGCTTTTATTCATTAGATAGTGTAGCAAAGAAAGTCGGATTACAAATAAATCAAGAAAAAACAAAATATTTAAAAACTAGAAGCAATAGAACAACAAAAAATACAACTAGCCAACTACAATTTAGAAGAAGTAAACAATTTCTGCTATTTAGGCACATAAATAAACAACAATGAAGGTACTACACAAAGTTAAAAATTTACAATACATTAATAAAGCCAATTGTGACATATGCAATGGAAACAAGAAGTATCAGGAGAAAAAACGAGGACCAACTAAGAATATTTGAACATAAAACACTAAGCAATAATGGGATCACAAAAGTAAACGAAAATTAATATAGGCCTGAAATGAATTTTGAAATCCTGAAATATACAAGAGACCAAGACATTGTCAAAAGCATAAAAGCACAAAGAATACAATGGTTTGGTCATATAAGAAAAAGAAAAAACACAACAGTAAGAATAATGATGGAATCGGAACTAAAGGAAAATATGAAAAAAGGGAGACCCCGAGCAAGATGGTTGGACGAGATGATACAGGACCTGAGAACAATGGAAGTAAACAACTGGAGAGATTGTAGAAAAAGCTAAAACCCACAAGCCACTATAGAAAAGAAAAACAGTAGAAATACAGAGACTAATCCACTCCAATTAAACAAAAATGGATTGCAAAAGTTCCAAAAAGGAACGGCCTAAACCCAATAGAGGTGTAGCGCCAACTGAAGAAGAATTATATAGGAATTAGTTAATAAAAAGATTGTTTTGTTAAACTTAAAAATATCCAAACTTGTTAACTTAAATTGATTTTACGGAATAGAATATTAAACTAAAAAATATTCAGTTTGTATAGGTAAGTAATTCTTTGAATCTCATAAACAGACGACGTCTTCCGCAAGGTTTTTCCATTCCCCTTTGGGTCTACCAAGTTTGGGCCAACCTGCTCCAGCTTCTTCCACCACTTTATTTGTCCATCTCCGTTCTTAGTGTTCTTTTCCTCCCCAAAATGTTGGGTTCCATATTTTAGTACTTTTGGATCACCTATCTTATCCTGTTATTAACTGACCAATCTATTTCCAATTAATTTCTTCGCATATCTCGGTGATGCTTTTTACGCTCAGTTTTCTTCTTATTTCACAAAGCTTACCTACTCAAACCTTTATTTTAAATCTTACGATGCGTTTTACCATTTTGTTCTATGTACTATGTAGCCTCCAATTTGTTGAGATCGTCTTTTGCAGGCTTCCATTTAAGATAACTTTGTCATGAGTACATATACAGATAAAAAGTTATTAAAATAGGCAACTTACTACTTCTTGAAATATGTAAGCAAATGGTAAGCGTCTCTTTGTAGCTGCTAAAATAATATTTTTGTACTTCTCTTTCAATGGTTCTCAAAATGGGCGAAGCACCTGGGGGTGCTCCACCCATTTTGAGAGCGGGAGTGTTAGGAAGTGTCAGGGGGGCATCAAGTAATTTGATTATAATGATTAAAATTCAAGATTTTTTCTTTCCTTTACAACAATTGATTAATATTAATGAAAACTAATTGTTTAGCTCAATGAGTAGGTGGCCGTATTCTAATTAAAATTCTTAAAATTGAATGTACAGCAACGGTGACTAATTTAAATTTTAAACAACTGTTGGAGTGGATCTACTAATTGCACTTGCACATATCTACACATTTACTGATTTAGGCTCATCGTTGGTACAGTGATCCATTATCACAATATCGCAGGTCGACTTCCAGAGCCTACTTGTTCCAGTACTATAGCATTGCCCACTGCAATTACTTACCCGCTACAGTATATTGGTTTTTTATGTTTTTCGGACTTTTTCCACTGTCTAGGGTGTAAATCACACAAAATTTCGGGAGTTTTGATTTACTCCCGTCTTCAGGTGTTCCTGGTTAGTCTTGAGAAGGACTGATTTTATACGTTTTTCTACGTAAATTTGTGCCTCCCCCGGGGTTTGAACCCGGGACCGCTGGTCGCTAGTCTGCCACTCGAACCGCCAGGCCACCACTGCCAAAAAATGGCATTCATAGAACATTGTGGTTTTTCTCTAACAATTATTCATTCTTTTTTGAGGTTGCCGTACAAATACCAGGGGCATACAAAGTGCAACTTTAGACGTCCGAAAGCCCATAGCATCTCTCTATCCAAGACCGCTGGGCGTGGTGAAAAACCACAATCTCCTTGAGGTAATACTGTTATATAGGCCAGAGGAGGTCGATACAAAATTCTTACCTGGACAAGGTCAGCAACCTACTGAAAGTAGAAAGTTATATGCTCCTAGTAAACACACGTGACCTCGGAATCGGACTAATTATTGGAGGACAAATTATAAGGATGACGAATGCGGCGAGAAAAAGTACGGCGAATAACAGAACTGGCTTAAATAAAGAAGTTGTTATGAGGATTGCTACAAGGAACATAAACTCATGGAACACCAAAGAATAAGAAATTATTATTAAAATGGAAAACCACAGAATCGATCTATGCAGTATCGACAAAAGAAAGAGTAAAGAAAAATACCTACAGCTACAAGAGGAAACTGCATACTTACATTGAGCGGAACAGAAAAGCCATCAAGAGAGCACATGTGAGAGTGAGAAAGTGAGCATACTAATGCATGTAAGATATATCAACAATATAATCGACACCAAACATATAAATGAAAAGAATTCTGTTAGTTACCATGGACTTTAAAAAAATTATTTCAGTGTATACACCGGATGCCAATAACACAAAACAAGTAAGAAAAAAATGTATGATGATATCCAAGAACTTCGACCACAATAGCCAATGAAGAAGGTATATTAATTCTTGGAGACTTTAATATTTACGTTGGTGATACAGTAATATTGGAGAGAATTCAATGAACTTACGATTAATGAAAGCGGAGAAGAGTTAATTGAATTTTGCTAAATGAACTAAGAATAAATAATACACCCAATTCAACAAACAATAACAAGGGCAGTAGACGGCATAATAACCAATAAAACAATACATCCAGAATATGTATTAGATATCTGTACTTTGACATGCGCAAACGCAGGCGCAATCCATGGGCTTGTGTTATGCAAATTAAAACTACACGTCAAATTAAAGAAAGAAACACCTATGAAAAACTAAACATAGAAAAAATTGTAGAACCAAGCACTAAAGGACTATATCAAACACCAATGAGATAGCTAATGAACAATTTATTAAAGTATGGTAGTGATAACCTTATAACAGATATATAATTGCTATTTGAACAAGTAATAGATGAAGGAAAAATCCCAGTACAAGTACAATGGAGAGAAATTATCAATAGCAGTTTTCAAAAACAGTCAGAAAGTTATCGCAATATCACATTGCTTAACTCAAATCTTAAGTTACTGATAAGCATAATTAGAAATAGGGTTTTCGACGAAATAGAAGTACTGTAGATGCAATTTTTGTAGTCCACGAGCTGATAGAAAATCAATTAAATACAATAATTCCATGTTTATATGTTTTGTTAATCTAATCAAAGCATTTGGCCAAATGATAGTCGAAAATGTCATCCATATACTACGTGAAGAAGATGTACGACAAAAATTAATTAATGTTAGACGCGACATTAACACAGAAACTAATACTAGAATGCAAACAAATAAAAGTCTTCCTAAAACAATACAATTTGGTGCAGGAATAAGACTCATTAACTCTATTTTTAAAATTTAATAATGAACAAAATCATAAAGAGTATAAAGCATAAGCGGGAGTTAGCAAACAGGGCCTATGAAGTCATACTTGCTACACTTCAGTCTCCGCACAACTACTGCTACTACTACTACTACTACTACAAAACACCGATTCGCTACAATCTTGAAGTAGATGAAGCAATGATAGAGCAGGCGATGCAGATACAGAAATCACCACCTGCAGAGATCTAAACAAAGAAAATCAAAAGCAGGTACTCAAAGTGACGCAAACAGCAGGCCATTTAAGACATACTGTTTGGAGTAATAAATAAATAAATGAGTACAGAAAGTAAAATTAAAACATATAAAACAAATGTATGACCAATAATTCTCACATATGCAAATTAAACACAAGCAGAAACTAAGAAAACGATAGGAAAACTAATAATCAAAATGAAGATACTACTGCGAACTATATTAAACACATCTGTGCGAGATCGACAAACAAATGTATCAATAAGAGAAAGTTGCAATACTCAAGACGTGGTTAAGGAGACAAACAATAGAACAAGAGCAAGAACAAGGTGGGATGCATAGCAATTGAATAGCCAAAGTATACATATAAAACACAAAAACTAACTAGACAAAAACCAGTAGGACAACTATCCGAGAGATGAGAAAGTTGATTCTCGCCATCTATAGAATAGAGGCTGAAAATGAATTAGTGCCAGTAGGTGTGTGAATTTTCGATAATTAATTTACCTGTTAATGACGGATTTATGTAAAATAATTTTATGTGTATTTGCACTTTATTTATTCGAGCGTTGAGATCACAGTTTAAATTAAAATACATACTTTAAGCTGCGAACGCTACGTGTACACGTCGTGGTTTTGATCTAAAGTGCACTTCAAGTACTTATGTACGTACATTTTCTTTAATTATTATAGCTTTAAAACTTTGTTCGGTTACGAGGAACTGCCGTCTTATATTTGTCTACATTTATTAGAATTACCCGATCTTCCAACTTCGCGATTAAACTTTTTGAAAACCAGAACTATTTTAGAGATCTTTAACTGGTTCAACAGTGTTTTCGGATTAGCAAATCAAAATAGCTTGCAAAAATTGTAAGAACTAACATGCGAGTATAATCTATTTATTTGACTTCCGTAATCGTAAATCGGCGGTATATTTTTCTACCTACCTTGTAGCAAATGTATAGTATGCAACAAAATTGTTAGGTGCACATTAACCTCAACTACCCACGTTTGCTTTCTAATGGAATAATTTACCAATAACTAATAGGCAACCCATTTAACAATTATTACCCACTATTCAATAAGGCTGAACCCCTTGACTATTTTAACTATATGATAATACTAAGACTTAATAGAAAAATACATGACAACGCTGAATGTTCTGTTTAATCCTTCGTGTGATTGCTGCCCGATATAAGGTCGTGATTAAATGATCAATTTTAATGTGTAATATACTATTATCATTATCAATGTCTGTGTTACAGTCATTACATAAGTACACTTACTATCTCTAAATTGTAAAAGCTATTTGTAAAAAAATCAACACTGTGTCTAGGTGCACTCCAGAGTGCACGCAATTTGTATTTGGTGTACTCCAAATCGTGATCATCATCGATTTGACGTCAACGCATATATTGTTTTAATCTATTGTAGGCATTACAACAATAACAACGACTGCAAGTAACCTAACAAGCTCGACGGGCTTAAACTTCTTTTTAATGCACCGGTGCCGGCAAAGCGAATTCACCTTCGCACTTTTTTCTACAGTGTGTCTACGGTTCTAAACGATCTTTTCCGATATAGATTAGTGGGTAATTTTACGTCCGATCATACATCGTCCCGGTTTGGAGTATATTAAATATCAAAAATTGGGAGCACTCTGTAGTGAATCTAGGCACAGTGAATGATCAAAATGTTTTTCAATAATCCCGAACATCAGAACCAAGAACATTCGATCTTAAAATAATATGGTGTTGTAAGCAGTAATATTGTTCGTTTCTAGAATTTAAGTTATGTTGTTCAATTATTGCTCTAATTCATATTCTTATATGGGTATTTCGCCACTCTGCAAATTAAAATATTAAATAACGAAAATATTAACAACGAACGTTTCGAGGGACAATCTGCCCTCTTTATCAACGAATAACAATTAAAACTAACAAGAACTTATCTTTTTTTCACTGGAAGGAAAAACGACCAACCTCCAATGAATTTTCTGACATTGACGTTTGTTGATATCTGTACCTACTTGATCTCATCTTTAAGAATCGATAGCCAACTATTGTCTAAAAATATTGAGAAAGACGACACGCATTTTTCTTCGTTAAGTAAAATGTATGCCGTTTCCTTAATTTTTCGCCTAGTTGACATCGATTCTTTAGACAAGATCTTTGTGTTGTCCCATTGTATTTTATGGTTTTCATCCCAAGCATGTTCTGCCAGTTTAGACTTATTGAATTGATACGTTTTCAACATATTTTTATGTTCTTTAACTCTTACTGCTAAAGGCCTGGATGTTTCACCGATATAATATTTCCCGCATTCACAGGGAATACTATATATACAATTCCTTGAATGTTGTTCTTCGTTGAACGGTTTAGTTTTTGTAAGAACTGACCGCAAAGTATTCATCGTTTTGAATACCGTCCTAACATTGAATCTATGTCCAATTCGTCTAATTTTGTCAGATATGCCTGGAATATATGGTATAGTAAGAGTATTATATTTTTGAGTGTCATTCCTTTGTATGTGTGTGGCATTGCTTCGTGTATTGAAAATGTTCCGAACAAGAGTCTCTGGATAGCCATTATCTTGTAAAACATTAATAATAAATTCTTTCTCTTTTTTGAAAATTGTATCATTAGAGCAAACAACTTTGGCTCTGTCGTAAAGACTTTTTACAACGCCTGTCTTTATGTTTTTGTGATGGTTAGAATTAAAATGTAAGTACCTATTAGTATTGGTTTTCTTACGGTATACTGATGTTTCAAAAGTATTTATTGTGCGTGTGATTAGTGTATCAAGAAAGGGTAACTGATTGTTTTGCTCTGTTTCTAATGTGAATTTGATGGACGTTTCTTTACTGTTAATATGTTCAAGAAATTTGTCCACCTCATCCATATCATGAGGCCAAATTGCAAAAACATCATCGACATATCTCCACCAAACTACTGGTTTGTTGGTGTACGTGTAGACATGTTGTTGTTCAAAGTCTTCCATAAAAATGTTACTAACAATGGGAGATAAAGGTGAACCCATTGCCATCCCGAAATCTTGTTGGTAAAATTCATTGTTTAGTTGAAAGTATGTCGTTTTAATGTATAGTGTTAAAAGTTCCATAATGGTACCAACGTTTAATGTTGTTCGTGTATGTAATGTGTTATCGTTTTGTAGCCTATGTTTAATGATGTTGAGTGTTTTGTCTACTGGAACATTAGTGAAGAGACTAACTACATCGAAACTAACCATTAAGTGTTGTGTGTTTATGTTTGCTTCTTTAAGTTTTTCAAGGAAATGGGGCGTGTTCTTTATATACGTGTCTGTATTTCCTGATATAGGAGTCAGTATCTTAAGTAAATATTTAGCTAAACTGTGACAAGGAGAACCTATAGAACTAACTATTGGCCTAAGTGGTACATTTGGTTTGTGTATCTTTGGTAATCCATAAAAATGTGGTGGTTTACTGTAGTGTGGTGTTAGCGTACGTCTTACAAAATCTGTAAATTGTTCTCTGTGTTTGTAAAGCGTTCTGTATATTTTTGTTTCTATTGTATGTGTTAGATCTTTATTTAGTTTAGTGTATTGTCCTCACTAATTAGTGTTAAAAGTTTTTCGTTGTATGTGGTTGTGTCAAGTACTACTGTGGCGTTGCCTTTGTCTGCTCTACTTTCCACAATAATTCTTATATTTTTTATGTGCTATGCTATCCAGGATGTTTCAAAAACATCGTGCCAAACTTAGGGTTTATAGGGGACGCTAAAGGATATGCATTTTTCATATAAATTTGTTTTCTTTATTGTTTCCTTTAAATCTCTCATCACTGAATTACACCGTCATAAAGAGGGTGGTTAAAACTGAATTTCGTTGTTTTACTGAAAACTGGAAAAGCCATTTTGCTGAATAACTAATAACTATGTTCTTAATCATAGTGTATTATTTTACGCAAAAAATATGAATGTAGCGAGAAAACTAAGCGAGCTAAATAAGTTTTTAAATAAATCAGGCTTTCTAGTAAAGGGTGTTTCAAAAAGAACGCAATTATTAATTTTAAAATAAAACGCAAGTTTTTTTTGAGCGACTGCTGATATTGTTATTGAATTTTAAAGTAGGCATGTTCCAATTAATTATGGAGTAAAATATTCTTCAAATGACGCAGACCCTTGTTCTTTGATGAAATTATATATAACGTTTTCTTAGAGTTGCGGCTCTATCTCAGTAATTACGCGTTGAATATCGGCATTGAGCTCAGAAATTCTTTGAGGGTTATTCGCATAGACCTGAGATTTCAGAAAACCCAAAAGAAAGAAGTCGCACGGCGTCAAATCGCACGATCTGGATGGCCAACTCCTTTTGGCGTTTCAGAAGACAATGCGGTCCAAAAATCATTTTTTCAAAAAATCAATTATTTCGTAATCCGTTATCAAGTGTAGTAACTTTCGCAGATTTTCAACAACACTCACGTTCATAGATGCAATGTTTTCTAGAGTCCGGCTGAAACGACAATGTACAGGAGATTCACTGTTCATAATTGATCCAATTTTCAGTAATTTCTTAATCAATCATTGAAAAGTGGACAGATTTGGTGCACTTTCACGACTGAAAATTCCACAAACAGTTTCAGCGTAACTTTCCCCATTTTGGTAATCAGTTTTCACGATGATAAGGCGTTGTTCTTTCGTGTAGCGCTTCATAACTAAAAATCGCAACAATCATAGATGACAGATGTAAAATTTTTAGGGTTGAAACTTTTACAGAAAAAAAATTGTATGAAATTTAGAAATTGCGTTCTATTTGAAACACCCGTTACATCTCTTTGTATAATAAAAATTTTGATCGCTAAAAAGTTTTAATATAACCACCCTCTTTGGGAGGGAGAAATGAATTTAAAAAGGCAACATTTTTATGTTTCAACGCCCCCTATAAGTTTCCTAAGTTTGGCACCATGTATTTGATTTCAATAAATTCAATTGTAGCATGTTGTAGTAACTACTAATCACTATTTTAGCTCTACAAAGAAAGTAAAGTGATATATTACCGTTGGCGTTATTGTTAATTTTAAGAAAATAGTTTCTAATTGAATTAATAATTTCCATATGATCGTCGACAACTTTCTTAAAATATAATGGATAAAATTGCTCAAAAAGTGTAATACTTTAATACTAAAATACTTAACAATAGTTACATCTTTGGCATACAAAATAATATTTACTTAAAAATATAAGTGCCTTAATATTGACTGAACTATTATATTATATAAACTGCTTATACTTGATGTTTTAGACGCAATAGCATAAATTGATCTAATTACATATTTTGCTTTTCCATTATCATTATTTTTGCTCCGGAAATTGGTATTCCAAGTTTGAGTTTAAAGTTGACCCATTTCTGGTAAAGCAAGCTTTAAATTATTAGTCACTAGATAATGCTTGTATTATCCTATAACTATAACATTTTCTTCTTCTTCAGTTACTGATGAATATTAGTCTCAACTTTCAGTTCTTGAATATTCTTTATGGTTTTATATTATTTATAATTAGTTGATCAACTAGGCCCAAGCTCACTTTTGAACCTTTATATTAATGTCTGTAAAGTTTTTAATTGTTATGGCAACAATTTATTTCAAACTGTTTTTTAAAGAGGTTATTTATATTAAATTAGAATTGCGTTGATGATGTATAGTGTGTAGTTGTATGTGTACCTATATGTATCTAACTGTAGCTTAGAAAAGAAAATATAATAATTTGTAAGAATTTTACCAGATTATGTGGGCTCAACGTATATAAGCAGTTTTAGTTCCCTAACCATATAGCCTGAAAATATCTTATTAATTACATGATAAAAATAAACTATACTACGAGTTTTCAAAATGGCGGCCGAAATTCTGAAGTTGTAAAATAGGAGGTGTTTCCGGAGTAGGATCCTGAAAATTGATGTAATGCTGGCTGCAAGGTTGGTTCGAATTTATGGCCATTTGCTGTCCCATCTGTGTTGCAGGAGTTGGTGTAAGTGGTACCATATTTGGTATAGTTGGTAGGTACTGGTTGATGTTTGGAACAGCTGTTTGGTTCTGGCAGTTGAAGAACCTGAAATGGCCTTCAATAGTTTATTAAAAGTTTATAGTTCATTTGAAACTTGTTTTTTTATGCACTTCATTTATAAAAACTACTGTTCCAATAGCTACTTGTTAAGTGTTGTTTCACAAATATACTTGTACAAAGTTTTAGATAATGTTTTGGATTATTTGGAAAAGCTGAAAATTTATAATTTTATCTACGCGGAATAGAAAACTGAAATGGTTCAGTGCAAATGTACTTGCAAAATTAATAGTAATAAACAATCTGTTATATTTTTATGGTAAAAAAATTAAAATGAAAAATATATATATTTAATTGATATAAAGGTTGCACATGTTGAGTACCTACCATAATCTGTCGCCTATAAAGATCGGTCTAGGAACCAGAAAACCCATGGAGCTGTAATACTGTTGTGCTAGTAGTTCTACATCGTTGGTGTATTTTCTCTTCCACTTTGTGCGCCGGTTTTGAAACCAAATTTTAATCTGAAATTCAGTTATGCCATTTTATTTCGTTGCAGAGAATGAGACAGGAAACTTACCTGAGTTTCTGTAAGTTTTAAGTTTTTCGATAATTGGCTTCTTTTCGCAACAGATAGGTATTTATTTTTCTCAAATTCCGCTTCTAGGGATTTAATTTGTGAAGCAGTGAATGCTGTTCGAGGCCTCTTTTTTCGATCATCTTCCGTTTTGAAGTCTGGAAAAGGAAACATATATAAGTAAATATGTAATTTCTACGAGTAGGCAGCTATACAGTTTGTCCCCGGATTTTATAGTATCTACGGTTTTCGTTTTTTGTAGTCTAGGCCTGCTTGGTATAAATTTTCTTACCAAATTACAGTTCAGATGAGATCAAGTTGGCTGCATTAGCTTAACAAAAATACAATCATTGTAGGTATAGTGGTCTTGCTAGCAACTTTACGCAAAATGTTATCGGAAGAGACATTTGTCGAAATGGAAAACGAATTGGTAAAAATTAAGTGCAACATCGTCGGAGTCAGGGAAGCCAAAGAGGTGAAAAGTCTTGAGACCCTTAAATATGGTCTTTTCTTCTACCACAATGAAAAAGAAACTGAGTATATAAATGGTGTTCAGAAAACATAAAAGCAGAGTAATATATGTCAGTCTACGACTAAACACTCTAAAAATCGTGCATGCTTCAACTTCAGAACATACTGACGAAGAGATTGAATCTTTTTATGACGATATCTAAAGCTATCACAGAAAATCAAAGATATTTTATAGCTGTCTGCGGCGATTTTAGCGCCAAACTAGAATTAAAATGGCATTCACTGTAAATTGCCTTTTAGAATTTTGGTAGTTCAGGCAGAAACGATCGAGGTAACACTTTACTTTTTCTGGAAAACAATCTATTTCAAATGAAGAGTTTCTTCTACAAGAAACTCCACGGAAGTTGGGCCTGGAAAGATCCAGGTGGAAAAGCACGAAATAAAATAAATTATGCCAAACAGATAGAAGCCATTTTCTAGGACATCATGGATTTCGCACCAACAAGTGATCATCGAGTGGTGAGAGCGACTATTAAAATACGGGATAACAACGAACGATACAGAATGATAAGAAAGAAAATACCTAAAGCATGGACACATCCAGAAAATGAAGAAGAATTTCAAGATTATATCAACACAACCATACAGGACAAACCAACAACAAGCGACATAGACAAGTTGAACGACGTAATAGTTGATACAATAAAGGAAGCACAAGAAATATTCTGTCTAAGAAGCATAATAGTATATTATTATATGAGCGATTATGGCAGCCATTATTCACGAAGATGACATTTGAGCCACAAGCCGAAGGCGCGTGGCGCAAGTCATCTGAGTGAATAATGGCCATAATCGCGAATGTAATACGATATTTTATCTACTCCTTTGCAATAGGAGACTTGTGTTCATATTTCCGAATTTTGACAGCTGTTAACTTCAAAAGTCATTGAATAATAAGAATGAATTCTGTGATTGGCTACAACCTATTGAATAATGAAAATAGAATTTTCTGATTGGTTGCAATTTGCAAGCTATTGAATAATGAAAATAGAATTTTATGATTGGCTGCAAACCGTGAATTATGAATCATAATTCATGGCCATTGTGCAGTAGGAGTAGATAAAAGAACAAAACGATACATAGCAATATTTACAAACTCTTACAGAGGACACAATTGAATATAATCCATCCTTAGTTCTGGCTTCTGAAATGCGTTTCATATAGCAGAATTGCATTTTTCCAAGATGTGGTCTTGTTAACTACCAAACATTGACAAATATGAAAATTCACACTTCTTTACTACCACACGGTTCCAAGATGTATCTTTACTTTTGCAGTAAATGTGTGGTTGGAAGTTCTAGGTGCTTCAGGAGTGAACGTATTTAACATTTTTTTAGATCAATAATTATCGGTGTTGCAGGATGTTTACCTCTTGTATTTCAAGTACAAGAGTGGTATAAGCACGATGGTGCGCCAGCACAATACGGCAGGCTAGTAATGGAATATTTGCATTTGTGATCCCCTCAAATATAAAGCTCGGAGCCAAAAACCCTACAGGAGTTTTTGACTTCATTTTATATTACAATGTACCAAAAGCCACGAGGTCGAAGTAAAAAACTGCTTGTATATATGGTGCGCCCCTTAAAAGGGATATTATACATATAGTTTATCTCAGGTATTTTTGTTCTACCTGAGGTCTAAAATGTTCTATGGTACTAACAACCAGAAACAGATGCATACACAATTTTATATCATTTCCGTGATTGCTCCATACACTCGTGACGTCAGCGAAAGATTTTTGAAATTGTAAGAATCATTTTAGAATATAACTGCTATTTATTTCTTGTAATACAAGGTACATATTGGAGTGGTATTCTACTTGATATTTTTTATATTCATAATTAGATTCTATGGTAAAAATTTGCTATGGTAATCACTCTTGGAATCATGAATTAAGTGACTGATGATATCAAATGTTACAGTCCGTATGATGAACCGAAATTTTATCTTGGGATAATTAGTATCGTCGGTTTAGAGAAGCAATATTGACAGATTTTTTTTTCAAAAGGCGGCAAATTGCAAAAGATTCTATTTTCGAATGTATTTTTTGCAAAAGCATTGATCATGGAGACGTCAAATAGGTTCATAAATATAGACCACCACCATTTCCTTTGGCACAGTCTTATGCGATACACAGCTACCAATCCTTCCAAGTTATCGACGCCTTCCGTTTCTTTATTGTTGCAATTAGAAAAATCTGTAAAGGGCTTTACTTAGAACTTCCTTCGCAAGTGGACGTTGTGACACCAAATAATTTTAAAAATCAAAGAAAACTAGGGGTTAAATTATCTTCACTTTTCTAATAATATTGAAACAATAGAAGGAAACACTTGGTAACTCAAATTACAACAATTTTCAAATTAAAAAAGCATTACCGGCGGTTGAATTCGAACGGTAGCAAGCACATCGCCCGTTCCCTAGTGCACCACGAAGCACTCTTCACATCCTTATACCACAGCAGCCTTAAATAGAACGCATTTTTCGTTGATCCCTTTTTCTGTTTTATAGCATTTACCCTGTATCCGTTGGGTCCCATTTTCAGAAAAGCTTCAACCATGTGTAAATTACTGTTTTTATCTATTTTTCAGTTAAAGTAAATATTATTTTTAAGGTGCTCACCGGGTATATATTTGTTGGAAATTGTCTCGGTAGATACATAATCGGCATTCAAAGTATCTTCTTCAACAAATCGTTTTAGATTTATACCGGCGCGGCAAGAGGAACACAGACAGGCAGACAGACAGATAGGTAGACGGACAGACAGACAGACGGAATTTTTTTAGTAGTTTGATTATTTGGTCGTGACTTTATTGTCTTTCCAAAGATAGACAAGAGCATCGTCATTTGTTTGAGATGTATCTAAAAGTATCTCGTTGTTCTTTGGTCCAATATTACGGTGGTGGTCAGTTTTCAATTCCCCGTTCCATTTACACCAAGAGAGCATTTTCTAGGATATTTTGCATATGAATGTAATATAATTACTTGAATACAAATATACACTCAAGGCAATGTTCTTTGGCAAGGTAAATATTACTTTCGGTTAGAAGACTGCGAAGAAATTGCTGCACATATAATTTCCATCGATAATTTAGTTGGTTGTTTGCTTAATCAGAAGTTTTAGATTTACGAATGGACATTCTCTGCTTGGAAATATCTAGAGGTAAACTGTACTCAGAATTATAATGCTCATCATTCACATACCTTATTTCAAACGGTGACTTCAGTACTCTTGCACCTAAATGAGTTATGTTACTATCATATTAATCGTCGATTGTTATCTTGGCCAGTCTCGCTTAGAGTTCTGAACATACATTCAACCAGTGCGGATCGTATAAATTCGTGTGCGAGTGTATAGCAGATATAAATTCACCTGGTCGTGTTTATTGGGAAATTAAGTAAATACATAATAAAGGTAAGTTTAGCAATTTAGAATGGGGGACAGCTCGGGTGGCGAGAAGCCACCCCCTGATGAATCAAATAAGATGGCAACAGAGGAACAATTGCATTATGACTTAGATAATAAATATAAAGTTAGCGATATCGGTCCATTTTACGTTTTCGTGGAGCCCGCTGATAAAAATATTAATCGCCTATCGCCCGTCCGTGTGGGCCATTATTTATTCAATAACACTTTATTTAAGAATGATATTACTGATATAAAAGCTGTAGGTCGAAGTAAAGTTAAAATAATTTTTAAAACCTATACTTGTGCAAATGCTCTTATTAATCACGAAATTATGGTATCAAATAAATTGGTTGCTTACATTCCTTCCTTTTTTAATCATAAAAAGGGAGTTATTAGAGAAGTAGATACTTTCTTAGAGGAGTCGTATATTTTAGAAGATATAATCAGCCATAAAAAAGTAATTGAAGTCAAAAGAATGAAAAGGAGAGTATTAAATTCAGACAATGAAGCAGTTCTAGTTCCTAGGCAAATGTTAATAGTGACATTTGAGGGTAATATTATTCCTCAAACTGTAACCATAGATCTTGTTAGGTTTGCAGTCGAACCGTATATTTACCCCGTGGTACAGTGCTTTGGTTGTTTTCGCTTTGGGCATACGGCTAAACAATGTAAATCTACATCTAAATTGTGTAAAAAGTGTAGCCAAACTCATGAAAGTGATGAAGATTGTCAGAACTCTCAATATTGTATTCATTGTAAAGAATACAACCACTCATCCCTCTCGAAAAATTGCCCAACATATAAACAGCAATACAAAATTAAGGAAATTATGTCCAAAGAAAATACAACATTCAAAGAAGCACAAACATTAGCAAATAACCCATCATACGCTAAAATAACAACAAATAATAGATTTGGTGTATTAAATAATCTAAGTAATTTTCCTTATTTACAGCCGCGCGTTAGTGGAATGATTACCCCAAATATTAGTCGTGTTCCTATGCCTAATAAATCTAATATAAGCAACAAACGTAAAGCAATGTCTCCAACTACCATAAAAAAAGCACCTACATTCCCAAAAAGTACGCAACCCACACCTGTCTCTCAGCCAATAATCCCTAACCCTTACCGAGACGAGTTTATGGCTTATAAAGAAAAAATTGAAGCCAATATTATAATTAAAATATCTGCTGTTAAACAATATTTTTTAAAAAATTGACCCAAACCTAGTGTCGCCGGAGCTTCAAAAACATACGACAGAAGAAATTAAAATAGCCCTTGCCCATTTATCAGATCTAGATAGCGATGGCGACTAAACAAACTATAAATATTTTGCAATGGAACTGCCAATCTATAACTAAGAATAAACCCAACTTACTCAATTTACTCCAAACAAATACAATTGATGTCATACTTCTCAATGAAACCTGGCTCTCACAAAACAAATATTTCGAAATAAAAGGTTTCTGTAATGTTCGTGTAGATAGACGTGATGGCTACGGGGGTGTTGCCATCCTAGTAGCTGAAAACTTAATATTTTCAGAAATTAAAATTACCAAAAATTATAATCCAGGCATAGAGGCATGTGCAATATTCCTTGAGCAACTCAAACTATCGATATTATGTATCTACAAACCCCCTAAAATAAAAGTGACAACATCAGATTGGGAAAATCTACTGTCGCAATTTAACGGTAGAGTTTTTGTGGGTGGTGATTTTAATGGACATCATAGTCGATGGGGCTCCATGCAGGATAGCTCACAAGGAAACATTTTAGTCGATGCACTAGACAACGTTAATCTGACTCTGTTAAACGATGGTCGACCAACTAAGGTTTCTAGACCTAATGAACGCCCTTCAATGATTGATCTCACGCTTATATCACCCAACCTTGTGGGTTATGCTTCCTGGAACCCTTTATCAGACACACTTAATTCATTGCATATTCCAATACACATTGCTATAAATATGGCATACACTCCATGTACAATACTCCCGTCAACAAAGTGAAATGAATCTAGCGCAAAATGGGACATCTTTAAATCTCATATAGAAGATTCTTTAGCAAAATTTTCTTTTAACAACGGTTCATATACTGAATACTTTGACTCACTAATCGAAACAATAAATTATGCTGCTTCCAGTTCTATGAAAATTAAAAAACCTTTTCAAACAAAAAATTCACTTCCTATATGGTGGGACGAAGAATGTAAAAACATCGTAAATTTACGCCAACAGGCTTATCGAAACTACAAAACCTTGGCAAATCTTGAAAATTATCTAAAATTTAAAAACATACAAGCAAAAAGTAAGTTACTATTTACAGAAAAACAAAAAAAGTCTTGGATAAGGTTTGTTAACACTCTTAACAAAAATACTCCTATTAGTAAAATATGGTCATATGTTAATAAATTATCTAACAAAAAACATATAACAAAAAAAATTCCCATACCTCCTGCCCTAATTGAACAGCTGTCAGACCAATTTGCCCCACCATATGCAGTAAATCAATTAAATTTCTCACATACCGATGACGAACTCTGCAAGTATAAATTCTTTGAAAAACCTTTTGATATTTACGAGCTAGACGCAGCAATTAAGTCCACAAAATCAACTGCACCAGGAAAAGACCACATTACCTATACAATCATTAGCCAACTACCGGAGATAGCAAAAAAACACTTTTTAAAAATTTTCAATGATTGGTTTATTAAGGGAAATTATATAGAAAAACTAAAAGAAATAGTGGTATGTCTCATACTTAAACCAAATAAAGATAAACAACTGTCTTCTTCTTATAGACCCATCTCATTGATGTCGTGTATAGCAAAAACTTTCGAAAGAATAATTAAAAAACGACTTGACTGGCTAGTCGAATATTACAATCTATTACCGAGCACTCAGTATGGATTTCGAACTGGACTTGGCACACTTGATGCAGTGTCGCACATTGTAACAGATATTCAGCTCAGCTTTTCTAGGAACAGATATTTGGCGTGTCTGTTTTTGGATTTGAAGGGGGCTTATGATTCTGTAGAACTTCCACTATTGCAAACAAAGCTATGCGAGATGGGCATTTCCCGGAAAGTATCTAGTAACATTGTAAATATTTTTTGTAATAGGACTATTTATATTAGAGATCACTCAAACCATTTGCATGGACCAAGGACAGCCCATATAGGATTACCACAAGGCTCTGTATTAAGCCCTATTCTTTTCAATGTATTTTCAGCAAGTTTACATGATATGTTTGGGGATTCTATAACTTGTATACAATACGCTGATGACATTTGTATTTACGCAGAAAAAAATTCTTATGATGATTGCGTGGGAGTCTTGGGAAACATCATGCGACTTGTAAATACCTGGACAATAGATCACGGACTGACCATATCCCCTGAAAAATCTGCCATTATGATATTCACTAGACATAGGTTACGTACGCCTGATAATATAAACCTGTCAGGATATGTAATTCCAATCGTCGGAGAATACAAATGTCTTGGCATTATCTTAGATCCCAAACTCTTATGGTCAAAACATGTCCACTATGTGAGGAGCAAATGTGAAAAGGGTAACAACCTTCTCAAATGCGTAACTAATAGAAGGTGGGGTGCAGACCCCAAAGTCGCTTTGATGTTCTACAAGACTTATGTACGATCTATTTTGGATTATGGTTGCGTTCTTTATGGATCAGCAAGTAAATGTCACTTAATAAATGTTGATCGAATTCAGTACAAATGTCTTAGGATTTGTCTTGGAGCTATGAAATCTACTCCAACACCAGTATTGCTTGCTGAAAGTAAAGAGATTCCTTTGGAAAACCGAAGAGAATTTCTATCAATCAAATACATAATAAAATTAAGATCTCGTGATTCCACATTAATCCAATCCTTATATGGGCTATCTATTGAAAACTTAACAAATAAATTCTGGAGAATCAAAACAACTCCCCCGTTGGTAGATGCTTTGCTGGAAACAAACAGTACTCCAAATATTTACAAATCTAACAAAAAGTTGCCTATTTATAACGTCGATTACAAATCTCTATTAATGAAACCTAAAATCTTAATCCCCCAATACTCGGAATCGCAACAAATTAATAATATCCTTCTAAAATCCATACTTAGTGATTATACAGGTAAAATAACACTTTATACGGATGGATCTAAAAATGAAGACGGCGGTGCTGGATGTGCAGTCTACATCCCCCGCAGTAACCAATCCCTGAAAATTAAACTCCCGACATTCTGTTCTATATATACCGCTGAAGCAATAGCCATAGAAAAAGCACTTACTTGGCTAGATGAAAATAAATTAAATAAAGCAGTGATTGTATCGGACTCAAAATCTGTTCTAAGTGGTTTGAGCAACATTTCAACTAATTACAAAACCTGTAGCATCATATGTAGTATTAAAAGTAAACTAGGAAATAAAAACATAACATTTATTTGGGCCAAAAGTCATACAGGTACTGCAGGTAATGAGGTGGCTGACCAGCTTGCCAAAGATTCTGTCACAAATGGTGAATTCCAAAATGTAATAACATCTTTTGACTTATCCAGATTCCACTACAACGCGATAAATAATAAGTGGCAACAAAAATGGAAAGAAATTGCTCATACTTCCAATAACTTATATTACCTTCTTCATCCATCCTTACCGGTAGATATACCATATATATTTAACTATCAGACCCCTAAAAAGTCCTCCGCAACAATAACTCGGCTAAAATGTAACCATGGTAGATTTCCAGCCCATCTTGCCAAGTTACATATAGTTCCCTCAGCCGTATGCCCTTATGGTGATGATTCTGTGTGTGACATTAATCATATCCTTTTTGGTTGCTCGAACAATAAAGATGAAATTGAAATCCTTTACAAGATATTGATAGACAGCAATATACAATTACCAATTAACGTTGCCCATTTACTTTCACTTAATGAAAAATGTATTTATGAATTAATATGTAACTATTTATTTAAGGTAGACCAACTAATTTAAAAGAATAATTTTTAATATTAAACATCTGTGGCAAATGGATTTATTTCCATGCCATCCCTTCCCCCACACACACACAGTCTCGCTTAATGATTATCTAATAGTGTGAAATAGATAGCCATTTCTTCGTTAAAATTTTATTCTGAAGTTGAAGGTGTTCGTGTAATCTCGATTTAAAGAAATCAAGACAACTGCATTACTATGTGACTATTACGCATACTGTCCCTTATAAGGGACCATAATGTAAAACAGAAATGTATTCAATTATAAATAGCCTCAATTCAAAACCATGCTGTGGACATCAATTTTCAATGTATAGTATCGTGTATCCAAAAAAAAAACTCACTTAGGGTAGGCCTTGAAAAGAAAGATAGAAAATCTAGTCATGTCTTAACTTAAGTCTGTATGTGAATGACAAATTGCATTTTGTTTATGAAAACATTTGTCACTGTGACAGGCAAATGTTTACTTGTATCAAACAAAAAGGAAAATAAGATGGCATTTGCACAACAACCAGTATATTAATCATAACAGTCAATAAAAATTGTTTTTATTTAGTGTTTTGTATATTTTCAGGAAAATAGTTCAAGATCAAGATGTAATTTAGTTCTTTCTGACTTATGGTAGTTCATTTGCTTCAATGGGTATCTATCAAGTTATGGCAAACTTTAATTTGATCATGGCATGCTGCAAATGAGTTTTTTTAGACTTGTTTACTTCTAAAATGATTTTAGAAAATAATTAGTAAAAATTATAAATTGCATTTTACTTATTGTCGGTGGTTCGCTTTGTACTCGCCTTAACATAATTTCAGATCCATTGTAAATAATTATTATCAATGCTGCTTCAAACTGCACCTGTCTAGACATGCCAGAAGTTCACCGTGTAGTATGTGATTGACATTACATCCGATTCGAAAAAATAATATAAAATCGAACGTCCCCTTAAAGGGACCCTATACGCTGATGGGATAAAGGAGTTCTGTTAAATCATCAGTTTTATTGTATATGGTTTTAAGTAGGCATTAGTACAATGTAGCTTAAATAAAAGAGAACACATATTAGTCAGTAGGGCAAATTAGTTGACTCACAAAAGATAATGTGCTAGTATAGTGATCAATATCAATCATATTGGTATTGGTTTTTAGCTAGGCTTCATCTCTTTAGTACGATATAAATACATTTAAAGAACATTAATATATGAAATGAGTTTTTTTTTTATTATAACGGGTGTTCATAAACAGTCGTCATCCCAGTAGGTTTTGACTTCAGAAACGTATGTCTATTAAAATTGAGAAAAAATGCGCTATGACAGTACTCAATGACGTTTCATTGTGTTGCACGAATTAATCAAAGACATAACATTTTGTTTTTTAAGGCAACTGGGATGACGACTGTTTATGAACACCCGTTAGTTGTATATAATGGTTTGAATTTGAACTAAGTCTAAGATTGTTGGTATTTTTATTTCTTGCAGTTTATAGGCCAACTAAGAATGCGGACACACTCACATTTTTGTCGCTAATTTGAAAATAAACGATTCCTTTGTAGCCAGGTGAAAGTAAAGCACAAGTTCGTCCATAATGATGATTTAAGGGCCCGCTTTATTTGTTTAATAAACATAGCAGGTCGGCTTTAGTACGTGTAAGCGACGGGGCTTAAAATTGTACACTAAACAGTTGTTTTTAATTTGCCGTGTCGAAATTTATGTCTTCAGTGTCGGGTGGGAAGTGCAGACACGTTAAGAAGAGACGCTAATTTGCGCCAGGGACAGAATTAGATTTTAAACGGCTAACGATCCAGCGGCGCTGAAAAATGACGCAAAAAACTAACGCCGCTATCTCTCCGCAATATATTAGTCCGTAACTGCCACCCCGCTTAAAACGCCTCGTATTTTAAGGCGATTTTGGTGCGCGCCTATTAGAGGCGCATATCTGACATTAATTTCAGTTATAAGCGACGTTTAAGAATGCTTTGCTACTAAATTATAGCTACTAACCAGATTTTGTGACTTTTAAATTGGTTTCCGCTCGTCAGTTCCTTATCTATTAACGAGACTATGATAATTTTGTATTTTTAATTTTATGAAAAATAATAGAACAGTTATAATTTTTTTATTAATAAATAATTGATCATTTGCAGAATAATTTAACTGTAGCAAGTACAAGTCTAATATTGATATTAGCCTAAAATTGTACAGAGCAGGAAATAATTTATTTTCACAATATTGCACCCTGTGTACTGTTGAAGCCTAACATGCAATCCATTTTTTCTCGGTGGGGGGGGGGGGGGCGTTTTATCACGTTTTCCTGTTGATTTTAGATCTCGTGCAATGTTGATCAATATGTTATTATGAAACCTGTTTACCGGCTCGCCTCATTTCTCCAGTAGTTTTCGTGAATTTGAACACCTTAAGATATACGACAACAGTAATGTAATTCGCGAACTATTTTTAAACATAGTGAAAAGAGACAAAAATCATAATCGTTGGACTGAGCTTAAATAGTTCGAATTTATGTTCAATGGAATATTTTAAATCCGTGGAAAATAGAAATATCTAATTTGTATGGAATTTCTGTAGTAATACTGTCGATTTGACGGTTATATTGCGAAAACGTATTGCTTAGTAGCTAAGAGTGTTAGCTTGACAGTTTAAGCAATTTAACCTTGAAGCTGGGTGATTATTCTGTTAAAATTGCTAGGATTTGCCACGGCCCACGAAGCGGACGACAACTTACAACAGCACTGAAGAACTTCGAATAAACGTAGAAAAAGAAAAGAAAAAGATTAGGATTGATACAACAAACCGATTAATCAAAATAATAAATAAAGTCAATATAGTTCTAGAGAATTACTGGTTAAATTCTTTAATGATGTACCAGGAAATTGGCTTACCCCTCAGTTATTTTTCGGTAAGTATTAATTAAGATATGTATATCTATACTGCAGATAATTATGATTTTAAAGTACGTAATTAATAAAATGGTACATTCTAGGAGATTATTAATTATGTACTTTACAATCATAATTACCTGCAGTATAGATACACACATGCCTTAATTAATACTTAATTAATAAAGAGGTTTTGTTAATTCTAGTCATAGATGTTAAAATGTGAAAAACTTGTGTATTGCTGTAAATAGGTTTGAATTTTAATTTATGTGTTATTTTGGCACCGAAGAATGCGATAAAAAAAACCTTACCGATATTAATTTGGTTTTCTTAGGATCCGTTATAGTATTAATGTCATTAGGTCGATATACATGGTGTACACGGAAATGTCGTATATAGGAAAAAGACAATGTTAGAAATTACGAAGGATCTACTACCTATATATGTGGTTATGTAATATAACAACGTTGTTTCTTTTAGAACGATTAAGTAAGTTTTGTTAGATAAAATAAATCTGAAAAAATCAAAATTTTTATAAGTAATTATTCATTTTATGAAATAGATCTGTTCAAAATTAATGCAATTTTAAAGATAAATTTTGCTGAACGTCAAAATAAACAGAAAGTGTGTACTGTCATGTTAACAAAACAGTGATAATAATTCTTTATTCTCGTCAAAGCTAGAGTGACCCATCGTAATTTTTAACATTGCTTTTTTCCTATGTTCGACATTTTCCTTTATACCCTGTATAGCATATAACGGACGGGGTCGAATCTTCTAATCCGAGGCAACGGCCGAGGTTTATACCAACCAAGTTCGTTATTTGCTTATCGGACGTGTATCGTTTAAGATTTTTCATACATTTTAATAATAACTTATTAAACATAATTTAAAAATCACGTGATCTTTAACGGCCGGTAGCCGTTATAATCCTTAACGGCGCGCGGCTTTTATGAATGACTTTTCATGTGTTTGTCTGGTCCAGTTAAAATGCAATAACGAAAAATATATTTTGAAAACTGATAAAAAATGTTGACATTTACATGATATAAATCGGTTATCAAAGTAACTCTTTTTTGTTCACTGGATGTAAAAGTTTTTTACAATCTAGAACAAAAAATACTTTTACGTTTAGCAATTTTTGATTAAAGAAGAGGTCACAATGTAGACAATTTTTTTTTTTGAGTTTTCGTTAATGTGGAGCTGTACAGTTTTCGAAAAACGTTGTTTGATACTCGATTGCAAAATTCTATTGCACCCTCGAATGTTTTTTTGCTCGTGATGCGCGCAAAAAAAACTCATGCTCGAATGCAAAAGTAGCATTTCACAATCTAGAATCAAAAATAACTATTCATAACCTGCCATGAAGAATTAGTCGTCATTAATGGAATTATATCTATGAAATTATGTATTATATACACGAAAAAATCTATCTAAATAATGGTTTAAATTTTATAATTTAAACTATACTAACTAGAACAATGAATAGATCAGTTTTGTCTTTGTTGTTCTCGAATTTATTTTCCAAAAGTGTCTTAAAACTAAAATATCAAACAAAAACATAAATGAATAATAAGAATCTTAAGTCTTCCAATCTAGACTACGGCGGCTATTACTACCATAATATGGAAAATATATTTTTAAAAGCAGTATTTATTCTTATTGCTTTGTCACTGTGCAACAGCACATAACTGTTTTGTTGAACTTATAAATTATATCGAAAGTTCGACGAAATCTTGGGCATATAATAAAAAAGATTTTAAGACTTAAATTAGGCCTACTGATCTACTCATGTGTGTGTTTTTTAATTGCAGCTATTAAATAGGTACGTTGTAGTTGGATATTTCACATTTATTTGTTATTATAAAATTATAATGTTTATTGTTGTTCTGTCGAATAGAAAGTTATAGAAACCTACTTGACCAGGAATGTATAGATTATTTATTAAAACAACACATCCCAAAACCACCGATAAAGAATATAAGAAACAACAAACTTTGTTAAATTAGGAAATATTAAATTCAAATAAAATAACTGTGTAATGTTAGCGTCTACAGCAAATTATAGATTGTACATCAAATAATGTATTTAATTTGCACATTGCTCTTTTGGGCATTTAGGCGTTACATCTAACCAACGCTCGGCCTGGTGATAACAAAACAAGCACCCGATATGCGCTAAGGCGCGAAAAAGCAAAAACGGCGCTGAACCCCACTTAATTGTGCCTGGAGCGACTGCACCGATAACGCAGGCCGAAGAGTATAAATGACGACTTTGCAGCTATTAAAAAACACTTAAGTCCATCGATCCTGACCAGCAGCACTAGGCTTGAGTCTTCAATTTAAGTACCTGGACTTCCCTCTCATTAATCCTCTCTTGACCCTATCTTGTGACAGCGTTACTGTCCATATGGCATTTTCCCTAACCTAAACCTGACCGCTTTCTATTTTGTGACAGCGTTACTGTTTCATAGGACATTTCTTCTAACCTGAACCTGACCTGGTTCTATCTTATGACAGCGTTGCTGTCTCATAGGACAATCTGTTAGCTCAAACCCTGCACCCCCACGGCTCCTACGTTATGCTGACCCTGACCCTGACCCCCTGGAGTTCCGAATTTGCATACTAGGAAACCACAACGACCGGCACGGCTTAACACACTGCCCATGAAAACCAGATATCCTTTATTCTTTGTGTTTTATGATATTTTTCCAGACTGCAAAACATAAACAAACTGCCATTTCTCGACACTGATATAATCAGAAGTAATACTATAAGTACTTCGATATTATCGGTTTATATGTCGATAACGTGTTGCACAATAATAAAAGAGTGTCAGTTTGACAGGTTAAATAGTCAGACCTTGACGGGTGCTCAGCAAACGAGAAAATGTAACAAGTTTTTAGAACAAACATTGAGATTATGTTAAAAGATTTTTAACTCATTTGATTGAACCCAAGATTATAGGGGCCGCTATAATTGCAAAAATGGAAGATTTAAGGGGGAAAATAAAAGTTAGGAAAGCAAAAAGTTTAGAACATAAAATACATTGAGGACGCCCCAATTCTATAAGAAATAATTCAAAAATTGAGAAAAGGTAATGGAAAATTACAACGGGAGACAAAAAGTGCAAATAATAGTTATTTCTATAACTATATGGAGAATCTTGATCTTGCCATTCGTTTTCTCCCGCTGATGAAATTTCATGTCCGACGCTAAGCGTACTCCAGAAATCATCCAAGGGATGGAAGAAGGTTTTCCTTCAGTGTTATCATATATGTTTTATATGACTCTGTTTTAAAACATAAAAAGCATAATTTAGGAGTAATCCGTAACAGTAACCAAATCGAATAGAAATTGTAATTTTTTTAAATCGACATATCGCGCTTTTGAGGCATGGTTGCACTAAGATTTTCGGCATAACATCTCATAGCATAAGTAGTTTCTCCTTGATGAAATACTCTAATCGGCTACTACATAATAATAAGAATACTGAAAATTACTTGATATCTACATTTTTATTTGATTTGTACCATTTCTATTCGATTTAAGTTAGGGAATAGACGGTTTTAACTTTAATAATAATAATAATTGTATAATTAATATGACTACTAATAATAATTCAAATAAGGATTATGTACTAATAATGGTTTTTTTAAATAAATTTTCTTATTAAAATTTTAGTCGAAAATTTTTCTCATTAGAGTCGGGTGACGCAACAATTTTTACCGTTTTAGGTAGAAAATTATCATTTTCCTCTCTATAAAAAGGGAAGAAACTATCAATTTCTATGGCGGTCGTACAAAATAGTACATAATAATACCCAGCGTGAGGTTTATTCCCGACACGAGAACCAAGGAAAAATCTCATGTGGGATTATATGGCACCTTAGTCCCGAGGTATATTGAATCACAGATTCCGAAATAAATCTGTTTTTGCAATGCGCTGTTAATGTAACAATCTAAATTAAACCAAGATTAAAGTAGTAATTTGTGATGCAACAAAACATAATTGGTAACTTATACTATGTTTAACCAACAGATAGAGTAGAAGCCCCCCCCCCTTCCATCGTCCACTAATGTTAAATATGATGCTATCGATAAGCCGGTTGTACACAGTTCAACCTAGCTGAAATTAAACAATATTTGAATTCTCCAGATTTTTTAATTTGCAACGTGTAAAACAGGTTTTCGCAATCTATAAGCTCCTCCCCGTAATTTAAAATTTTGATTTGTTCGAAGAACGAAGTATTGTATATTTGTTAGTTTTCATGCTGAATGATGTTAAATTTTACTTTTTATTTCTTGGCAGTAAAAGTGGCACTTTAGTTTCTCTTTTGAAAGAGTAAAATAGGGCTTTAGAAACGTGGAACGGCCTATTCTAAGAAGAAACCCTAGAAAAATTGGTAAGAAAAATACATATTGCTTATAATAGTAGTAATCTTAGAAGCTAAGCAGTTGGTGTTTTAGAAACAAATCAATGCATTTTTTAAAGTATAGGGACTCTGGCAGAAGATTGATAACAAGATTCTCAGTCAATAAAAAGTGAAAAACAGCAATAGTTATCAGTTACAAACTCAAAAGTATACACCAAGACACAACATTGGTAAATGTACACGCTCCAATAGAGGGTGTCAGCTACACGTAAAGGAGGAATTGTTTAAAATACTAGAGGCAGCGTGTTGGTACGACTGAAAAATAGATAGGTATCGGCCTTTAATGCACAAGCCAGAGTAGAGGAAGTTTAGTAAACGCATTAAAGCTAACGAAAATGGAAAATTCCTTGTTGATTTCGTAAAGATATAAACGAAGATTAAAAGTCCATATTTTCAATATAAAGACAGTTAGAAATATGCTCCAAATGAACTAACCATAAATCAAATAGTTACGTTTCAGTCAATGCAAAATGGGGAAAAACGACTATGAATGTAGAATGGGGGCAGACGCCGATGCAGACTATTTTACGGTTGTGATTAAAGTAGAACAACTCATTACACTCAAAAAGTGATGGAGAAAAACAAGTAAGACGAGGAATTGGCAATCTGAAACAGTAAAAATAAAGATACTCCAAGATTAGTTAAATAAAGAATGTAAAATGACACTAACAAACATACAAGAGCGAAAAAAAAACATTAGAAGTAAAAATTACAGCAAATACCAAAAAATATAGAAAAAAATAGAAAAATGTGTCACAGATATAGGTAATTTATAAAAAAAAGAGCGCAAATAGACTGAAAGAACTTTAGTTCTACTATATATAAAACCAAGAAATAAACATTACTGGAAATATGACAACTTCGTTAATAACAGAAAATAGGTGTGCATTTCCACTAAACGCGGGATTTGAAAATTGAGACATGGTGAGGGAAAAACACCAACACCAAAATATACTTCAGAAAAGCATTGGGTTAAATGGTCTGTAAGGTTAAGGTATATGTAGAAAGGTAAGTATTTGCCTTACAATCAACCTTTGTTAGCTAGAGTTATTTCAATATAATAATTATTGGCATTCAACCCTTGACAAGGAGTATATAAGTAGTATAGTACTCTTTGGTATTAACATGTCATAGAATAACGCATATCACTTTTATTTCACCATGTCTAATACCTCTTACGTACACACTCACCACGTTAGGGCGAGTTAATAACCTATAGATATTTTACACTGTGTAGTGATTTTTTAATAGCGAGTGTACATTAACTAGTGATAATACACTACAACGAATTTTGCACATTCATTCCCATAAGTTAATGATCGATGTATTTACCGAGACATTTTAAGTTCATTGTATGGATCCATTAGATATTCTATACAATATGTATTTGTTTTAAAGTAGTTTTTGGATACAGATAGACAGTATAATAGTAATTTATTGTATAATAAGTGTTTCAGAAAACGTTTTATTCACGAAAGGATGTTTAAATGTCTATGTCAAATTCGAGGTTAGTAGGTTAGGTTTTGTTTGTTATTTGACAGAGACTGACGCAAATCTTAACCTGTAAATCTCGAATTTGACATAGCATGGCAGTAACAATGCAGTAGCGAGTGACATGGTTTTTATCTCATTAGTGGATAAAGGCCACTTTAGACGTCTAAAATCGATCTAGAGGTGTTGAATAAAAATATTCAATTTGTCTAGCGAGATGATTGATTATAGAATCGTAAATAATCCGATTGATCAGTTCAATCACCACTTTGATATTCAGGTTACCATCTAAATCGCACAAAATAATATGAACATAATTATTACAAGTTTCTTTTTTAATTAGGTCGTGGATTAATACATTAAAAATATGTACTTTGATCTTATTTAATTTTTAAATAAAATTATTCTAAGAAACTAATACAAAATATACTTATTCTTTGCACAGTTTACGTTACAATTGGGTAAAAATTGGACTTCGTGAATGGCTAACCATATTTCACTCATTTGTTCCCTTTTTACGTTATATGGTGATATCTAATCTAGTAGCCAACATTTTTTTAAAATAGTGGGGGAAATTAAAAAATCTGTAGAACAAACACATTAAGTATTAAACTATTATTTTACATTTTTGCAAGTGACTCTTTAACGCAAATATTTAACATTTAGACAACAACCCAATTATTGGTAATTTATTAAGTGACTCCCTTATACGTCCTTGTTGCAGGGGTTTTATAAGGGCAAATACGATCTTTTATCTCTCAAGCTGTCTATTGAGCGTAGGTCGCGTGTGAGGTGTATTTTTATATTACTAACCCAGGTTCATCTGCTTGCAATTACCAGCTGCCGTATTATCTTTCATCACCATTCGAGAAATGTGTTAATGACTTCGCTTTTTGTTTAACTTATTTGTTTTGCTTATTTTGGACACATACCATAGAGTCACAGACCGTTCAACAGTGAGCGTGCTTTCATACATTGAACATGGAAGGGCTTAAAATATGTGGATTTTCTTATTTTTTTAAGTTTCATTTTATTATTTAGCAGATGAGAATACAGTCTTGTGTCAGTATTTTAATATTGCGCTAATTAAGGAGTAGTTTCTTACTGAATGGATGCCATTTTAAACGTACCTACTTACACTTTTTTATTGCACAATCAGAAAAATTGCATAGTTGCATATTTTCACCCTATTTTACTTAGAGGCAATCAACATAGTATAATTATTATTAATTACGTTAGTGTTTTATCGTTCTCATTTCCATTTGACAGGCATAGTTTATGTAGGGAATATTATATACAAGTACCGACGAAATTAGTTTTACAATAAATTTAGAAGCTGAACTAAACAACTTCGGAGAAGTCTAAATCTGCACTTCCTAGTTCAGGTATTAGGTTATTCGTACAAATGACCGGTCCATTCATAAACGAGAATGTAAAATAACTACACTTCAAATCAGACAATAATTCGTCTATTATTTAATAATTATAAGCAAACACAAAACTATATTTTCGCGGGTTACAGCATCGTCACGTTGGATTTTTTATTTATGTTTACAATATTTTCAGTCAGTGCTATCCAATAAACTAGTTTTATGTTGAATAATTTTTTTGTAGTTAATATGACGTGTCTAGTACAGCTCTAAGTAAATCAGTTTTACAATACAGGGTATCCCGTAAGTGCCCCATGCATAGCGATGGAGTAAGGGATGGAGAATTAAAGATTAGAAAAAATATGCATTATTCTAAATGATACTACACTACATATTCACATCTTACAGTTTTCATTTACCTATTAATTCGGTTATATCAACGACAGCACAAGCGGTTTTGCCCTTTAATATGCACATTTTGAATCTGAGAGACAAACGATTTGACTGTTTACAAGTTCAAGAAATGTTTGGTGATGGTATAAATTATGTCATCGGATTCATGCTTTTCGAAGCAAAGATAATATCGTTATTTTTAATATACATTTTTAAACTTCACACAAGTAGAAAATAATCCGAAGTACTAGAGATTTTTGCAATTATGCAGAAAACGAAATAGTATAGACGGTCAATTTAATTTATACATCCATTTTAAAATTTGTTTTCTGTCTCTATATTCATCAAATCATAAAATCACAATGGTGGCAAATATGAGAATCAATGACACGACATTCGAGTATTATTCTAATTAAGAACATGTCGTAACAAATGGACCTCCCTTTTCGAAGGAGAACACCCTAATTGACCAAAATCTAAAAAAAAACTGGAGTAAAAGTATCTGGTTATGATAATACTTTTAAAAACTTACCAATTTTGTTGCTATCGTAAATGTTGGTGAGATTTTCCAAAACAAGGTATGAAATTATGAAATTTTAAGACTAAATAATTTATTTAAATCAATTTTTAATTCAAGTTATTTGTTCCATTTGAACTGTTTCTATCTAAAAAAATTTAGTTTATGACATATGTTTGACAGTTGTTAACGAAAAATCCAGAACTTAACAATTGAAAAAAGGCAAAAATAAAAAATACAATTGCAGGCAGTGGGTTAGCGTTATTCTTGGTTTTCAAAGATTAGGAAGATATTTAACATTTTTAAATTTTCATATAAATGTAAATTAGAATAATTTATGAAATTTATATCTTTATGTACTACTGGGAAGAATTCGTTTGTTAGTTCGACAAGCGGTGACATCGTAGGTTGCCAAAATTTATAAAAAGTATATATTTGGTTTTAATTGTGGATATTCCAGTCTACACGTAAAATGTTTAAGGCCCTTATCGACCTAGAACCCGCGACAACTCGTTGGATTCAAATTTTCACGTTGCGACCCATAAATGCCTTCTTACGCCCTAGGTACATAAATAAAAATTATGTTCTTAAAAAAATCATATTTTTCTCTATAAATTTTGGGTAACAATTACAGTAAAAGATACTTCCAAATCATGGTTGTAGAATGTAATTATTTGCCCGAATGCCAAAACACAGCTGAAGGGTTTAAAAATATAAATTATATTTTTAAATAAGTACTAAAGTAGCATGTTGCCATAATTTTGATTTTATATGATACACCTAGTATATAGTTCTCATTGTTGTTTTTATCGAGTCATGAAAAATTTTGCAATTTTCGAAAAACGTGGCTGATTTGACCGAAATTATTGAGGGGTACAAACACTTATTACAGGTTGTTTACGGAAATTGATATACCAAACTATAAATTTAATTCTGGAGAGTCACAGGCTGTTTCTAAAACTATTTTGTGCTTAAAACGATGCTCCTTTATCGTTTGTTTCAGAAACCAAAGACATGCAAGTCTTAAGGTTACAATTTAGTTTAATTTTCAGTTTACATTCCTCCAAGATTTCTTTTATACGGCTAACCATGCTTGTTTTTATATGGATGCCGTCAGGTAGAAAGCCATCAGCACTTAAAAATTGAACCATAGTTAATCCTGACCAAAACTTATGGTAAAAACCATTCTTTTAAACGGTTTGCTGTGATGCAAAAGCAGCAGACTTATGCATCTTGTAATAATAGTTATTTACGAGAGAACGTTTAAAGCCCGCCACGAAACGGAGAGCTTTAAATTTCTTTTCAGTATTTTGGCGGCAGACTACTACTTCAACGTTGAACTGGCGCTGTAAATTTTTGGTGTTCTATGGTTGCTATGTATATTGTTGGTGTTGCTGTACTATATTGTTGGTGTTTGATATACGGTTTAGCAACTTTATAGACCCTCGGGCCATAAGAGCCATAGAACGCCCGCTAATAAACAAGATTATGGTTCCAAAATTAATAAATAAATAAATAAATTCGTTTGGTATCAATCATAACTCATTAGATATAAAATGTTTCAATAGAATCGTACTCTAAACATAGAAATAAATTAATTATATGAAGAACGTGCACTTCTTTTATATATTGCGTTGTAAAACGCATTCCTATGCACCATTGTGTTAAATTAAATATGTACATCAATAAAGCAAATGTTATAAATGTATTTTTACTGACAGATATGACTGCATAGTTTAGCGCCCCAAACATTACATTTACTTTACTTTTTACAATAGAGGATTAAAAGCTTAGTTTCTACAGAACATCTTTTTTATAATTACATATTTAAAATTTTCGTGGAAAAATATATTCAAATTATAAATTGTTATACAATTATAGAAATAGTATACCGTATAGAATTGGTTTATTATAGTTTCTGCCTCATTTTGCGTTTTAGAAAATAAAAGCTAAGGGAAAACAGTACTTATCGAAAAAATAAGATTCACATTATAAAAGCAAAATGTTATGTCCAAATTACTCTCATTTTGCCTTCAAGAGCAAAATCTAGAAATGTGTTTTAGAATAACAAGATATGAACGAAAATATAATTTTGTATAGATGTCCTAAATGTTAGAATAAAAAAATTGCTTTTAAAATTTTTATATTAATTTGTATCATTTAGTTAAACGAAAATAAATGTACCTATGTACATACAATTGAAATTTTTAAATATTTTCAATATCTTCTGACGATCACTTGCTCTTACATAAATGATAAGGGTAGCTTGCTCTTTACTGCATTTTACAGTTTTTTAATTTCTTTGACAGGCTGCACATTATATGCTGTTTTTTTCTATTTTTTAATAAATAACTTTTATGCTTTAACTAAAACTTAAACTAGGAAAATATTTCTCCTGTCACCCAATCCGGGAACAGACTGTATGTAATCGTCATACTTTCCCATTATCTATCTGTAATATGCTCAAAAAGTTTAATGTTTAAATATAATACATATCTACCTCTATATGAAAGTATTAAGATATTTCTTCTGATACGCTGTTGAGCTTAATTAAATGCACCATTAGAGAATGTATTGAAAATTATTTGTTACTGAGTTATATTACTGCGTACAGCAGAATAGAAGTACGTTATTCCACTTTTTTTGTTTACGCACCCCTGATATAATGCACTTTTAACGATGTACCTAAGGTTACTGATATAGAATTTAAAATATTCGATTTATTAAAAAAATAATATTTATGGAAAAGCAGTTACATTAAATTTTAATCCAATATAATATACTAAAATGTGGTACATCCAAAGTTTTATTAATTAAAATAAATACCTCTTGCTGATTTCCTATCCTAAACAATAGAATGAAATGTCTATCTAATAGTGTTTAAAACAGTTGACAGTACTCAACGTAGTTTACTTAAAATGCAACATTTATCGTCATTTTAAGTGTAAGTTTTGCAATATATGAACACAAAATACGCTAAGATGCATAAAATCATATTATTGCATAGTCAGTTTTAGCGAAGTATAAAAACACATTCCCTATAAACATAAAAATGCTTTAATATGCATCGTTCGTAATTATGAAAAATGTGTTATTTCAATTTCATTAAATGCCATTACAACACTACTTTATTTATAGATATTAACGATACAAGTTTGATTATGAGCATCTTAACGATACGAGTTTGATTGCCAAAACGAGGCGGTGAGCCGAGTTTTGCGGCAATCAAATGAGTCTCGTTAATTGCAATAAGCAAACGTGTATTGTTCAATATTTTAGCTTCATCAATATATTCTAGTTCGATGTATTTTGTTGTATAAAAAAAGTACGGTAACATTCATTAACTCACTGAATGCTGTACTGTCTAGCCATTACCGCACTCAGTGCCGTAATGAAGCTCTTAAAGATACTAAAATTAATTTGGTTAATAGTCTATAACAACACCGATGAAGATAAAATTATAGATATATATTATTTGTTACATTCGTTATTATCCTTTCAATTAAATAAAACGTGTCGTTGTTAAAACTATTTTACAGTATATTGTCAAACATTATTATTGTCAGGGTTTTCATGTACCCCCGGCAACAGAGGTCAAAAGCTTAGGTTTTACAGGAAATATTTTTTATAAGAACATGAAATTCTCTGGCAAAATATTTTCGGTGTGTCTCGAGAACAATGAAATAGCAATTCGGCCCTCAATTCATTAGCACCTTCCCACTCTAACATATTGCAATATATTCAACTATTTAACACAATGATGTTGGCGTTATTCTTGTGCCAAATCTCTATTTTTAAAGGCCGCGCAGGACATTTCGGACCAAACAAAAGATTAACAAGAGCCGAGTATTGCAAATAAGACTTAAATAGCTACGGAAACCGAGAGACGGAGGGGTAGCCAGTAATTAGACATCGTTTAGTGTCACTTTGTCTCCTCAAACACTCCCTGTCAATTAGGCGCTGATATATGTGCACGCATACATATGTACGTCATTTATATGTAAAGGATGTGCGCAAAGCTGCTCGGACGCGCCGCCATCCCAAGCATCCTCAAATTTGTCTGCAGTATATTTTTATACGAACGCATTAATTCTTTAAATCTGATTTTCAGTTTATAAATCTCCCATGTCGTTCTAGATATTTGGAGTTTAATGAGACGTTGTGAAATGTGGAAATTACGAATTTAACATCTGCTCTGTTCCAGATATCTCTCGGTTTATAGAATACTAAAATTTTCTTTAAAGTACACTATCAACTACATATAATATTGAATTATTATCAATTCGTGTTTCTCTTTTTTTCTGTTACCATAAGTAATTTTTCCTACGGCAATATAAGAAAGTAGTCTCTTAGGCATAATTAAGTGGGCTAGAAAATTGACAATTTTATTCGTCTAACAAAAAAATCAAGTATTATTGAAAAGCGAGTGCATGTTATGACAGTTTACAGCTAACATTCAACATCAGGCAATGTAACAAATTTTTGTTTTGTGTTATAGGAAGAATATAGTACAAAACTCTTCTGCACTCAACTGACGGTTCGTGCTTAAAATTTCCACTTATACAAAATACATTCTCATTATGTGATATCCAATCTCATAATTGAAGAACACTAATTAGTTTTAAAGAGAATAAGGGATACTGAAATTTTAAACTCTATTTTATTGGCATTAACATTTACTTCAGCATTTCAACGTGCGAAAGAAAAGAAAACGAATCATAATAAGTGGATTGGTGATGCAGTGTAGCTTTTTACACACAGTATATTTTGGTATAGTTGAATAAATTAAAGAGTGTTGATTTTATAGTTTTAGATTATATTCACATAATATATACAAATATCACTTAAGAGTGACGTCTGCGTTGCTGGATGGTTATCGTTAACATGATTCTATGATACTGCTTAAAAACTAAGTTGAAATTTTGTAGGCTATCTGCAAGTCCTGTGGGGGTTCGGTAATTTTTGGCGTGGAAAACTAAATGTTGCGGTTCTCACGAACAAGCGCACTGTCGGCAAAGGTTTATTGGGGTTGCAAATGCCATAGCCTCTTAGGGTAATAAAGTTATAAACTTAAGAAATGCATTGAACGTGTTTATGAATAATTTTGGCGAACTGCACAAAACCGTGAGAACATTTTGAATTTAACTGAAACATTGTAAACTAATCGTACAAAAATACAACAATAAGCGATATGTAACTGAAAATCATTGTGCTTAAGTTTATGTGTGAGTTTTATATGAAGTATTTATTCGTAATTGAAGTCATAGGAAATGCTATTATTATTATGTAATTATTGTTGAAACTATGAAAAAATAATACTAATAAATAGGTTTTGAGTTGAATCAATCATATCAGTATCGTTTTTCGTTTCGAACTTGCCCTATATCAAATAATATAATAGATAATTGGTATGAATTGTTAACTTAGTAAAACCAATATAGCTATTAAAGTAATACTTCAATCAATGTACAGTAGAACACACCGAGGCGATTGAGATCGGCTGAGGGTGTTGTAAGCGTCATTTTAGTAAGTACACAGACGTTCATAAAAATATTATTTTTTTATATTTAAACAACACATGCACATGTTTAGATTTACTAATTAGTGCACACTTAAAAATACAATTGCTTAGGTATAATAATTCAAATCCTTTTATTTAGTTATTTAGTTAGATAGGTAAAAAAGGTAAAGAAGGTTCAGGATCATGTCATTTCCCCCAACTGGTGACGGGCTGCGTCCCTCTTTAGTCAAGAACGGGTGAGAGAAAGGAGGGGTGGAGAATGGAAGAGAAGTCAGGAAAGGTACTGCCCAGGCATTCGCCTCGGAAAAGGTAACCTCTCGACTCATGACAACCACCTAAAAACCTGAATCACAGCAGACGGCCACGGGAATCGAACCCCCGACATCTCTAATGCTAAGCAGAAGTGGTAACCACCAATCTACAGAGCTCGGTCGGTTAGATAGTTTCCTATGTAACTACATATACATAATTTTGGTTAAGATGTCGACTTAAACACCAACTGCTTTTATGTGAGAGTGTTATAACTGTTATTTAGTTTTATTTATAGCTAGCTCAGCACGTCCGTCATACAACAGACCTTTAGTCGTCCTTCTATTACCTGTATTAAGATGAATAAATAGTACAGCATTCTATGGCAGTAAAGTTTTTGCTATTGTCGTTAGATGGAGCTAAAGCAAGCATGCTCAATCAGGAACGAAGTGTTCATAGTTACCGATGTACAAACAGATAAAGATAGTTATTGTTTCTAATAAGACAAAAATACTAAAACGAAATAATGTGAATAACATAAATTAGTAAAGAGAAAACATACTGCTGTCGATAAAATTCAAACCTAAGCTGAACCAGAGGGAAACTGATTTTTACTTAGAAGTTTTAACTTCTAGGCTGAAGATATTGCTTCACATACAGGTTTGTCGCTGTATTATTAAGAATAAGGTGACATGTAAGGAAGTAAGCCCTATTACGGACGAAGTAGTCCCGATCGGTAATGATCGAGCGCGACGAATGGACGGACGAAGCTTTACTCGCCTTTGCATATACAGTATGGAAATTAAGTAGCGCACAAATTCTGTAACTCTGTCAATCTTCGCTTTAAAAAAAACATCTCAAAGGGGTATAGCGATTTAAATTGCAGGGCATATGTTAGATTTCCAGATTTTTATATAATTTGTTTAAATGTTATAACGTATTTTTTTTTTAAATTAGGACGTACATATTTTTTTCATTTATTTCAGTGCAAATTTTAATTATTGTTAAAACATGAAGATGAAATGTGTCCTCAAAGTCGAATATTAACGGAATTACCGAATTTATGCGCCAGGTATATGCCGTTCACGATCTTTTTGGGCCAGGTGAGGCTATGACCATCTAATAATTTTGTTGGCAGTACCTCTGTGACAACTAAACTCCCTAATGGAAATTGACACTTTTTGTGTTAGGTTAGGTTGTTTTCAGTTTAAGGTTATATTTTCTGAATAGGTACATTGTTGCCGGATCTCTGTTTAAATTAAGGATGAAAATTGAAATGATTTGACAATTGGCGACGGAAACTAAAATGAGAAATAATGCATAAGAAAAGCATTCAATATTAATGTTTATTGCGATTAGGATAAGAATAGTGTACATTATATGAATATGCCACTTTATTTTCCATGCTTGCTTGCTGGTGTCAAAGGATAAATATCTTGTTAAATGGATGGCTTCATATCTGCCACATAACATTTCAACACTAAAGTAGTAATAAGTAGGTAGGTAGTAAATTATTATACATTACGCTGGATTGTTGTTCCTTTTTAAAATTTAATTTTTTAACGTACATCAAATATATTCCCTAGTCTCCACATCAACTCGTGTTCTTTTAAATCTGGAAATTAAAATTATTTTTACACACTTGATAAATGATGCGCCCCCCCCCCCCCCCCCCGAACTTAGAAGTCTGTACGCACCTTATCGCCGCCAGTGATTCTGTCTTATTTGTTTATTTACGTTGCTTTACGTTTGGCCGTACAACTGCTTACCACGAATTCTTACATATTTTAATTTATTGTGAAAGATTAAATACAAGTCATAAAAAGCAATTCTATTTTCTTTATTTATTTATATTTTTATATTTATTTTAAGTCTGTATAAACTCGCACAACAGTTTAATATATATAGTAAATAATAATTGGAAAGTTTAATTAAAGTGGATCATCTATAAAAATATAGAATATTAACTAGCGATGAAGAAAAACTAATAATTAGTATACACAAATGAGACACATAATTAAAAAGCTGATTTTGTAATAATGTCTTCTACTGTCTTGACTCGTTTCCTGGATTGCACGAAGACATTTTTCAAAACAAAGCAACAGTACGGTTTTTATTTATACGGAAGTATTTGCTAATACCTAACAGAAAAATTTCTATGGTCTCATGTCTATGAAACAAAAGATAGTTATAGAACAGAGAAACAAGAAGGAAATCTAAACATGGACGTATAACGATAAAATCTGAACAATTCACACCTGCTTTACTAGTAGTAAAAATGTAAAGTACAGCTTGGGTCGTTACTAGTGATGAGCATAACCGGACAATTTTCATAACAGAATTATTTGCATTCGAATGATATTAATAACCGATTGATTATTTGAATAATCATTCGAATCAATTTTGGCTCTCGATTCGTTTCGATTAAGTCAGCCGGTGTGCCGGTTGGCGGTTCATCGTCATCTGCATCGGCATCGTAACTTGCAGATAGCGGAGGAACTCAGTTAATCGTTAATTATAATAATTGTATAAATGATTTTTATTTGATTTCTAAGGAGTTTAAACCATTGAGAATAGCTATAAGTATCAATACTAATCATAAAGAAATTATAAATATGCGAATACAAAGTATCTATTGAATCTATTTTTAGTTCCTAAAATTCTCTAGTAGTCACCCTTCCATTTTCGCTTGCACATCATACCGGTATATTTTAGAATCCATCATTTATCTACGTTCAGCCTTCCGCGGTTCTAAGGACGCACACTTAAAATTTTCAACATCGAAATCCACTTCTTGTCCCGACTGCTCCGTTATTAAAAATTAAATATAAATCTTTTACGATATACGAAAATCTTATTTCGCTTTCTGTTTATCCCTTATTAGGCATAATCAACCGCATTTCGAAGCAAAAATTTAAGCCGTTATAAATTAACACCAACCTTCGGCAAATCTCATACTCAGCAGAACGTTATCTTTAATAGGAACGGCCCCATAAATTTAACTCGTCGACTGGGAGTATCAAATGTCTTAATAACATCAACAAGCAGCCGCGGCCTCACTTGGGTCAATCAAGTACATACGTAGAAAAGGTTGTATGAGTTATGAATGCCGTATTATTTACAGAATTTCGATCACTCGCAGGTCGCTGAGACGCGGCACGTAGTACGTATCAGGATGAGGTTATTTTTCATCCGAATACTTGGAACGAAAACCGAGTTACACAGGTTATTTCAATAACCGGATAACCGGGTATTTTTGATTCGAATAAGCCCATCACTAGTCGTTACACTCCATTTAGGAGTTAAGTCTGAGACTTGAAATCGGAGAAAGTTGTCTATGAAAGTACTGGATTTTATGGATTTACTTTGTGTCCAATGCTTCCGAAGTTTGCTAATATAAATCTTAAATTTAGAAATAAAATAAGGAGTATGTTATGTATGAATATCGAATTATTATCGATCCCGATGTGTAAAGTATATAGAACAGACATGAAATTGAGACATAAGTTGATTTTTCTGTAAAAGTCGCATACTTATTCATGATTTTGGAGATAAACTCCGATATAGTCGGTATAAGGCTTAAAGTTATCTCTCAGTTAATCTAGTTATACTGTAGATAAATTGTGGATATAGACGAAAGCTGGTTAGTTAAGTTAAAGTGAACTAAAATACGAATAAATAGAGGATATCAGAATACAGTTTTTGTAAGCAACCACATTTTATAATGAAGTGGTAATTTATATCGCAATATCAAATAAAGTTATTTTGAACCAAGGTCCAAGAACGATGACAAAATTAATAGCTTCTAGTTAATATTGACGCGAAATAGTTTTTTTTGCATAAGCAATAAATAATGGTAAGTGATATGGCATTTAGGTTATTTATAGGAAGTAATCATTAGCTTATGTTATAAATGATTTGCTTCGGGTCGAAAACTGGCAAGGGTTAGCGCCAACATTCTCTATATTAACGCTGCATACTAAGCTAAATTGAGGTAACAGAATTATTATTTACTGACAAATAAGATATCAGGATTTACTTTATAAACAAATCCAACTAATTACTTAATTACAGTTTGTGCCTACAGTTACATTAAGTTACAACAGCAAATTATTACTTATGTAGCTAATTATTTATTCATCACCACACGTTCCAACAGGTAAAACCTAATTATAGGAATGTGTTGTACACATGTAATATAGTTAAATTAAATACTATAGAAATCAAACAGAACTTGTCATCTCAAAAATCAATCGCTTTCAATGTTTTTTCCATCTCTACATGTTCACCTCCAATATCTTATAACATAAAATCGGTGCTCTCTTTGTATGTTTGCGTGTATGTATGTTTGTTCGCTATCTCCTCCGAAGATACTGGCCCGATTAAGTTGTATGAAGGCTTAAAATTTTGCTAATTTGTCGACTTAGATCGTAGGCCGGTTTTTATTTTCAAAAAAAGTGCGAAAAAGTTTTAATTTAATTAAATCGCGTCTATGGGCGTGGGCTGTGCTGCGGCAGCTGTTGCCTCGGGTGATTCACTTTATTCATATGCTATTACAGCAGCTGTTCATTCAACCAAGCATAATTGGTCTGGTGGTAGAATGCCCGCCTACCACGCGATCGGCCCGGGTTCAATTCCCGGCCGAAGCATACTTTTTAAAATTTATATTAATGAATCTCTCTTAATTTAGCGAACCGAAGCGTAGTTCGGGTGACTCACTAGTATCTAATACTACTACAATTGTATTATAATATTTACATATGCGTATGAGTGGCGAATTCATTTGATAAAATTAGTTTTTCGACAGTTGTATGAAAAAGACAGCTTGTCGAGTACTTAAATGTGGAATGTGAAGGTTTACTAAATGTGGAGCATCCAAAATATCATGAATGAATAGATATAAGAAATTATATTTGAATGTTGTCTTCTTTTTTCAAGGTGTTTGTATTTGGAACAGATCTAGTATATCCTTATAATTACCTTCCCATTTAAAATTTGTCCTTTTATAATAGCAGTACTGCAAAAAAGTATACTGAATTCTTTCCAGACATTTTGGTAAGTGTATAGGGGGTACCAGATTATTGCTAACTAGATAGTTTAGATATTATTAGGGAGTTGAACAATGCTATGAGAGTATTTATGTTTGTAAATTGCTTACATGTGCGTAATAGGAAACCCAGTGTCTTAGAGGATTGATTAATTAATAATTCTATGTTTTTATTGAAATTCAATTGATTGTAAAATGCAATAATTACATATTTTATTTCAGTTTGACGAACTAATGTTATAGAACTGATTTTATAATTTCAGTTCATGCTACTGATTTTTCGCAAATAAGTTTTAACAAAAAATTTGTTAATATTAAATTATAGCTGCTTATTTTGGGTCCAGAGATACACTGTATCCAAATATAATTGTAACTCTTGACAATGTTCAACTGTACTAAAGCTTTGAAATTTTTAAAATGATCGACGTATAATAAACAGTGAGAATGTTTAACGCTTTTGGTCATGTCGCTTGTGAACAATATGAATAATAAAGTACCCAAGTTTGACTCTTGTGGTACTCCCGATGTAGCTAGGAAAAAATTGATTTGTAGCCCATACCGGGTGACAATGAGATTAGGGCCATGTTTCTATCTCCTTTACTTATCAACGGATTTGAATGAAATTTGTTAGAAGGATAATATACATAATTGAGAGACAGATATAATCAAAATGGCCGACTTCCGGTTTCACCGGAAATGTCATTAACTTTGATTCTTTAAATGGGTTGTTTTGTATATTTTATGTTTTTCGGAAGCTACTACTCAAATTACATGCGGCAGTGTTGCCAAATTTGCTTAAGTATTTCCCAAAAAATATTTAAACAATTTATTAATGAAACATTTTTCCGTTTTATATAAAGATAAAGTGGTGGATGATGCATATCGTTAGATTGGTAATTAAATTTGCTATCTAATGGCATGATGGCCCTTGGTAAATGGCATTTAAAAAAAATTACTTTTTCTCAAAAAACACGTTTAGCAAATGTTATTGCTTCATGAACGATTTATTGATCAAATTAATAATATATGTATTATTATGCGTCATTTAGAACGCATTTTCTCTAATAACGGTCTTCTATGAGGAAAAATAAAATAAAAAAAAAAGATTTTTTTGTTTAAACTATTTTATTTCAACTATATTTGTTGGTCAACCAGAAATTATGTCTAGTAGCCACGTATCAAATTTTATCCAAATCGATTCATAAATAAAGGAGATATAATCATGGCCCCGGTCTCATTGTCACCCGGTATACTCAACAAACTGTTTCCCTTCACACAGATACGATTTAAAGAGATTTAAAAATTTAATGGCGAAGCCTATTTGCGATAAAATAATAATCAGACAGCAATAATCCACTGTATGAAATGCTTTCCATAAATATCTGTTTAAAGGGTATCCCCCGAAAGGTCTGTACAAAATAATAACACATATTCCTGAGGCTAAAATAGGACGATTTAACCCAACTTACCTCTATTCAAAGTTGCTTCGTTTAGCCGCTAGAGGGCTTTACAAATGATTAACTTTTTTAAAAATTTTAACCCCTTGTATAATCATTACTATTTTTTTTTCTGAATAGTTACTTTAATTTAGAAGACATTTCCTCTCTTACAAAATTTTTGTTGGATGAACGGTTTAGCCACAAAAAAATATTTTAGAAATCCAAGCCTAGTGTTAAGTTACAATTCCTACTGATTCAGGTGGCTAAACCGTTTACCCAACTAAAATTTTGTAAGAGAGGAAATAGCTTCTAAATTAAAGTAGCTATCCACAAAAAAACATTGGTAGTGATTATACAGGGGGTTAAAAAATATGGATGGATAATTTATTGTGACAAAGTTGTTAAACGCCCTGTAATTTTGAAATTTGGGTTTATTCCACAAAAAGCTGTAGTTTACTGGTACAAACGCATGGCCAAAAAATGAATAAAATATAACAAAGTTTTTCGACTTACTTAAAAAAAAATTTAAAAGCCAATCATTTTTGAAGACCTCTAGCGGCTAAACGAATCAACTTTGAATAGAGGTAAGTTGGGTTAAATTGTCCTATTTTGGCCTCAGGAATATGTGTTATTATTTTGTACAGACGTTTCGGGGACACCCTGTATATCTAACTGATTTCATCTTCATCTTGTGTGAAATAACAAAAAATTTTTGCTGTAGATCTGCATTTCAAAAAATTATGTTGGTAATTATTGAGTATACGGTGATAAGGTACCTACTATTATTTTCAATATTGAAACTATGTCATAAAATAGTACCTATTAGAAATGGCCTGCATGAAAATATAATTTTCATTACTTATTAATGGATAAATTATAACTGCATTGACTGCAATTCAAAAGCATATTCGTCCTGGAATACATTTCAAAATGTTGGCTTAATTTTTAATTTTTTTTTCAATATTTTATGCCACTCTGAAGGAAATATTGAAGTGTATCTATACAGTGGTGGGCAAAAGTAGGGAAACACATATATATCTACTCTTGAAGAGATTCCTATGCAATTTATGCGTTACTTAATTTTCTCACTGTATACCGAGTGTCCCTTCTCAAACTCGAACATAGGAATTTAGCACTGCATTGAACGTTTTTGCTGACCCCTGCTCCCCAATTCAACGTACAGGAAAGGTAATGCTATCAATAGAAATATACAATTATTGCACATCAAATGATATTAGTAATAATAATATTTACTGGTATAGTATAGAAATACTGGAAAAATACCTACAAATTAAATGCACAATGTTGATTGCTTATGTTCGACTTTGAGAGTGGACACCCAGTATAGTATTAGTTATTTGTAAGTAAAATGCAAGTATCACTATTGCAATATTACTTCCAGTTTAACCGGAAGTTGCACATAACTTAACATTTTTAATTACGTGGTCCTATATATTTTTTAGTATTCGAATAGAGAATAGGGAATTTGATTGCCCAATTCAAAAATATTTAGTTTTGTGCTTTTATGGATATTTAAAAAAATAGAATTTATTAACTACCCTGTATTGAAAACGTAAATCATGAGAAAAAACAACGAAATTAATGAGAAAGGAATACTACATAAACATAATAACTAACCAATTAATGTATTTGATTGTATAGATAAAATAGAGGTTTCCATAGTATTACCCACCACTGGATATATTTCTACCACGAAATTGTATAGGTACCTCTATACATACATAGAAATGTGAAATATAAAAGCGTTTCCTGGACAATTGAATATAGGGAGTTATACTTTAAAAAAATAGTTTAATTTATAATCAGCACTAGGTTGACGACGAATTTTTCATTTTACGCTTTCAGCATTTTTTAAACAAAATGAAATAACAATGTTGTGTGATTAAGTAGTTGGTAAGTGAAGGTGTTCAGTAGGGAGTACAGTAGATACACTGTTCAGCGCTCCAATTTTTAAACATGTTTTAACAGTGTGTATGCTGGTAAAATTTTTAATTTAAAATACTGATATTACTAAAACGTGACGTTACCGATGTAATTCAATCGCGACCTCGGATATCACCAGGAGATCGCATTCAAATAAATTATTGTATTTTAGATAATTCCATATTTTTCATTATAAATCACATGTGGTTTCAGATTTTGATTCCGATTTGACCATATAGATCTTACACATTCACTACCAGCTCATTGTGGCTGCTAACAACGTTAGCTACTTTATTTTTTTTTAAATGTAGTTTATACACAGTTTTGGAGAAAGCAATTTAAGCTATTATTAAATAAACTATTGATACATTGACTTAAAAAGACCTCGGGAGGGGAAAGTGTCACTAGTTAGGCAATTGATAGTTTGCCTGATTGGAACACAGTTAATACAGACAAAAAAGCTAAAATTAAAGAAGGTTATAACTATTTCGAAAAGAAATTTTGCTATAAAACATTTGTGGGAAGCTGGAGAAGATGGAATATGTATGCCCTAGAAGACGTGAAGTTAAAATACAATTGTAAAATAATTATATTCAGACGCATAACCAAGATACACACTTATATTTCAGTATTAAGAAAACTTTGGTCTTCCGAAAAGAGGGTGGGGCATGGAGCTAACTACCCCTGGGGCTAGCAATATTTTCCCCTACAAAAAACCTATAGTTACGAAACCACAATTGATGTCTCGGATAGGACGGAACTTAGGGAGACAAGAACTGCAACGAGAAATAGATATTTTAATGAGAACATGGAATATCAGAAGCCTCTATCAACCGGGGACACTGGTCAACACAAAAGAGGCAGATAAATGTAATGTAGACATATTAGTACTGCAGAAGATTAGATGGTCAGGATCGGGGTCGAAAGGAAAGTACAAGATATTATATAGTGGTGGGACTAGGTCATGGATTTGCATGTGGCTTCTGCGGCAAATGAATAATTCTCAAATCTCATAAATGATAAAATTTGTTACACACACGAGTCAAGATGACATTGAGGAATATGATACTCTTCTCAATTCACGCACCAACGTAAGATAAGAGTGAAGGGGTGAAACATGAGTTTTATATGATCCTAAGGAGAAAAACAACGCCTGCACCGAGTAAAGACGTTAAATTGATCATTGAAGATTAGGACGCTGAAATAGGGAAGGAAGAAGCATATGACCATATAATCAAAAGACGGAGCCTGCACGAAAAGACAAATAAAAACGGCGAGAGGACAATAGAATTTGTAACAGCAAATAATGTAGTAGTAAGAAGCACAACTTTTGCGCAGAAAGGAACTAATGTTCTAGACATAAGAAGTTGTAGAAGAGCCACATCGGAATCAGACCACTTTCTGGTTAGAATAAAAGTAAGAGAAAGACTAACACCCGTATGCATAGTCGTTTGCCAGCGGCCCGCCAGCGATTCGCCAGTTTTCGTTATAAATAATATGTTGGTGGCACTGTAAGTGTATGTCAAATTCGAGGTTATCAGCTTAGGTTTTCCGTCAGTTTTGACAGAAACTGACACAAAACCTAACCTGATAACCTCGAATTTGACATTGACTTACAGTGATACCAACATATTATTCATAACGAAACTCCGGCGAGCCGCTGGCGAACGACTATGCATACGGGTGTTAATAAATCCGAGGTAGAACCCAGATGTAAAGCACCAAAATATAAAGTGAAACGACTTGAAAATGAGGCGATATTGCAAAGATATAGGGAGAGGCTTGAAGAACTAGAGAATAAAAGTGAAAGACAAGTCAGGACATTTTTAAGTCTTATGTATGTATTAATTATTTAACTTTTAGCCAAGATTACGACTCCGCTTGTATATAGCTTTCTTTAATATTTCTCCGTTAAATTTAAGTGAGTAGCAACTTTTATTCAAATCGTCGCCTAGCAGCGCTGTGTCCTGAAGCGTCTCCCTTCCACCTGGGATGTTTCTTCGTTTTGTAGGGTGTTTTCTGCATTGAATTATAAACGCCAGTCTATAAGAGCAAGTGAGAGGTTTTCGCTCCGTCGCAGTCTTTTCTGTCTGCCCCGCCAGCTTCTTGTCGATCGGCAGCGTTACGCGAGCCGGTTTTGGTAGTCAGTTAGGAGCTAGCATCTGGCACGGGCTGTTGTGCTTCGAGGTGCGCACCAGCGGCGTCTCCTTTCGAGGGAGCTCGTCCGCTGGACGCGTGCGAGATTATGTTTTTGTTTCAAGAGAGCGATTCTGGCCGTGACAGTGCCAAGTTATGTGTGTGTTTGTGCGACTCCTCTCGTTGACCGCCATCCTGAAATCTCAAATGCCTGTAAGGCAATTTTTCGCTAAACAGCTGGGATCCAATCTGCAAAGACGGGTAACCAAAAAGTCTCCCTAGTCCCCTTCTTCCCATGAGGGTCCCGCATCAGTCCTTGTAAGTCATGGATCACGAAGTGTGCAACACCCACGAATACAGCTGCGGTCTGCGGCTTCTCTGCGCGGGAGGCGAGCGCCCGACACTAACAGTAAGGACAGGCGAAGCTGCAACGAACAAGGTAGCGTGTTCAGATAATGTTAGGCACCCACTCTGGGCGCGTATGTAAAAACCATATTCTTGCATTCAGATAAACGTTAGCCACCCACTCTAGGCGCGTATGTAAAAAATATATTCTTACATTAAGATAGTTGTTGGTGACCCATTCTGGGCTCACATTCAAATCCTTATTCTCGCATTAAGTTGAAGGTTAGTAACCCCAGCTGGGCCCATAGTTGTAGTCCTATATTTACTGTCTATTACTGTGTACGCTGACAGACGTCGGCGCCTGTATATATACCAATCCATGTGTTAGATCAATAGGTCGGTTTGCTATATGTTGTCTTATGATTTTCTCCGTGCCTGTGCATGTTATTTTCAGGGTGAGTTATACACTGTGTAAAGATCTATGTAAGATGGAGCCTGGAAGAAGTTCTTAAACGTTGCAAGTAGGTGAGGGCGCTCGCCGCTGCAGTGCTGGAGTCGTAAGGCTGTGCACACCGATTCTGCTAACTGTGAAAAGTTGAAAGAGGTAGGTCCTCTGCTTTCCGGTTTCACTGTAGGTCTATCTTTGCATTTTTGTTCTGATTGATGAAACTGGGAGGCGCTTAATTTATTTTCATATTTGTCTACCGTCGCTTAGACCTTCGCTCGTAGGTAATCTCGGTTGGACCACCCCTTGCTTTACCGAGTCTAGTCGGCTATCTTGTTACGGGCAGAGCAACGGTCCTAGGTGAGTTATTGTCCCGATTTTGAGTACTATCGACCGCGCTGGCCATCTAGCTTATACGTGATTTTTTGTTTAAGCTGGCACAGTGTCGTAAAAGTCGTTTTAGACCGTAACGAAGTGGAAGATGTATAAATTCATCAGATCTGGAAAAATATTAAATCAGGGTGTGTGTGCGGCAAGGCCATGATATAGCACCCATCCTGTTTAATATAGGATTGTGGAAAGCCATAGGGGAAGTAGAAGCAGAACGAAATGAACCCATAATAACCAAAGAATGCATTCTAATTGCATACGCGGATGATGTGAGGATAGTAAGAAGAACGATACATGCAGTAAAGCAAAAACTTGAAGAATAGGAGGAAGCAGCAAAAAAAGTAGCACTGAAAATAAATTGTGAAAAACTTAGGCAATGTAAATAAAACCAAGCAGAGGAATATGATACAATTTGATAGTGAGGGCGATAGTATTGAAGTAGTTCGAGAATTCTCCTACTTAGGGTATAAAGTTAATAACACTAACAACTGCCTAAAATAAATAAGAAGCAGAATAATCAAAGACAGTAAATCTTACTATGGTTTGCAAGGGGTGATGAAATCGTGAAGCATACAAAGGGAAACAAATATCATAGCCTACAAAACCTTGATAAGACCAGTAGTCAGGTATGGGAGTAAAATTTATGGGCATATTAAAAAAAAACGATTGGTGGAGAATTAGGTTTAATCGTGAGCTTAAAGGACTATATCAGAAATCAAACCTGGTTATAGTGATAAAAATACAACGACGGGAAGAATGGAAAAATGCAGGAAAACCGCATACCTAAAAAAGTATGAAAATGGAAGGTAGCTGGCAACAGCGACACAATATCCAGAAGGATGCTGAACAACTATTGCAGGTGGGAAACTAAAAAGCTGTGGAATCACTGGAAGAAAAAGATTAAGAAACCTTATTACATACGACTGGGACTAAGAAGTCATTGTTATCATCAATTTAGGATATAGGTTGAAGTATTCCTTAAAAATAGAAGGTATAAAAAGAAAATATCATGAATGAAGTAGAAAGTAAAGAACTCACCTGGCATACCATGCACAACGAATTGAAGAGGAGTACATTTCTAAACATCTTACAAAATCGACACCAAAAATTCGTTCGAGAAGTAAATGGATTTGAGATATTACAAAAATAATGTCCCAAAACAAACTAACAAAATAGAGAATGCTACATGATGCTAGGGGGGTCTTAAAACTGGCAACTCTTCTTCTTCTTCTTCATTAGCTTCATATGCACTTTTGGATTAATGCCTCTTCTACATTTGCTTTCCATGTTTGCCTATTATTTGCTTTTCCCATTCACTTCAGACCCGCTGTTGTATTAATGTCGTCAACCCATCTCTTTTTTTATATTCCATTTGCCTTTGTTTACTCTGGGGATGTGACCGGCAAATTACCACTCCATTTTTGCGGGATGCACGACAATGCCATTACTTTCGTTCGTTCTCGGATGTACGTGTTGGTTTTTGACCCTTCAGGAAAATCTTCATCATTAACCGTTTCATAGCTCTCTGCGTTGTTTGCAGTTTATTTAAGTTCCGTTTTGCCATTATCCAATTGTCTGCACCACAGCACATTACTGGTATAATTCATGTATTAACAATTTTTGTTTTTAGGTACAGTGGAGTGTTTTTGCTTTTTATTATAAAACTTAATTTTCCAAATGCGATCTACAAGTGTTTGACTGTTCGTTTTATTTCTTAAGTCTGATTCTCTTTCCCCAGAGTCACTTCTTGTCCCAGATATACATAACTTTGGAGATCTTCTAGTGTGCTGTTTCGTCTTTGGTAATGATTTTGGTTTTACTCAGGTTCATATTTAGACCCACATTTTTAGATTCTGCGTTCAATTTGTTAAAGTTCTTATCGTCAGCGTACCGTAGATGATTAAGGTTTTTATCGTTTATATTAGTCCTCTTGTCAGACCAGTTCACTTTTTTAAATATATCTTCCAATGCGAGAGTGAATAGTTTCGGTGATAAAATTTTTCTTCCTCTCTAACATCTCTCTTTAGTTTGACTGGATTTGTTGTCTCGTTCAGATGATATGTTGCAATTTCTTTATTGCCAATTTTTTGTAACAGTTACCGGTATCGGCTGTCTAGTCTGCAATATTTTTAACGCCTATTTGACTGCTCATGTTTTATGCTGTCGAACGCTTTTTCATGATCGACAAATGCCAGAAGGGTTGGTATGTTATATTCGTTAGTCTTTTCTATTAGTATTTTTATTGTTAACAAGTGGTCTGCTGTTGAAGATCCATTTCTGAAACCCTCCTGTTCTATTGGTCGGTATGCATCCAATTTCTTCATTGGACGACTGGTTATTATCTTGCTTAGGCGCTTGTACATGTGGGACAAGATACTAATCGGTCTGTAATTTTCTAGTTTTCTCTTGTCACCTTTTTAATGTAGTATGGATCACTTTTGAATTGTTCCATTTCTTCGAATTTTACCTTGTTCAATGCATTTTTTTCATAATCTGGTTAGAACTTTAATTAGTTCTTACTCGCCCTCTCCTTTAATCTTGGCTGTTACCCCATCGTCGCCAGCAGATTTGTTTGTTTTAATATTTTGAACTGCGTTTTCTACTTCCAACACTGAGATACCTTTCAGCAAATATAAGTACGAGTGCAGAAAGACGTTGTGTAGAAGATCAGTTCTTCGAAAAATGTTCTTTATTTGATTTTTTTTTAGTTTCTAATGAAGATTTCATTCATGTCGTTTTAATTACGTCGACATACAGCTTTATAAAGTATTTACTTAGCTACCTTCCATTTTTATACTTTACACTGCTTGGTTATTGACATTGACAATTTAATAGTGGAATTATCAATCTATTGAAATAGTGTATAAATATTTATATTTATCATATTGCACTGCCTTAAAGCAAAATTCGAATTTGTGGAAACTGATATAAAATGTCACGTCTCATGACAGTCATGACTTAACAGATTGATCCTATTTCTATCTGCAAGTGGTATTTATTCAGTAGCACAAACATGCCTGGCGCGCCCGGAAAATGTTGAAAAATACGGCAATTTATATTCAGCGACAGTTGAACAGGTTTATAGGTTTAGGAATCAGAAAATAATTGCTAATTTACAAGCGTTCGAGAACTTCAAAGAACTGCTTGATCTTTTGATATTAGATACGCCTATAAACAAGTCGAATCAAGGCGAATTGCTCGTTCAACACTCCTGGTTGCAAGCTTTTGTACAGTCAATTTGGCTTTTATTTTATTTTTGCCGTTTGAAATTAAACAGTCAATTGAGATAATTTTAATTAGTTATAAAATGAATACAAGAAGAACATTTGGCTTTAAACGGTATTTTATTGAAATTGATCAATTTTTATATATTTCTTGTTATACTGTGACAGATAAGAACCAACATTTTTATATTATTTCCTAAACTTCATATAGTTTTGGCAAGCTCTAACTCTGCTTTTCGTTCTAGAATGTAATTCAAAAGTTTGGAGCCAAGCTTTGTTCTCTATTTAGTTAATAACTCCATATTTAACATTTAGATGTCAGCAATAGAAAACAATAAGGGCCGAAATAAAAATTAAATTCAATAGAAGTTTTCCGCCGGCAGTTAGTGGTTTCAAATTTAGTTTTAAGTTACGATGTGTAGTCCTTGTTGAACTATTTAAAACGCGCATTCTCAAACTTCTGAAAGAGTTGTAGCTTGTAAATTATTTCTAGAAGGATTTCCTACCGACTAATTGCCGCTACATGACACTACTGTCTAAACAGGAGCTTATAAATTACCCCTTAAAATAAATGAGCGGCCTTTAAAAATACCGACTGGAGAAGTTCGGAAGTCTTATTTGTTTTCGGGACGAATTGTTTCCACCACAGCCTTATGTAAGACTGTCCGTCGCATTAAATATAACGTCCGTTTGTTCACCTCTCAAATCTGTTTATCATAGCGAATGTCAGCACAAATTAGAAAACCATTAATCTCCTTCAAGGAGTGTGGTTTTCCGCTTGTCTGTAGAACGATTAATAACGTTAACCTGCGTATGCAGGGGTACGTGTTAAAGAAAACGTATCGAGGTTATCGATACAAAAACATATCGATTACCATGATCGTAACTCATTTCATCGATGTATCGAATATACTGATATAGCGAAATATAGATTCACATCCTTATTGCCACATCGATAAACAACCTATATTAATTATAATTGAAATTAGAAGAATATTAAATTATTAATTACTATCTTCTGAGCCCACCACAGAGGTATTCTAATTAAAACAATGTTTACGTTTTCAAAATAAAGAAAGGCACAAAAGAATGGACACACGCAAAAAGGAACATTTGCTAGATTGAATAACGATTCAATAGTGCTCAAAATTATGTACAAAATAAGTAAAACTATTTTAATGTCTTCAGTAATAATGAAACAGTAAAAAGTAACACTTAGTAATATGAATTACATTAATTAGCAAAGAAAATAATATCGCAGTGCTCTTACTAACAATCAGATTTAGCCGCTTCACCAGTGGGATGTTTCGTAAGACAAACGCTTATCATTGCTTTTTATGAAGGGCTTGACCCATTCAGACATTCAGCTAGGCACAATATATGCTTATATATAAGGATTTCAAAAGTAGAAAAGGAGAAGAAAAAGCTGATGTTACAAAGGAAGCATGGTTCTGTACGCAATATGAGAAAGGATAAATACATTTAGACTGGTTATGTTGCCCATACGACAAACTTTAGAATCATCTTTAACATGCGAATACCAGGGCAAATAACACGACGTAGGATTTTTTGCAGCAGCAACAAGTTTAGTATCAAAGTTAGACTGATTATGTTACATTTGAACTAATGGAAAATGTAAGAACAAGAACACACCGATAATAAACACACCCGCACCAGTAGGGGAAAATTAGGACACAGAAGAGAAATTGCAAAGCAGGATAAATATGCGCTATATAGGCAAAGAAGAAATATGTAAAAATATTACTAGTGGAGAGAACAAATATGGAAAGAACAATGAATATATATTGAGGCTGACATTATTTGCTATAAAAAATCAAAACAATAAGCAAGATCTTTAAAATAAAAGATATAACAAAACCTGGAGGAAGCAAAGCCAACCAAGTAGACCATGTACTAATTTAGGAAAAGTACTCGAGTTTACTAACAAATGTAAGAACCTACCGTGGAGAGGACACAAAATTGGACCAGCTCCTAGTGGCGGTTCAAGTAACATAAACAAACACCAGACAAAGGGAAAAAACAAAGTGGAGCCGATACGAGATTCAATATGAAGTACCTACTGAAAATAAACATTGCACAGAAGTACGTACAAGAAATAGAATATATAAGGGTACAAACGGGTATAGACGCAAAATAGACGACAATGGAGAACACAGTAAGAGAACCAACGTGTTGATATGCAAAGTAAAAAAAAGTGAATACGTAAGGAATGTATGGAAGAAATATATAAGAGGAAGACGATGAAACAAAAATGTTTGAACCCAAGGACAGTGGAAAATGGGAAACTATCAAGAACAAAAAAGAGAGTACAGCAATTATACACATGGTTTGAAAAAGATGTATTATGACAACTAAAATACAAATTTAATTGGGAGGTAATATAGGAAGAACGATAGGTGGAAACTATATTTTGAAGAAATAGTAAATGAGTAAAGACAGAATAGAAAACCAAATAACATTAGATAGCGAGGATCCGATAACTAAGAAACCAAGCAGGGAAGAAATAACCGAAATAATAAACACAATAAATGCTTACAAAGGCGCAAGAGAAAACAGAATCACGACAAAAAATTGTAAGTATGAGGATAAAGAGTAAAAAAAAATTTTTTACCTAATTAAAGTGATTTAGAATACAGAAGGTGTGCCTAATCCATGGAGCATTATATGGACATAGCTTTACTAGGCGTAACATATAAAGTAATGTTAACTCTGATAAATCCGATTAGAAGAACGCGGCGAAAGAAGAATATCAATAGGATTTCGGAAAACCAGGTCAACAACAGACCATTTCCCTATGCTAAGATAGATATTAGCTTCCTATGTAGGTATACAATACTGCATATCGACTTAAAGCAGAATATGATACTGGGAAGAAGGGGGTAGTTATTAAAGAATGAATAAAACTCGAAATCCTACATGAATTAACAAAACTGGTAAAAATGGTAGTACAAAATGCGAGCAGTCAAAGTGGATATACCCTTGAAGGAATAGAGAAAGCTTCGTTAAGAAGACCACTGATGGGCAACATAATTTAATCCAACACTGGAGAAAGTAATGAGAGGCAGCAAGATAAACAAAAGAGGAACGGTTTTAGTAAAATCGATTAGTGTCTGGTCTATGCAGATCATTTGGTTGTAATGGCAAGGAGCAAAAAAGAACCGAAATATATCACAGAAGGCCTTAATTTATGCAGTAGAATCAAATATGCCATAGAACAATATGCACCCGACACAGTTATGTATATTGAATTTATGAATTAATGAACAAGAGAATGAAATATATGAACTATGTATCGAAATTAGAATAAACAAACGACATAGAGAACGCACAGATTTACGATGGCTGGGGTGATCCTGGGATGATAAACAGCATATAATAGAAAATACCAAAAAGAAAAAGGAAATGAGGGAAGTCGAGAAAAAAATGGGTAAACTCGGTAATGCAAGACCTAGAGGAGAAGCAAATAAAGAATTGGAGAAGAAAAACAGAAAACCAACGGAAGTGGAGAAAATTCAGAAAGTTATTGGCCTAATTGGTCTAGAAGGAGCTATGAATAGATATTAATACAGCAATATGCATACCGAAATAAATAAATTTATATGTTATTGTTTTATAGGCTCTCAGATGTACTATGAGTATTATGGTATCTAAATGGCTACGGTGTTGGACAGGAACAATTCAGGGGCAGGTAGGGCAATATGTTACATCTACTTTCAACATCTAGCGCGACAGATCCTTTGCCTATTTGTTTTCGGTTTACAAAATTCTTTTCAGTTTTACATAATTAGTTTCATTAATACCCTTTATTAATCCTCTTCCATTTTTTTCTGTAGATGATACCTTTTTTGGAATTACTCTTTTATGTTACGCACTACTTACAATCAATCCATGGCGGTACATAATCGTACCATGTTTTTACACTTCTGATGACAAATATGTGTATTATTAATTAATTATCTTAATCCATACTTCATTTTTTTTCCAAAAGTGTTATTTAAAAGCGGGCTTTTCGATACTAATTTTAGTATGGGAACTAGTTCTTTACTAAAACTGTAACGAAATTAGTTTCCTGACTAATCAGTGTTACGAGTGCGTTAGGTTGCATTTTGCAGTGTGATGGTTTAATTTTTGAAGCACGACGCGAAGCGGAGATCAGTAAATTTTGAAGTCGGACTTGCATCACAACGCTTTGAAACGTCAAAGGTCAAAGTTTAATTTTTTATATCTCCAAAACTCAACTGAGCGAGGAATTACGTAACTAGCGTTTCTGAAAATACCTTTTATTACTACAAAGCAAATGTTTTGTTTAAGGGTCTCTAAGAGCTAAAAACTTTCAAGTCATTTTGCCGCACCGGAATGCGTAAAAATACTGAGTACCTAACTGTAAAATCGTAGTTACGTAGTTACGACATGTATGAGTAGTATGTTGTTTTCGCGTAGAGAGGACGAAAAGTACTTTACCTAACACAAATAAATAACTACAAAAACAGTCATGATATTTATGTCTTGACTAGACAGGAAATTTATCAGACCCAAATAAACAACTGTAAAATTAAATAACCCTTTTATTTATTTTTATCAATAATATTAATTTAGGCTAAATTATTAGTCGGTAGCCATGATTCTTCCCAAAAGTGTTACCATTTTGAATTAGTTGTAATTGTGACCTTTTACTGAAATTTAAATGGTTTTAGAAAAAATACTATACATACTACGTCAGGAAAGTGTCATTGCTGTCAGCCTCGCATTTCTAAAAGCCGCCTCCTCCTGTAAAGCATCACTTTCCTGACTTGTTATGTAATATACTATTATGCCAAAAGGTCTAAGTAACAAATTAACTGGGAGTCAGCTAAAGTAGGGTGCATTGATGTCAATTTGACGTATTTGTCCTTTCTAGGGTACGGACAGATCGTTGTCCCCTCTCACTCTAAAGTACTTTAGAATGAGAGGCGACAATGCTCTGTCCGTACCATGGAAAGAAGGTACCCTAAGCTAAAGTACCCAGAGATCAAATAAATTTAAAATTAGAGTCACCTGTGATTCGTGTTATACGTTTGGCAGTACTCAAGAGTATTGGTGGTGGCGCGGTCAGTCCTGTCAAATTCGATGTCAGCAGGTTAGATATTGTTTGTTATTTGACACAGAGAAATCGTAACCTGCAAATCTCGAATATGGCATAGCCCCACAGTGCTACCAATAATACAGTAGGGAGTAACTTATGGTGTTTAATCTCACCAGTGAATTATGGTTTTTACCTCACCATTGGGCATGGACCACTTTCATCATCATTCAACATCATTGGTTCGACAGCCTGTTGAACAGAGCTGGGCAGTAATTAATTACTTTCTAATGAAATTACTAAATTAATTCCTTTTTGTTGATTTGCTTTGGAATTGATTTACTTTTCAAAATACGGTAATTGTAATTGGTAATTGCCATTTGTGTTAGAAAGTACTTACTTATAATTACTTTCTGAAAGTAATTAGTTACTACATTCAATTACTCAATTACTTTTAAGTAATTAAATTACTCTAAAGTATTTAAATTACTTTGCAAGTATTTGAATTACTTTTGATAATTGAATTACTTTCTGGCAATTCAGTTGCTAGCTGTTAAATGGCAAGAATGTTAAAATTAAGATAAGGCCTTATTGAGTTTCATGTTAAGGAAATGGCAGTAAGACAGTCCTGGAGCAATATAAGTATAATTTGTGAACTGCTACGTATGACTAGTTGGATAACAGCTAGTTGTGTGCAGGAGCAAGGTGTGAAAGTGCTGTGTCTTGTGTAGTGTAGGTTGCGCAGGATGCAGCATTTTAGCTTACTAATAATTATTGTGTAAGAAGCCCAAATTATGTCTGCTGTAAGTGTCGAGTTAATTTTTCCCGTAACAATTGACAACAAATAGCTTCATTATACAATATTGGTTAATAATAATTGTTTATTAATTCAATTTGCTTGTTTAAAACTAGCACATGGTTATCCAAATACTACTAATTTCTAGTGAATGCAATTGAAAAAGTAATTTATGTTGTGCAACTATAATTGCAAAGTAATTGATAATCGAATTATTATCTTATTTCAATAATTGAAAATCTGATAATTCGAACACTTTATTGGGCCGTAATTGATTTTTCAAAGTAATGTGCTCACTCTGCTGTTAAGCCTTGGCTTCCACTAGAATTTTCCTCCACCGTTCTCGGTATTTGGCTTTCGTTTTCCAGTTTGTTACTTTTATTGTTCGTGCGTCTTGGTCGACCCTGTAGTTCCATTTGGGTCTGGGTCTGCCCTGCTTTCTCTTTCCATCTGGATTGGCTGTATATATTCTTTTAACTGTTGTTTCTTCATTTGCCCTTACGACATTCCCGGCCTTTGAAGTCTGCTCACTCTTATTTTTGTTATTATGTCGCTGTCTTCATATAGTTCGTACCGTTTTGCGTTATACCTTCTTCGCCACTGGTTATTTTCGTTTACGGGTTCATATACTCTTTGTATGACTTTTCTTTCAAAAGCAGTAATGAGTCTTTCGTCTTGTCCACACTTCTGATGCGTATTTCAGAACTGGTACTATTTATATGTTCGAGTGAGTGTCTCGGATGTAGATTGTTGCCTCACAGCGTAGTAGCATTTGTTTGCTAAAACGAGTCTTCTTCTGATCTCTTCCCTAATATCATTTTGACTGTTCACTAATGAGCTCAGGCATATAAATTTATGTTCCAATTCAATGTTGTACTCTCCAATCGTTAGGTTCTACCCAGTCCGGTTTATTTTAGTGTTTCATGATTCTATCATATGTTTCGTCTTGTTCTCATTCACTTGCAGGCCCATCGATCTGCCAGCTTCCTCAATGTCTATGAATTATTCCTTCTCGGTTGCAAGCGATCTTCCTATTACGTCAATGTCGTCCGCGTAAGCCAATATTTGAGAAGATTTATTAAAAATTGTGTTAGTAGTTCGTGCCTTGGGTTCTCTGATGGCCTTTTTTAGTGTTATATTGAAGAGCAGGCAGGTAAGTGCGTTGCCCTGCTGCAATCTGCTGTGTGTACGAAACTGTTCAAGTAGTTCATTTTGTATTTTGACTGCGCACTGACCATTTGTTAGTGTAATTTTGGTGAGTTACATTCGTTTTTGAGGTATCTTAAATTCTTGCATTGTTTCAATTAGTTGTTTCCTGTTCCATGCACATGTGTTTTCTGTAGTATCTGTCGTAGTACAAACACCTGATCAGTATTAGTTGATTTGTTTGAGTGAAAGCTACACTGGTACACTTTCCGACTATATCTTTGGAGTGTGTTAGTAATATGTTGTATAAGATGTGGGAGATTTTTTATATTACGTTGAAGAGTGTAATTCCCCTATAATTGCTGCAAAGTAGTTGGTCCCCTTTTTCGTGGAGAGGGCATATTATGCCCAGGTTCCATTTTGCTGACATTGTTAAAGTGTTCCATATGTCTATTATTATTTGGTGGATCTGGTCTGTTAGTATTTCTCCTCCAATTTTGAATCGTTCCGCTACGATTTCATCACTTCCTAGCAACTTATTGTTATTCTGCTTCTTTATTGCGCTTGTAACGTCTTCGCGGGTTGGAGTGGGCACGTATTCATCTGAATTTTGTATGTTCAGGCCTGGTTGTGGTTCTGAGTTTTCGGATTTTCCATCTTCACTTACTAATTCTTGGAAGTTTTTCCTCCATCGGTTGAGTACTGCAGGTTTTTTGTTTAAGATTTTTACTTCGTTATTCTTGCACATGGAGATTCTGGGCTTGAACTCTCGTCTTGATGCGTTTACTTTCTGATTTTGTAGTTTGATTCTGTGTTCGTAATGTTTCCAGTTATTCGATTTTTTTATTTTCAAAACTACGCTTTTTTGCCTTGTGTACCCGTTTTTCTTCTCTTCTCCATTATTTATATAGTTCTGTCTCATTTCTTGTACGGTGTCTATATTGTATTGCTTTGTTAGATTGATTTTTTTGTCGGTAGGATTTTGACATTTTTCGTCAAACCATTCATTTTTCTTTGTTCTTGTGTTCGTGCCAAGTACCTCATTTGCAGCTAATTTTATTGCCATTTTAATGCCTAAGAGGGCTAAAATCGATCTAGTTATAGCCTTATAACTAGGAGGTGTTGAATAAAAGGTGTTTATAATAAAAACGCGAGGACATAGGTAAGTATGATTATCCTTGCCAATTAAATTTAAAAGTTAACTGTTGATTCTGAGCTATCAAAGATAAATTTGTAGTAATTAATGCAAATTATTTGTTGTAGGTGACTTCATCTCAGTTAAATTTTCAAGTATGTATCAAGTATGCAATCAGTATCAACGGTACACCACTTTAACTCCATATTTCACATTACTACAGCGAGTGTAAGAGGGATATTTGTATTTATGTTTTCATCTTATTTGGTATTTAATCTATGTCTGTAAATTAATTAATAGGTAATATCAGAACAAGAATTGCAAATTCACTTTGACAGCTCAGGCACAACAGTTAACTTTCAAATGTCTTTATCTTGGATAGTCATACTTATGTCATACATGTGTCCTATGTCCCGGGTTGAAAATGATTACCCGGTATATCAAGATAAACAGAGATCAACTGGAAAGAATAATCCATGAAGAATTCATTGCGTATAATTTAAATGTATCCTGTGATTACAACAAATAAATAGAAAGTATAATTAAATAATCACTAAGCTCTAAGATCATATATCATACTGTGTCATTCTTAAGCTTTAAACTCAGATGCGTGACACAAAATGCTATGTATTTCCGTTCTTCTATATTGATATGGTCTTAAAATGGCAAATCATTTTAAAATAAAATATAATTAACATGCACCTTAATTATAAAAACGATATTGAGTTAAATAGCACAGTCATCCAAAAATTATATTTCCTACCATGGTATTGGCAGTTCATCAACAGATTGACTCTCCGTTAGTTAAAATAAATATAAGTTAGATAGAATCATAATTATTAAGTTAATTTACATGTGAAATTGGAAATGATATTAGTTATTTGTCCATTTGTGGTGGCAAGTGTAATTCAAATTAGTTGAACATAATAATTTTTGAACTAAGTTGTTCTGTTAGTCGGACTTTCTCTGTAAAAGTAAATATTATGAGAAAATAGAATATAAACTTATTTCTTACATAATTGTTGTATAAAATGGTAATTGATGCATAATGATTGGAGGCAGGCACATTTAAGAACTAACAACAACAGTGTTGTTAAGAAGAAAGCTAGTGTAAAATCAATGAAGAATGTAATTATGTGTGCGTGGAGAGTACACGAGAGGGGTTACTGCCGAAGGCACGAGAAGGAATCAAGGTACAGCTGGTGGAAAATATTTTGCCAATTAATGAAATAGGATTTGAGCTCGAAAAAAAATACTATGTGTTTACCAATTTTAATTAAATAAATACACAGATTTGAGGACAAAAGCGGTAAATAAAAGGAATTAAGCTGCTATTTTAAAACAGTATAAAATTAATTATAATCAAGTAACAAAAAATTAACTACAAATAAATTTAATAAAATAACAGTGTATAAGAAATTAATATTTAGTAAAGGGTATACGTTTAAACATTATCTATAACTTAATTAAAAATAGCCTTTATGCAAACATACAGTGTTACTTACATAAAATTGGGTTTAATACTAAATTTTAACTTACAATTTTGAAGACATTTATTTTTAGGAATACAGATCTGTAGTAAATAAATACAAATTGTCTCGTATTAAAGTGTTATGAGTTTTTATTTTGAACATGTTCTAATTGAATTCTGCAGTAACCCAAATAGAAAAAGAACAGTTAATTTTGTAACAATTGTGTGCTCTAGCTGTGTACAGAAAAGGTAATAAGTAGAATAAAACGTGATAAAACACTGAGGATAATAATTAATTTCAATTAAAATAAAATAAAGTCATACAGACTATAGCAACATGGTATTCTGGGTATTAATACGGGCAAAAAATAAAACTAAGACAGCATTAGAAAAAAGAAGATATGGAGACACTAAACACCATACAACGTGGTAAATTAGAATCTATCGCGTAACGAAGAATACTATCTACTTTAGCTTATGATAAAGAGAAAAATACAAAAGAAAGGAGGCACAAAAGGTGGACGCAAGTCTCGGTTTAAAAACCTATATTAGTGGTTTAATGAAAGTGTAAGTCTAGCAAAATTAGCAGAAGTTATATTAAAAAATTTCACAAAACAATAAGATGTGTTTTATCGGACTTTTTCCACTGTCTAAAGTGTATATCACACAACATTCAGAGAACAACAAAACAATAAGCTAACGTCTTTTACAAAGATACAAAGAAGAATAATACCTTCTTGTATAGTTTGAGAAAGTTTAGAATCGTAAGTAAATAAATAATAACCTTGTATTAGAGTTTATATTCCATATTCTGGAAGCTACTGCTTGCAGTTAAAAGGTGTGTTTCATAATGTCAAGGTAATTCTCATATAAATAACGTCGCGGTTATATTAACTACTAGATATATTAAAATACAACTGTCGTGATCATTATCAAAGAAATAAATTGAAGAGCTATCATATATAAATAACTGATGCATATAACATTATTTAATCCTTGTCTCTTAGCTAAATTATGACGTTATGGATGGCGGCTGCTTTTACGAATAAAAATAGATTTACTCCTGTTTGAAAATATAGAAACATGAGATAATTATTTTCAATACAAATAAAAGTAAAGTTATCCTCAAGAATCCTTTTTGAATTAATGGGGTTAAGGTTTTTACATTAGAAATATGTTGAATTAGTATTTCGTATTTATTTTGAGTGTTACTGAAATTGTTACTTGAATAATTGACCAAATAAGTAATATATGAAAAGCAATTTAAATGAAGTACGTTAAAATTACAAAATTGAAGTTGAGTTAAAATATGCGGTGTGAGTAATGTAAGACTATACATTAACAACTTTATTTTAGCATTAATCAATTTACCCATTTAACAACTGTCGGTTTTGAAATTACAATGAAATAATTCCGTTTCAATTAGTTTCTGTAGTCACTATGTTGTTATTTTGTTTACAAACACCATGGTAACAGTAAGTAAATGCCCTATGTCTAATTTTGCATAATTCAGCCATGTACAGTCTTACATTATTTTCACTGTATATTCTTTTTAGCATTGCACAAAAATGAAATGTAAAATTTTATGGAACTATGACCGCGTATAACGATCGAGCTTATCTGGTAAGCAATTGATAAGTATTTACATGTATGATGCGGCTGCATTTACAAAAACTAATAACAAAGTAATAGGGCAATTCGGAGAAGATGTAACTAATTACAATGGAGAAAGAGTAATAGATATATGTGAATTGAACAATCTAAAAATTACAAACGGGTGCTACAAACATAAGCACATTCACAAATACACCTGGATACAGGACACTGGTAACCGAAGGTCTATAATAGCCTACATTATTATAAAACAGCACACATCAATAATAATAAAGGATGTAAGAGTATAAAAAGAGGTGCCGAATGTGGAACCGACCACAAATTATTGGTAGCACATCTATACTTTCCATGGTCCAGACGGGGAAACTATAACCGAATAAACAAAGAAGTAAAAGCCGATCCTAAAGAAAAGCCAGAAAGATTAAAAATACATTTTTTGTTCCAAGACGAAGCAATATGAGATGTATATCAACGTAGATTTTAACTATAATAGCCTGGAGGAAACATACAAACACGTGAAACTTAGCATTAAACAAGCAGCTTTGGAAGCCTTAGGTGAAGAAGAAAGTAGACAGAAGAACTGGTAGGTTGGAAAACGAAAGAAGTAATAACGGAGAAAAAAAACCTGTAGGGAAGACGGCTAAACACTAAAGCAGAAGAAGATTTACAAAAATATAAAGAAAAGAACAGAGAAACGAAGAGACTTATGAACAAGGAAAAAATAAAAAATGGGAAAAGGCATGCCAGAAAATAGAACAATATACAGGGTGTTATGGAAATCAGTGCAAATATTTTAACCCGTAATGGAACTCGCTAAACTGAACAACTACTCCATTTATCATTTTTTCGAAAACGCCACCAAAACTGAGTTAAAATTCAAAAAAGTTTTACTCTAAAAATGCATACCCGCCTATGGAATAATATTTTAATTTAAACGCACACTGATAAAACCTATATAGTTCACATGTGGTCACCAACGTTCCTTATCAATTGAGGTTTTTGTGCAAGAACTTTGCAATTTTAATATACCTTGTGTCGTTCACCTTTAACTTAGATTTGCTGACCAAGCGGCTCGTCAAATTTAGGGGAGATAAATTATTGAAAAAATATGCGATTAAATTAAAAACGATAAATAGAAAAGTTGTTCATTTTGGTGAGCTCTATCACTGGTTAAAATATTTGCACTCATTTCCATAACACCCTGTATAGGAGGAACAAGAAGCACGGAATCGTGGAAAAAAAATAGGGCACTAAAAACTAATACAACAGAAAAGATTCACATCCAATACATACCACAGAAAGAGTGGGAAAGTTACTACCGACAGTTACTAACAGAAAATAGACATCAATTTTTAGAAAATCGGATAAACCCAGTAGATCTGAATATAGAACCAGCACAAATAACAAGAAGAGACGAATAAATAAAGAAAACAATAAAAACACTAAAAAATGAGCAATCGACCGGACGAGGAGGGATGGCAAACGAATTAATTAAGTATGGAACAGACAAGCTATTCAAGATGTTAAGGGTAAGGTCATGCTTGTGTTTTAGTCGCTGCGACATGATCGCCGCAACTAGGTCGCAGACATATAAAATTTTCTGTCCGGGCCATATTATAATACTGCATAAGAAACAATCTGTCGTGACGCTGGCAAAACGCTCTTCACAGCGTTTTCAAAATTGGTCGCTGTCGCGGGTCGCAAACGTGGCCACCTACACTAGAATCCATAGAACACACCATAGCGACCTGGACGCGGCGGTCGTGTCGCAACGACTAAAACGCAAGCATGGCCTTACCCTAAGGGACATGTTTCAAGGAGCAATTAGCGGCGAAAAATACCAGACGATTGGACTGAGGCATCTATAATTTTCATTTTTAAGAAAGGTGATAGAAAAAAAAATGCACTAATTACAGGGGGATCAGCATAATATCATCAATTGGAAGATTGTAGGGAAAAATATAAAAAACAAATACAAGAGAAAATCGGAAAAGACCAAGCAGGATTTACTGCTAGGAAATCTTGCGTGACCACATATACATATACAATAAGACAATTAATCGAACAGAAAAAAGCGAAAAACAGAGAGATCCACCTGGCATTTATTGACATAAAGAAAGAGTACGATTCGGTACCGAGAAACATGTTATGGGAAGCCATGCAAGAAATGGGAATAGAGGGAAACCTTATACAAGCAGTAAATGTGATTTACCAGAACAACAGAGTGCAAATTAAGACAGGACCAAAGCTAAGCGATAAATTTCAAACCACTAAAAGACTCCTACAAGATATAAGGTGGTCATCGCCCAAGACGAAGAGGATCTCAGTTTTATGGTTAGAGCGCTTAAAGGAGAATATACCAGAGCGGGGCTAGAAATCCATTTTGATAAAAAGGAATACTTGAAAACAAGCGAAGAAAGTTCCCGGTCAAAATCCCGAATCAAAAATCCCGACAGGACAATTGCCCGACAGACCAAAATCCCGACATGCAAACATCCCGACAAACCAATTTCCCGACAGCCAATATCCCGACATACTATTACCCCGATAAAAAAAGCTTTTCATTGCGGTGCATGGAATTTATTGCAAAAGCACAATCGTGTGCACCAGAGCTTGCAGATAATCTAACGTTCTTCCTTCGTTTTTATATTCATAGTAATCAGAAACAATTTTCCGAATTTGTGATTGTGTCGCCCACCGTTTTTTCTGATAGTTCGATCAGCGTACGTCAAAATGTTGTGGGTGCCGCTATCATCTAGTAATGTGTAAAGCAATGTTGTTGCGCTCTCGGCGGTGGTTCAGGTTAGCGGTGAGAGTGAGACAGACAACCAACTCTTCAATGTAGAATGGCGAGCTGTGCGCAAGAGCGGCGGCGCCGTCCGCCCAATGGCGAAGTGATCAAGTTTAAAATTCGCTTCTAAAGGCGGAGTTCGAATTCTCACGCATGCGCACGAGACGCGTTATACTCTAAGTGAAACTATGTCGGCGCCGTAATGTTTTCGGGCTTTCCGAGACCCTACTAGCAATATATGTATAATACATATATGGTTGTTAGGTCTTGATGATTTTTTTAGAGAAAAAGTATGAGAAGATAATATGTTCAACGTTACATTTTTATGTTCACTGTTACATTTTTGCGTATGCGCAATAGACTGGACCGTCCACCAAGTTTTTACCATGTATTGTAATGTAATGTAATGTAATGTGTGTCGGGGAAAATGTTTGCCGGGAAAGTGGCTGTCGGGATATTGGCTGTCAGGAAATTGGTATGTCGGGATTTTTGCTTGTCGGGATTTTGGTCTGTCGTGCAAATGTCCTGTCGGGATTTTGGATTCGGGATTTTGAACAGTAATCGCGAAGAAAGACCGGAGCTACTGGAAATATATGAAAATACAAAAATTAGAGAAACAGATTCAAATACTTAGGAAGCATAATAACTAAGCAAAGAACATCAGAGAAAGACATAAAATGTAGACTCGGACAAGCCAGAACTTGTATTAAACAACTAAATTCGGTACTATGGGATAAACATATAACAAAAAACACAATAACAAGAATATATGGCTCAATGATAGAGAGTATTATGACATATGGCGCAGAAGCATGGGTGATAAATAAAAGAAACAGATCATCAATCAACGCAGTTGAAATGGAATGCTGGAGGAGATGCTATAGGATAATAACTGACAGAATTCCTAATGAAGAGCTCCGATTTTGATGATTTTTTTTAAATTTTGTTTTTTTATATTATTTGAAATCGAAACCTTTTGGAGCGGGGACGAAATGATTTATATTGTTTAAACAATATGTATGATAATTATGTAGAATTTTTTTATACCATATCCATTGAAAATGGGAAAAAATATTTATGATATGTTTTTATATTACTATTGAAAACAATTGTTATACAGTGTGTCCCAAAAAGTTTTATACAAATGGAGAAAAAGTTTATCTTACATTTCACAAAAAGAAATTCTTGATAAAAAGCTCTGCATGACTTGTAGATCCATAACAACTTCAATGAACATTTTGCTCTCCACTACAGTTTGAACGTATTTTACTCTCATTCCAAATCATAATTTTGATTTTCCCTGTATATCAGCCAATGTTTTAAAAATGTTGTACTTGATTATGGATCTACAAGTCATGCAGATCTTTTTATCAAGAATTTCTTTTTGTGAAATGTAAGATAAACTTTTTCTCCATTTGTATAAAACTTTTTGGGACGCAGTGTATATTAATATATAACAATTATTTTCAATAGTAATATGAAAACATATCATAAATATCTCTTTTTTCCTCATTTTCAATGGATATGGTATAAAACAAATTTTTTCTACATAATTATACATATTATTGAAACAATATAAATCATTTCGTCCCCGCTTCAAGAGATTTCTGATTTCAAATAATATAAAAAAATAAAATTTAAAAAAAATCATCAAAATCGGAGCTGTTCCTGAGGACTTCGGAAGATTGCCTGTTTTATGTATTCATTGGCGCGACTAGTAGTTGTACAATTTTGACCAATTACAATAGTGGTCGTATAATTGTCCTTAACCTTATTATTGGGATATAAATAAAATGAGAATTCAACGTTAAATAAGAGTGTGTTACACTGTACTAATACATTGCATATATATAAAATTTGAGGAAAATTTTGATTAGGAAGTACCACGATAACTGAAACCCTGACTAGCACTTCTGTAGTTGCCATCTTATTGCATTACTTTTTTAACGGACCATTTGAACAATCACACAAAATACATGATGAAGTTGTAAAATAATATTTGGATCTATAATATTGCTTTCAGCCAATATTAGTTTAACTATGTGTATTTCTTGGAGAAGAACAACACTATCAAATAAGAACATCATAAGTAAAAAATTAAATAAGTTTGAGCTTGGAGTTATAGTCCTGTCTGTAGGGACAAAACAACATCTTTGCTCAAGAAACGGTTTCTATACATGTTGTTTAGGTCGAGATCCCGATGAAAAATCCAAGTTTTAGACCTTGATGGGGGGCCGCGCGAGCCGCCATCTTGGATTAGAGGTGCTAAAAACTGGTGTTTTTCAAATAGCTCCGGAACAGTTGATTCTACGTCAAAAAAGTCCAATACCATATGTTATGTTATGTAAAGTTTGTAACTTTTACTTTGCCCTTCACTCTCCAAATTTTACTTGCACATTTTAATTATTATATACCCTTAGGTAAGTCAATCGTTCTATTATTAAGATGTAGTTCCAACATTAATGTTTTTATCCCTAGAATTTATACGTCTGATGATGACATACTGTCGAAACTAGTCACATTATAACCTTTATCTAATGTTTACATCGAATATATTCGTGGGGAAGACTTCAAGTTCTTCATTTGCATTTAACATTTTCGAATTTGAATATGAAATATCAGTAAAAACGGTCAAGTTCTTGAAGCCGTAGCTTATGTGCATGTACCCACCCTCTTAATAGGTGTATAAACAATGTTTATCTACTTTGATGTCATAATATGGTTATTATAACACCGAAAACAGTGCTACAATGGAGTCCGTCATAACAATGTTTTGCATTGTTATTTTTATATGAAAAACATTGACTCAGCCTACTTGTTTCAAATAACTGACAGATTGTCACATTTATGAAATGTCAACATTAAAAGTTTTTGATGATTTTTTTATGCAAAGTAGATAAAATGGTATATTATACTCCTTTAATAAGAGGCATTGTAGCACTCGTTCACTCGTGCTACAATAAGCGCTCTTGTTAAACTAGTATAATAATATACTATTTTAATAGTCTACTAAAGGAACGAGTTTTATAAGGCAGGTTTTATTGCACGAGTCCGAGTTTAGAACACGAGCCGCTCAGCGGAGAGTATTTTAAAGGAAGAGTGCGATAAATGACGTAAGAAAAGCTAAAACCAGTTAGGAAATGCCTCATTTTGTGTAAAGCCTGGGATTTTGCGGGACGAGCGTAGCGAGATCCAGCAAAGTGATACAAGTTACACAAAATCGCATTTCCTAACGTGTTCTATAGAAGATTTTTTATAATTTTGAAAAAAATATAATATCTTAAACTGATACAATTATAGAATCATGCCAAATAATTGCCAATATATTGCAGAGCAACTAGGTGCGCTTTCGCCTTTTCGCATGTTATTTGATGTACTTCTATCACTACTTGTAAAATATTTTCATTTCATAACTAGTTACGAAAAGTGTGACGTTTCGAAACTTCAGTCAGTTTTGAAAAGTGACACTGTATAATTCAAAATTAGAAAAACAAGTTTGTTATAGTATTTTTCTTATTTGCGCTTTTATGCTATTTTCTAATAAAAAATCACAGTTAAAAAATTTAGGGAATGTTGTGGTAACGCTGATGCGACAATTGAAAATTTAATTTAAAATTCGAGTTTGTGTCAACTTTCCTTTTCATCTTTATATTAAATTTAAGTAAACATAAATAATAAATATAGATGATTTTGCATGTGTCCCGCTGAAATACGAGAAATTACTAAAAAAGCCGTCAGAAATTTGATGTTTGACGTAATGAGATTTCGTAGCTAAGGCAGATTAAATAATTGTAATTATGTGAACTAATCTGACACTAACTTGTCCAAAAAAATATGATCGCACTAAATGTATTTTGAAAATTTATTTAAAAAAATTGTTCGCATTCTAAATCTACATCTACATAAAGAAGGCTTTAATAATATTAATACCGAACTATAAACAACCAAAAAACGGAAACGGAACATCAAATTTAGTTATATTATTTTTGCCAGTATAAAATATGAAATAAAGAAAGTGTGAGTGTAATCATGGGGTGTTTTAGATGAGACACTTTATAT
>OW679195.1:89152000-89386489 GCA_940337035.1 Agriotes lineatus | reverse complement strand
GAGGGCATATTCTGCCCAGGTGCCATTTTGCTGACATTGTTTGAGTGTTCCATATGTCTATTATTATTTGGTGGATCTGGTCTGTTAGTATTTCTCCTCCAATTTTGAATCGTTCCGCTACGATTTCATCGCTTCCTAGCAACTTATTGTTATTCTGCTTCTTTATTGAGCTTGTAACGTCTTCGCGGGTTGGAGTGGGCACGTCTTCATCTGCACTTTGTATGTTCAGGCCTGGTTGTGGTTCGGCGTTTTCGGCTTTTCCATCTTCACTTAATAATTCTTGGGAGTTTTCCCTCCATCGGTTGAGTACTGCAGGTTTTTTGTTTAAGATTTTTACTTCGTTATTCTTGCACATGGATATTCTGGGCTGGAATTCTCGTCTTGATGCGTTTACTTTCTGATAGAGTTTTGTAGTTTGATTCTGTGTTCGTAATGTTTCCAGTTATTCGATTTTCTTATTTTCAAAACTACGCTTTTTTGCCTTGTGTACCCGTTTTTCTTCTCTTCTCCATTATTTATATAGTTCTGTCGCATATCTTGTACGGTGTCTATATTGCATTGCTTTGTTAGATTGATTTTTTTGTCGGTAGCTTTTTGACATTTTTCGTCAAACCATTAATTTTTCTTTGTTCTTGTGTTCGTGCCAAGTACCTCATTTGCAGCTAATTTTATTGCCATTTTAATGCCTAAGAGGTCTAAAATCGATCTAGTTATAGCCTTATAACTAGGAGGTGTTGAATAAAAGGTGTTTATAATAAAAACGCGAGGACATAGGTAAGTATGATTATCCTTGCCAATTAAATTTAAAAGTTAACTGTTGATTCTGAGCTATCAAAGTTAAATTTGTAGTAATTAATGCAAATTATTTGTTGTAGGTGACTTCATCTCAGTTAAATTTTCAAGTATGTATCAATTATGCAATCAGTATCAACGGTACATCACTTTAACTCCATATTTCACATTACTACAGCGAGTGTAAGAGGGATATTTTTATTTATGTTTTCATCTTCTTTGGTATTTAATCTATGTCTGTAAATTAATTAATAGGTAATATCAGAACAAGAATTGCAAATTCACTTTGACAGCTCAGGCACAACAGTTAACTTTCAAATGTCTTTATCTTGGATAGTCATACTTATGTCATACTTGTGTCCTATGTCCCGGGTTGAAACTGATTATCCGGTATATCAAGATAAACAGAGATCAACTGGAAAGAATAACCCATGAAGAATTCATTGCGTATAATTTAAATGTATCCTGTGATTACAACAAATAAACAGAAAGTATAATTACATAATCACTAAGCTCTAAGATCATATATCATACGGTGTCATTCTTAAGCTTTAACCTCAGATGCGTGACACAAAATGCTATTTCCGTTCTTCTATATTGATATGGTCTTAAAATGGCAAATCATTTTAAAATAAAATGTAATTAACATGCACCTTAATTATAAAAACGAAATTGAGTTAAATAGCACGGCCATCCAAAAATTCTACTTCCTACAATGGTATTGGCAGTTCATCAACAGATTGACTCTCCGTTAGCTAAAATAAATATAAGTTAGATAGAATCATAATTATTAATTTAATTTACATGTGAAATTGAAAACGATATTAGTTATTTGTCCATTTGTGGTGGCAAGTGTAATTCAAATTAGTTGAACATAATAATTTTTGAACTAAGTTGTTCTGTTAGTCTGACTTTCTCTGTAAAAGTAAATATTATGAGAAAATAGAACATAAACTTATTTCTTACATAACTGTTGTATAAAATGGTAATTGATGCATAATAATTGGAGGCAGGCACATTTAAGAACTAATTAACCTAAAAATATGATTTGTAAAACTAAAACGTTATAGAGGTTGATAAGTAGAAATCTGTAATTTTGATATTTCAATTGTAATTATATCCAAGATTTTGGCGAGAATTAAAGAATAACAAGAACAAAATAGAGAGTAAAAATAAATTTTATGGCAGCAGTCTAGAAAAATTGTGATAACGATATAAAAATTAAATGTTACCAATAAAAATACTGGTGTGTACCAAACATTATTATAATAACAGCAACAGTGTTGTTAAGAAGAAAGCTAGTGTAAAATCATTGAAGAATGTAATTATGTGTGCGTGAAGGCTACACGAGAGGATTTGCTGCCGAAGGCACGAGAAAGAAGCAAGATACAGCTGGTGGAAAATTTATTTTGCCAGTTAATGAAAAATGATTTGAGCTCGAAGAAAAAAAATCACGATGTAAGTTATTACCAATTTTAATTAAATAAATACACAGATTTGAGAACAAAAGCGGTAAATAAAACGAATTAAGCAGCTATTTCAAAACAGTATAAAATGAATTATAATCAAGTAACAGAATATAAACCACAAATAAATTTAATAAAATAACAGTGCGAAAGTTTAGTAAAGGATATAAGTTTAAACATTATCTATAACTTAATTAAAAATAGTCGTTATGCAGACATACAGTATTACTTACATGAAATTGGGTTTAATACTAAATTTTAAATTACAATATTTGAAGAAATTTATTTTTAAAAATACAGATCTATAGTAAATAAATACAAATTGTCTCGTATTAAAGTGTTATGGGTTTTTATTTTGAGTGTGTTTTAATTGAATTCTGCAGTAACCCAAAGAGAAAAAGAACAATTAATTTTGTTACAATTGCGTGCTCTAGCTGTGTACAGAAAAGGTAATAAGTAGAATAGAAGGTGATAAAACCCTGAGAATAATAATTAATTTCAATTAAAATAAAATAGCTTTAGAAAAAGAAGATATGGAGATACTAAACACTATACAACGTGGTAAATTAGAATCTACCGCGTAACGAAGAATACTCTCTAATTTAGCCTATGATAAAGAGAAAAATACAAAAGAAATGAGGCACAAAAGGCAGACGCAAGTCTCGGTTTAAAAACCTATATTAGTGGTTTAATGAAAGTGTAAAACCTTTACTAACAGACGGCCCGAAAAGAAGAATAAGATGTCTTTAAGAGTGTAGAAACCATTGTAAGGTGAAGGATGGGGGAGGATTGGAATTGTATATCAAACACAAAACGAATTCCAGAGATATGGTAATCAACATTAGCAAAAGTTATATAAAAGCATTTCACAAAACAATAAGCTAACGTGTTCTACAAAGATACAAACAAGAATAATACCTTCTTGTGTATCTTGAGAACGTTTATAATCGTAAGTAATTAAATAATAACCTTATATTAGAGTTTATATTTGATATTCTGGAAGCTACTGATTGCAGTTAAAAGGTGTGCTACATGTCAAGGTAATTGTCATATAAATAACGTCGCGGTCATATTAACTACTAAATATATTAAAATACTGTCGTGATCATTATCAAAGAAATAAATTGAAGAGCTTATATTCATCATACGTAAATAACTGATGCATATAACATTATATAATTCTTGCCTCTTAGATAAATTATGACGTTATGGATGGCGGCTGCTTTTACGAATAAATTTAGATTTACTCCTGTTTGAAAGAAAAATGGGATAATTATTTTCAATACAAATAAAAGTAAAGTTATCTTCAAGCGTCCTCTTAGGTTAAGGTTTTTACATAAGAAATATGTTGAATTAGTATTTCGTATTTATTTTGAGTGTTACTGAAATTGTTACTTGAATAATTGATCAAATAAGTAATATATGAAAAGCAATTTAAATGAAGTACGTTAAAATTACATAATTGAGGTTGAGTTAAAATATACAGTGTGAATAATGTAAGACTATACATTAACAACTTTAAAATTATATTTGTTTATAACAGCTGTTTTATAGGTATATTCAATATATTTTAGGAAAATTATGCAGCTAATTATCTTCTTATCATAATATATTTTTGACGTTTCGTCAGCTCAGCTGACTTCCTCAGAAAATACACATTACGATGAATACAATAGACTTATGTAATGTCGATTGAAATTTTGAGATTGTAAAGTTGTATAATGTTCTAAGGTTAATAATAATTCTTACAATATAACTTGAAAAGAATATTTAAAAAGATTTCGTAGATTTAAATTGTCAGATGTCAAAATTTCTAAGTGTCCAAAAAACAAATTAAGCTTACTACTGCATGTAGAATTTCATCCTGAATCCAAATATGTAAAAATATACAGGGTGTTCCATTTAAAATAAAAAAGTTGAACATCGTTGCTCAAAACAGTTGAAAGATATTTACGAACGGGTGATGTCAAGCTCTTGTCTTGCCATTTAAGAATATATATAGTTTGTTAGGTCCAAAATTTAAAACAACGGAGTTATGGGTTGCGGCGTTTTTTAGGAAACAGCCAGTATATCTGGGACATAACATAAAAATGGGTAAGGAAAACTAGAAAGCAGAGGTTAACAGAAGAATAGGTTTGGGATGGACAGCTTTTAATAAATTATATTTTGTCTTGAAATCTAAAACCTTCCCACTGTATCTAAAAAGACAAATATTCGACAAATGTATTTTGCCCGTCCTGATATACGGCACATAAACTATGACTTTTACCAACAAAATCATGAAAACATTTGCAACAGTACAAAGGGCAAAGAAGCGGAGAATGACCGGGATAACATTAAGAGACAGGAAAACAAAGAAATGGTTGAGAGAAAAAACAAAGATCAAAGATATAACGGAAAGAACTGCGGAACAAAAATGGAGTTGGGCGGGACATATCGTACCAGCAGACGACAGATGGACAAGCAGAGTGCTTCAGTGGCAGCCTAGGGAAGGGAAAAGAAGTATTGGTGGACCACCGAAACGATGGGAAGATGGCATAAGAGAGACAACGGGAAGAAAATGGAGAAGAAGAGCGAAAGAAAGACAGAAATGGAAAGAAAAGAGGGGAGGACTATGTCCACTACTGGACAACACAGGTCTGAAAAAAGAAGAAGAATAACAAAGTAGTAGGGCAATTCGGAGAAGATGTAACTAATTACAATGGAGAAAGAGTAATAGATATATGTGAATTGAACAATCTAAAAATTACAAACGGGTGCTACAAACATAAGCACATTCACAAATAAACCTGGATACAGGACACTCGTAACCTAAGGTCTATAATAGACTATATTATTATATAAAACAGCACACATCAATAATAATAAAGGATGTAAGACTAAAAAGAGGTGCCGAATGTGGAACCGACCACAAATTATTGATAGCACATCTATACTTTCCATGGTCCAGACGGGGAAACTATAACCGAATAAACAAAGAAGTAAACACAAAAAAAACCGATCCTAAAGAAAAGCCAAAAAGATTAAAAATGCATTTGTTGCAAGACGAAGCAATACGAGATGTATATCAACGTAGATTTTAACTATAATAGCCTGGAGGAAACATAGGAACACGTGAAACTTAGCATTAAACAAGCAGCTTTGGAAGCCTTAGGTAAAGAAGAAAGTAGACAGAAGAACTGGAAGGTCAGAAAACGAAAGAGGTAATAACGGAGAAAAAAAATCCTGTAGGGAAGATGGCTAAACACTAAAGCAGAAGAAGATTTACAAAAATATAAAGAATAGAACAGAGAAACGAAGAGACTTATGAACAAGGAAAAAATGAAAAATGGGAAAAGGCATGTCAGAAAATAGAACCATATATAGGAGGAACAAGAAGCACGAAATCGTGGAAAAAAATTAGGGCACTAAAAACTAATACAACAGAAAAGATTAACATCCAATACATACCACAGAAAGAGTGGGAAAGTTACTACCGACAGTTACTAACAGAAAATAGACATCGATTTTTAGAAAATCGGATAAACTCAGTAGCTCTGAATATAGAACCAGCACAAATAACAAGAGGAGACGAATAAATAAAGAAAACAATAAAAACACTAAAAAATAAAAAATCGACCAGACGAGGAGGGATAGCGAACGAATTAATTAAGTATGGAACAGACAAGCTACTCAAGATGTTAAGGGGCATGTTTCAAAGAGCAATTAACGGCGAAAAAATACCAGAGGAATGGACTGAGGCATCTATAATTTTAATTTTTAAGAAAGGTGATAGAAAAGAAATGCACTAATTACAGGGGGATCAGCATAATATCATCAATTGGAAGATTGTATGGAAAAATAATAAAAAACAAACTAGAAAAACAAATACAAGAGAAAATCGGAAAAGACCAAGCAGGATTTACTGCTGGGAAATCTTGCGTGACCACATATACATATACAATAAGACAATAGAAAAGAAAAAATCGAAAAACAGAGAGATCCACCTGGCATTTATTGACATAAAGAAAGCGTACGATTCGGTACCGAGGAACAGGTTATGGGAAGCCATGCAAGAAATGGAATAGAGGAAAACCTCATACAAGCAGTAAATGTGATTCACCAGAACAACAGAGTGCAAATTAAGACAGGACCAAAGCTAAGCGATAAATTTCAAACCACTAAAAGACTCCTACAAGATATAAGGTGGTCATCGCCCAAGACGAAGAGAATCTCAGTTTTATGGTTAGAAAGCTTCAAGAAGAATATACCAGAGCGGGGCTAGCAATCAATTTTGATAAAAAGGAATACTTGAAAACAAGCGAAGGAAGACCGGAGCTACCGGAAATAGATGAAAATACAAAAATTAGAGAAACAGACAGATTCAAATACTTAGGAAGCATAATAACAAAGCAAGGACCATCAGAGAAAGACATAAAATGTAGACTCGGACAAGCCAAACTTGTATTAAACAACTAAATTCGGTGCTATGGGATAAACATATCACAAAAAACACAAAAACAAGAATATATGGCTCACTGATAGAGAGTATTATGACATATGGCGCAGAAACATGGGTGATAAATAAAAGAAACAGATCAAAAATCGACGCGGTTGAAATGGAATGCTAGAGGAGATGCTGTAGGATAGTAAGAACTGACAGAATTCCCAATAAAGAGATAAGAAACCGAATGGGGGTACAGAAAGAGGCCACAAGTAGAATAGAGGAAAAACAACTTACAATCAACAAATTTTTATCTTCAATTGTTTCAGAGTGGTGACGTCACGTGCAATTTTTTTAAATGACACTGTATATATTTTTTGACATTTTCTGGTAGAGGTTTTTTTTCTCTTTTCAACAATATAAATATTTCATGCACTTGCATAAAAAAATTTTCGTGAAAAATTACAAAAACTTTTTCACAGTGGGAGGCCATGATACAAAACTGTAAACAAAAGTGTAACTCAGAAAAACAAAACAAATAGTAGCCAAACGCTTTAACTGTCAGATTTCAGAATAATCTAAAGTGTTTATTGTTTTGTTTTTCTGAGTTACACTTTTGTTTATAGTTCTGTATGGTGGCCTCCCACCGATAAAAAAGTTTTTTAATTTTTCTCGAAAATTTTCTTATGTAAGGGCATAAAATATTTATATTTTTGAAAAGAGAAAAAAAACCTCTACCAGAAAATATAAAAAAATATATACAGTGTCATTTAAAAAAAATTCAGGTGACGTCACCACTCTGAAACAATTGAAGATAAAAAAATTTTGATAGTGTTAAAATGTAGGTTTTTATGTGCCATTTGATTTGATATAAGGTATATTGGGTCTAAAATAAATAATAAAGTAGCTAGAAGGCGGGGCCTTTTTTATAGAACAGACGGTATATATAATTATATACAGTGTGTCCAAGATAAGGAGGGCCAGTATGGGGATCTCGGTAATGGTAAGAGATACAAATTTGGTTAAATGGAAAGAAAGTTGCGCAATTAAAGGACTAAAAAAATGACGTCTAGAAATCCTTGATATGATTTTTCGTTTTTGAGTTATATAAAAAAAACGAATTTTTGGATTTTCTTTTTTATTTTTTTCTGGCGTTAATATTAAAGTAAGAGCGAAACTGGTTAAACTTCTTTATAGCAACTTTTAGTGGACTTAATGATTACGTTATCAATTTTTTTATCCTCAAGTTCATTTTTTTAAATACGGTCCTGGTTTTTTATACCAAATTTGCAAAGCCCTTGTTACTCTAAATTCAACAATGTACCACATATTATGGTTTAATTACGTTTCGAGCTTTTTTCTGATCATCATCAGAAACTTTTTTAAATACGGACCTGCATTTCTCATAATTTTGTAAAAATAAGTTCATACAGTTAGGCCTTTTTACATGCCGTTAAAATATTAAAATGCACATCATAATGTCATAATTCTAATACATTAATTTAATAACCAAACAATAACTATTAACAATAAACAACAAATAAATGAACAAAAGATAGGCAGAAAGAATGAGAAAACGAGCCTTGAAACAATGTAATCGGTATTTAACGTTTTGAAATAGAAGAAGAACTTAGAAGATTGGTTCTTGAAGCCTTTCAAAGTATAACGCCAGTATTGCTGAATAATAATTTAGATTCTACAGTTAGATGTTATTTATGCATAGAGAATGATGGCAACCTTTTTGAATACCTTCTGTAAATTTAATACCTTAATACATTGTTTCGATGTTCGTTTTCTCATTCTTTCTGCCTCTTTTGTTCATTTATTTGTTGTTTATTGTTAATAGTTATTGGTTGCTTAGTAAATTAATGTATCAGAATTATGACATTATGATGTGCATTTTAATATTTTAACAGCATGTAAGGCCTAATTTACTGTATGAACTTATTTTTACAAAATTATGAGAAATGCAGGTTCGTATCTAAAAAATTTTCTGATAATGATCAGAAAAAAGCTCGAAACGTAATTAAACCATAATATGTGGTACATTGTTGAATTTAGAGTAACAAGGGCTTTGCAAATTTGTCATAAAAAAACCAGGACCGTATTTAAAAAAATTAAGTTAATGATGGTTTCTCGAAGACGAAACGTCGGATAAACAAATTGATAACGTAATCATTAAGTCCACTAAAAGTTGCTATAAAGAAGTTTAATCAGTTTCGCTCTAACTTTAATATTAACGCCAGAAAAAAATAAAAAATAAAATCCAAAAATTCGTTTTTTTGAGATAACTCAAAAACGAAAAATCATATCAAGGATTTCTAGACGTCATTGTTTTAGTCCTTTAATTGCGCAACTTTCTTTCAATTTAACCAAATTTGTATCTCTTACCATTACCGAGATCTCCATACTGGCCCTCCTTATCTTGGACACACTGTATACTGGCTAATCTATTTTTAATTTAATTGTAACCTTTTCAATTATGCAAACGTTTCATATTATAAAAATGATAGAACTTGAGACTCTTTCAGGGTTTTGGGTTCAATTATCTAGTTGCTTAGGTCTGAAAAGTTTAACTTTCGAATATTTTCTCAACTATGCATTTAAATTAATTGTCACTTATAATGTCAATCAATTGTCAACAAATTATTTTCAAATCAGAATAACAAATGTCCAATTCTAAGAATTGTACATTACAACTTTATATAAAACGGTAAGTTATTATTTCTAATTAATTGCACCTTTTTAAAATGTCTTTACTTGCTTTACAGTTGATATAACTAAAGAAACAACCACCTTGTATCGTCCTTACTATACGTCCAAGACAGCATCATCATCTATCAGTTCAAAAGGCCTTAAAGGCCTGTGTCCATGCGTGCTAGGTCTTCCATTACGTCCTGCAGCCACGTTTTTGGTGGCCTGCCCTTGCTGTTTCTGCTCTCTGGTTCCTCTTTTAGGACCCTCTTTGGCACTCTCGTCTCCTCCATTCTCGATAGGTGGCCCAGCCAGCGTAACCTTATTTATTTGATTATAATTTCAATTTCGGTTTCTCGGTACAGTTCGTGCACCTCATCATTGGTTCTTCTCTTCCACTCTCCCTGTGTTTTCACTCCTCAACTTAAAATGAGCAGCTTGGCCCCGTTTGTATTCCTGCTGCAACACACCGCTCACTACCAGACAGCTCACTCCTATTGACCACTACTGATGAATCTTGATCACTCATCAGCTACCAGCATACACTGTGCCTCGAACCTCTCTCGTTCCTGTCACCTCTTCCAATGCTCCAAACTTATAATGTCAATCAATTGTCAACAAATTATTTTCAAATCAGAATAACAAATGTCCAATTCTAAGAATTGTACATTACAACTTTATATAAAACGGTAAGTTATTATTTCTAATTAATTGCACCTTTTTAAAATGTCTTTACTTGCTTTACAGTTGATATAACTAAAGAAACAACCACCTTGTATCGTCCTTACTATACGTCCAAGACAGCATCATCATCTATCAGTTCAAAAGGCCTTAAAGGCCTGTGTCCATGCGTGCTAGGTCTTCCATTACGTCCTGCAGCCACGTTTTTGGTGGCCTGCCCTTGCTGTTTCTGCTCTCTGGTTCCTCTTTTAGGACCCTCTTTGGCACTCTCGTCTCCTCCATTCTCGATAGGTGGCCCAGCCAGCGTAACCTTATTTATTTGATTATAATTTCAATTTCGGTTTCTCGGAACAGTTCGTGCACCTCATCATTGGTTCTTCTCTTCCACTCTCCCTGTGTTTTCACTCCTCAACTTAAAATGAGCAGCTTGGCCCCGTTTGTATTCCTGCTGCAACACACCGCTCACTACCAGACAGCTCACTCCTATTGACCACTACTGATGAATCTTGATCACTCATCAGCTACCAGCATACACTGTGCCTCGAACCTCTCTCGTTCCTGTCACCTCTTCCAATGCTCCAAACTTCAAGTACCTCTGCAGTAAGCAGCCTACGTTACCACTCTAGATCTGGACCTGTCTCAGCTATCTCCTTTGGACTGAATCCTCTTCCTTCCTTGATGTTTCTACGATCTCTAATATCAGCAACACCCAAACTAATGTAATCACTTGTCAAATTGTATGCTTCAAAATTAATCTATTTCCATATAAATCTGCAATTCTTCTCTTGTAGATAACGATTCTAATATTTATTTAGTTTTACCATGTACTATTTATCTTCTGTAACTTTTTCTTCTATACTCTTACTTGTTTAATATTTCGCTTCTCTTCACACTTCGTAGATTTAGTTATTGCCCCTTTTACATTATCCAAATATTTTTAAGTAAAACAGGGTTAAAATTCCAATTTTTTATTACGACCAAAATTCTAAATTACATGTTTCTCGATTTATTTTTCTTATTATTATTATTGGAACAAAATATTTACTTAACTACCATATTTTTCATTATTAATGCCTTCTACTTTATAATATTATTTGATCTTTACCTACTTTAATAAAATTAAATTCTTATCAGAATCTGCATTTGTCACTTCTGATATTACCATCTATTACTATCCTTTTTATATTCCAAAACACCTGTAACCGTTCAAAAGCTATCATTTCATTAATATTTTGCTCAAATTCAGATTTAATTAATAAACTTTTTATAAACATTCTTAACCTTTAGGATGGGTCAAAATAAATTGTATTAACATTCCAATTTCTTTTTATACATTCAAAATTTAGCCAATACCAACGCATAGTGTACCATAACAATATATATATATATATAGTATATTACATAGCAAGATGTGTATGAAGCATATTACGCGCGTAATTCCAGGAGTGCGTAATTGCTTTACACGACTTATTCCCTTAGATAAAAAATATTTAAAAAAAAATCAGTACTGGCACACCACCTTAAAAACAAGGCGGCTGTAGTCACAGCCTGCCATCTCTGTACGGCTTCGTACAAACAAACACTGTAAAAATAGAGGTAATTATAGTAACTAAAACCAAACAAAAGTGTTGCTCCCAACATAAGCCATTAAATCCTCAATCGTGCGATCGATCCATTTTATACATGACTGTGCGTAAGAAAACGCTTACTCAGTTCACAAACTGTAATAGTAGTAGTACAATTTTGACCAATTACAATAGTGGTCGTACAATTGTTTTTAAACTTATTATTGGAATATAAATAGAACGAGAATTCAAACGTTAAACAAGAATGTGTTAAACTGTACTAATACATTGGATATACAATTCGAGGTAATTTTTTATTAGGAAGTACCACGATAACTGAAACCCTGACTAGCACTTCTGTAGTTGCCATCTTATTGCATTATTTTTTTAACGGACAATTTGAACAATCTCACAAAATACATGATGAAGTTGTAAAATATTATTTGGATCTATAATATTGCTTTCAGCCAATATTAGTTTAACTATGTATTTTTCTTGGAGAAGAACAGCAAATAAGAGCATCATAAGTAAAACATTAAATAAGTTCGAGCTTGGAGTTATAGTCCAGTCTGTAGGGACAAAAAAAGCCTTTGCTAAAGAAACGGTTTTTATATATGTTGTTCAGGTCGAGATCCTGATGAAAAATCCAAGTTTTAGACCTTAGAGGGGGGCCGCGCGAGCCGCCATCTTGAATTAGAGGTGCTAAACACTGGTGTTTTCCAAATAGCTGCGCAACAGTTGATTCTATTCATATGTTTGTTATGTTATGTAAAGTTTGTAACTTTTACCTTGCCCTTCACGCTCCACATTTTACTTGCACCTTTTAATTATTATATACTCTTAGGTAAGTCGATCGCTCTATTATTAAGATCTAGTTCCAACATTAATGTTTTTAGCCCTAGAATTTATACCACTGATGATGACATACTGTCGAAACTAGTCACATTAACTTCAAGTTCTTTATTTGCATTTAACATTTTCGGATTTGAATATGAAATATCAGTAAAAACGGTCAAGTTCTTGAAACCGTAGCTTATGTGCATGTACCCACCCGCGCAGGTGTATAAACAATGTTTATCTACTTTGATGAAAAACATTGACTCAGCCTATTTGTTTCAAATAACTGACAGATTGTCACATTTATGAAATGTCAAAATTAAAAGTTTTTGATGATTTTTTTATGCAAATAGATAAAATGCTATATTATACTAGTTTAATAAGAGGCATTGTAGCACTCGTTCACTCGTGCTACAATAGGCGCTCTTGTTAAACTAGTATAATAATAGGTATACTATTTTAATAGTCTACTAAAGGAACGAGTTTTATAAGGCAGATTTTATTGCACGAGTCCGAGTTTAGAACACGAGCCGCTCAGCGGAGAGTATTTTAAAGGAAGAGTGCGATAAATGACGTAAGAATAGCTAAAACCAGTTAGGAAATGCCTCATTTTGTGTAAAGCCTGGGATTTTGCGGGACGAGCGTAACGAGATCCCGCAAAGTCATACAAGTTACACAAAATCGCATTTCCTAACGTGTTCTATAGAAGATTATTTATAATTTTGAAAAAATATAATATCTTAAACTAATACAATTATAGATGTCATGCCAAATAATTGCCAATATATTGCAGATCAACTAGGTGCGCTTTCGCCTTTTCGCATGTTATTTGATGTACTTGTATCACTACTTGTAAAATATTTTCATTTCATAACTAGTTACGAAAAGTGTGACGTTTCGAAACTTCAGTCAGTTTTGAAAAGTGACACTTTATAATTCAAAATTAGAAAAACGAGTTTGCTATACTATTTTTCTTATTTGCGCTTTTGTGCTATTTTCTAATAAAAAATCACAGTTAAAAATTTTTGGGAATTTTGTGGTGGTTGGTAACGCTGATGTGACAATTGAAAATTTAATTTAAAATTCGAGTTTGTGTCAACTTTCCTTTCCATCTTTATATTAAATTTAAGTAAACATAAATATAGATGATTTTGCATGTGTCCCGGCTGAAATACGAGAAATTACTAAAAAAGCCGTCAGAAATTTGATGTTTGACGTAATGAGATTTCACAGCTAAGGCAGATTAAATAATTGTAAGTATGTGAACTAATCTGACACTAACTTGTCCAAAAAAATATGATCGCACTAAATGTATTTGAAAATTTATAAAAAAAAATGTTCGGATTCTAAATCTACATCTACATAAAGAGGGCTTTAATAATATTAATACCGAACTATAAACAACCAAAAAACGGAAACGGAACAGCAAATTTAGTTATATTATTTTTGCCAGTATAAAATATGAAATAAAGAAAGTGTGAGTGTAATCATGGGGTGTTTTAGATGAGACACTTTATATCAAAATGTAACGTACTTTTTCAACAGGTAAGGATAATACATTTTTAAAGATATTATTATTGACTACTATTAATTATTTTTCAAAGCTATTTGGATGTATCTGCGGGTATAAGATATTATATGCACATAATGTATTTTAGTCTTGTAAAAAATGGGCTGCAGTTCTAAGTAGTTCTAAGGGGTATGAAACCACAGCTACTACTAAATTTTCAAACTACAGCAGTCTGTGTCTAAGATACCTGGTACTTGGCTGCCTATACCGTGTCCATAACAAACAAACAAATAATACGATAATTTTATCCTTTTAACTTATATCTAAAACGGTTCCTTCGGCAAATGGTATGTTCAAAATTTTTTAAAACAATATTGTTTATATATATATAAGTATATATTTTCAGCTAACAATACAATCCCAAGACCAATGCATTTTATGTGAATTTATACAAACAATTATCCACTTTGAATGTATTTTTTATATATTTTATCTAGACTGTCGAATGCTGCATTGCTTGGGGCGATATGAAGGTGATTATTTGCTTGTTTGTGTAGCATTTTTGAATACAGATAAGTTAAATCCATTCCGAAAGCTTATGCTTGCTAGATGCTCATACCTATTTTGAGTAAATAAATTAAAAGTCATGAAAATAACTGATATTATTCGCCGTTAATTTAAATATTAAACATATTCAACATAATTTACCTGAACCATCTGCATACTTTCGATACAAATCGTCGGCGGCTGACACGCTGCTGCTGTTCCGATTATCTCTTCCAATGTTAAGCTCTTCCTGGACAAATTCTACGTCGTTACTTTCAGAACAGCTGGAATCGCCAGCATTAGTTTTATAAAAGTTGTCTTCTGGCGTTTGCATAGGTTCAACACGTTCAGTTTTAGCGTAAGCATTTGGTAAGTCGCCGTAGCTTTCATCACTCAACCAACTGCAAGTGGAACCGGAAATTTCCTTTTCTGTTTTCGATAATATTGATTCTATAGAAAAACTTTTGGATTTAAATTTTTGAGTTTCTTGCTGCATTTCTTCTATAGAAGAATTGCCGTTTAGGGCGTTTAGAATAGTCTCTGGTTCGTTTTCCCTGGAGGTTTCGGTTAATTCAGAATTTTGTATCTCCGCCATGATTATCGCTATTTTTCACAGTTTATAGTTTTCAAATAACAAAATTATTTAATTTTTAGTTATACCGTTTAACGTAACGTAAATATTTAGTACCGCACTGATTTAACTCACAATAATTTTCTATGTCACTAACTAGCGCACTACTAAATCTTAGGCTTGTAAGTTTGGCAGTGCACAAAGGCGGTAGTTTGTAATTTTCAGCGATATGCAGCCATTTTCAGGAGCCTTTTAAAACCACTTTTCTATTTGCATGCTCCACAAATTAAACCTTAAGCTCTATTCTTAAAAGCTTAAACACTTAAGTACCTTCGGTTAAGTTGAGCCAATCAAACAAATCTAGGGGCGGGAATTAGCCGGCTTGGAAGGGAGTAGGGGTGATTAAGATATATTTAGTTAGTAACATCTGTTTCAAAATAAAATTAGGCATTTCAAACAAATGTGTGTATTTAACGTTTTATTGTAGCACGGTGTATTTACGTCAAAACGTAGGAGACGGACATTTCCACTGGTGCGAAATACTAAATTGCTGCTAATCATTTGTGTTCCTTTAACACGAAAATTGCTCCATCGTTCTGCATAGATCCAGTTAGAAAATTTTCAAACTATTAGTTTCTGTATTCTTATACTTGGTTGCTATAAAAAACATACTTTTTTATTCTACTCTTGCAATAATACAAAAAAACAAATAAATGCTTGTTACTTCAAGTTGACAGTATCTCTGGATAGGGCGTGAGTTCTATTATTTTTATTCAATTTTGACAGTTTAAAGTGACATTATTAACTCCATAACAACATTCATAAACAGTCTATAATTCACAAGTGAAATAAAAGTGTTTTACTTCACTAGAGAATTAAAAAAGTTTAATTCACTAGACAATTAAAAAAGTTTCAATGAAGAACAACATATTTTTATTATTTCTACAAATATTTACATTGAATTATTCTTTCTCTCTGTAGTGTGTAATATATAATTACTAAAATTTAGATCAAATCGACTATGAATGGGCAAATTTATATCTTAATTAATATTTTTTAATTTTCAATTCGAAATTTCGTTAAAATTGAATAAAAACATATATTAGCCAAGTGAATTAAACATTTATTAACTCAAAGGTATGATTTCACTCGCACTACGTTCTCGTTAGCTCAACATCTTTTCGTGAATAAACATATGTTTAATTCACTTGGTGTATAATATTTATTAAACGATAAATGTTACTATCCAAATGTGAGATATATACTCTCCTCGGACAGTTAAAGTAGACAATACAATTTTAAAAAAGTGTTAAAAGGAGAGTATAATAATAATATTGCATGTCTTGTAGTAGTCTATGGAATTAGTGAAAAAGCATGCAATAGAAAAAGTTATTTATGATATCAAGATATATTATATGATAGGATGAATTATTCTTTGAAGCTAATATTTTGAAAAAGTGCAAAATGTTATTCGTCAGCAATTCATTGACGTTGCTGCACATTTCCAATTTTTCTAACAATACATTATGTGTTCTATTTTTATTCCCTAATTTATGAGTAGCAGTGAACCTCTTAGAATTAGGGCAAATTACTATTCTTTTGTCTTTTTAAAACAAAAAAAAAAGGTAGAGATTACATCTTAACAAATCAACTATCCGATTGTGGAAAATGTGCAATTATATGTTTGAACCAACCACTTTACAGCCAACTCGGAAGGAAACCAATTATTTTATGTATTTAAATTAAGCTGACCTAGATCTAAATTTTTTTTTCTTTTCGCTTACAGTACCCCAAGTAAATGGATTACTTTCGGAAATTTTTTGAGTGCGATTAAAACGTTACGGAAATAGCACGGAAGTTAAATTTATTAGAAGAATGATTCATGCATGAAAACGTAATTGATAAGAATATCGTGCGACACCATAGCCGTGTCTATAACCAGTACAAATTATTCACCAGCAACAACTCTCACTCATTCAATAATTGCGATGGTTCTGTGTTTTGGAAACTGATATTAATTGACTAATTATATTAAAAGATGGGGACAGCTATCCTTATTGACTAGGTCAATAATAATATATTTTCAGTAACGTGATACTGTACGGTTTATGTTCCACAAATAAAGCTAATACCTACTTGAAATTTCAATTCAGAATAGCAATATAGCATTAAAATTACACAATTTCTTTTTATTGAAAAGTGATTATGAGCCACTTTAATTTCTGTTCATTCTCATAAGATGGTTGGTAGTTCAACAAAGTAGCAAAGACATGTACAAGCAGTCGGATGACCTTCAAGAAAAGAACATGAATAAGGTATAATAAAATGAAGAAAGGGGATGGTTAAGGTGGAATTTGGTTGGGAAAGATAATAACGGACATAAAGAAGTGTGCAGCTCTGGTATGTGGACTTTCAATGTGTAGAAGTGAACAGGAACGAGTAGATTGGCAAACTGTGTTGAGACGTGCTACGTTTGGGATTGGGAGTGACAGATGGACTTGTTTTTAACTGAGAATAGAAGTCGAGAGTTAGCTCGAAAGAAAATGTATATTTTAATATTTATTAAGTTAATTTAGTATTTTTAATTATGCCAATTTAATTTAAGAGATGTGAAAATTTTGACAGTAACTAGCCTGGATGCTTAGTGAAAGAATTGTTTAAAATAACAAAGACTGTATTTTGAGAAAAGTGCATTAAGAGAAATGTCAGATCTGTCATTTTCAAAAATATTTTAGTAGGCAAATGTCATTATGTCATTACACAACTCAGTTGCGTAATGAAACCATAAGTAACTGAGTGGTGTAATGAGCTGCATTACCTAACTGAAATAGTGTCAAATGAGTGACGTAATGAGTTACTTATCCCACTGAAGTAGATAAAATTGCTTAACAAAACATAACATATTTGCCCACCGAATAAATGCATCCGAAATTTAATAGCGCAGGGGAAACTAGGTCACAGTGAAATGCAAGGCATAGCAGTGACATTTTCTGTCTATTGTATAAACTAAACACATTTACCTGTTTAGTCAAGATAAGAAACCCCAAAGAGAACTTTAATGCTGGAGTTTTCCATGAAATCAGGAGTTTGACAAGCGAATTTTGCAAATAGGGAGCGAGAAGTTGCGTAATAATTGGATACCTCCATTAAAGGTAATTAATACTTGTTCAATGGATTTTACTTATCGAATAAGTCGAAAACAATATATCTTGTAACATTTTAAATCTTTCAATTTGGGAATTTTAAATACGAGCCACAGTGGAACAAGAGCACGTAGAGTAGAGTGGTACCTACACTGCAAAATGACAAGAAATAAAATTATAACCACACAGATTGAAACATTTACCTCTGATGCAATGGCAGAAGGTGTTAGATTAGTGGTAGAGGAAAAGCTACCATATCGAACAGCTGCGGCGAGGTGTGATGTGAAATGCACGACAATAACACCGTAAAGTTTAATATGAAGTTATTAAATTCAACACTTTTCTTACGAAAGAAAAGCAATATAAAAATGCTCCTGAGGGTAATATTCAAATAACACCAAATTATGCCTGTCCACGAATTTTTAAAACGGAACTAGAAAATATTTTGAAAGATTACATTTTAACATGTGCAAATATGAATTATGGTGTAACCTGAAATGACATTCGAAAATTGGCCTACAAAGAATTATAAAAAACTACCTTAAAGTTCCTAAAAAGTGGATGGATTGTAAACTAGCAGGAAAAGAATGACTAATGAGTTTTTTTAAAAGGTCTCGAAAACCTGAACCATGCAGCCTATCAAAAGTATTTTTTTTAAAACAAATACGTCAGTGAATTTTATAATAAGTTGGAAATAGTTTTAAAAAGACACCATTCGTTCGCAGATGATTCTCGTTTATGAAACCTATATGAAACAGGAATTATACAACTCCACAGAAACCACAAAATATTGTTGCTGGTAAGGGAACTAAGCAAGTCACAAGCTACTACTGGTGAGAGAGGCCAGCGCCTTACAATATGCAACTTTATAAATGCACAGGAAAATACTCTTCCGACTGTTTTCCAGAGATTATATGATGCTGGCTCCTCTTTCTGAACACTTAGGGTTAGCTACACCTAGTGGCTGGATGAAATACGACCTATTTACTTAAACTATGCGGCACTTCATTCAATTTACGTGTTCATTGAAAGATAAACCCACTGTAATTTTCATGGAAATCACGAAAGCTATGAATCTGTGGTAATGTTAGATTTGGAAAAAGACAATGGAGTACCAGTCATCACACTGCCATCTCACTGCAATCATCGACTGCAGCCGTTAGACGTTGCCATTAATTTTTTTTAAAATCCTACTATAATTCTTCAGTTGATAGTTGGATGTTCTCACAGCCTGGAAGATCTGTCACCATCTATGATGTGGCAGCTTGTTTTAATTCAGCCGAGCAGAGTGCATCTACATAATTAAATATATTGACTGGGGTAAGGAAAACGGGCACTTTTTCTTTTGATCGGCACATTTTTCAAGAAACTGATTATTTAAGTAGTTCAGTAACAGACAGAAATCAACCAATAATTTCAGACGATTTAGTTAGACAGCAACGACAGTTTTATCATCTACTACAACTACTGCTCCAACTGGTACCAATACAGTACCAGACAGCATTACCGTTGTAGCAGTCATCAAGGTCAGTTCCAGCTATATTTGAAAATAACAAAAACCTTACTTGTCCCAAAACTATGTTGACTAGCCCCCCCCCCCCCCCGTTTTGTCATAGACAAAGGAATTTGTAACACTAAAGACAGTTTGACTCTACCCGAGAAGTTTCATTGAAACTTGAAACAAAGAGGCAGTTGGTGAACATCTAAAGAGCAATCGACCAAAAGTGAAGATGAGGACCTCATCACCACTCAAAAAGGTAGTTCTGATGAGTTTCAGGAAGACGACTAAATAGTAACAGGCTTTGAAAAACTGGGCCAATCACCTGTTGTAGGCGATTTCGTTTTGGTAAGATGTGCCACCAATCGAAGAGCTGTTTACTATGTCGGGAAAGTGAAAACATTTGGTGTTACTCCCTTTTACAATGATCTTATGATTAATCAAATTAGTATTCTACTGGAAAATTACTTATATAACATCAATACACATTAAAAACGTAATAAAAATGCAAGTTTGATAACAGTCATTAGAACTGTTTTTGAGAAAATCGAAAAAAAAAACTGAAAAATTACAAGAATAAACACATACTTCCTGTTATGCGATTTTCTTCAAAAGCTTACTGTCGCATCTAGATAGCACACAAAACTTATATATGAAGCTTCAACGTCATATCTCTTTTCGTTTATGAGATATTCTGTTCACACATCGACACACAGACACACATACACACAAATACCCAGAATGAGAGACAGACCAATAAAAACATGTTTTTTTGTGTTCAAGGAGACCCTAAAACGTGAAGATCTGTTGAAGACTCAATTTCGAATTTTTGAAGTGAATCCAATACTTCCTTTATTGTAAAAGAAAGCAAAAAGATATATTTATGTATTAATAGAATTTTGTCATGGTCGAAATAGCTACCTCTTGTTTCAAATTGACTTTAGGTTGCTAAATATTCCTTAAATGTAACTGCGTTTCATTGTGCCCCATCTATCGGTCCACTGTACTCCAGTGCAGGGTACAATGGAACACTTTATATGGAATTAATTTTTTTTATATAATTTCTGTTTTTTTCATATTCGTAGTTATTTTATACAGTTAATATGTTAATATGTAATACATATTCTTTGAAACTAGAATGTTTTTGTATTGAAAAATTTAAATTGAAAACTGATTTTTCATTCTTCAAAGCTTAATGATCAATGTTATAGCAATTATGTAAAATTAAGAATTAAATATCATTAAACTGTTACTTGGAACATGATTATTAAACAAACTTATGAATATTTAATCTTTATTCAACCGCAAAATGTCAACAACATTCAAGCTAACACATCCCACAAATTCGTTTTACTCTCTAAATTTAATTATATTAAATTTTAGTAGATACAACTTTTTGTTAATCATAATTTCTCTTCAGTGAAATTAAATTTGAAATATACCGGCAAGCAACATTTACTAGGTTTAGAATTACCCTGAACCTCCCTTAATTTTGTATGTAAAATTCCCTCTATATATAACTGAGTCTGTGAGGTAGCTCTAAAGGTTAATTAGAAAGTTTAGCGTAGTTCTTCAATTTTCTTCCCATCGTTTGATGTTCCTTAGAAGTAGAGTATATTAGAAGTTTACTAATATGCTAATTGATTACTTTCCTTCTGCGACTCATTCATAATTACTCAATCATATGGCTGTTCACCTTCCCCAATTTTTGATGTTTGGCTACTTCACTTCTATCAGGGCTTGTTGCTTGACTTCGTAATTAATAGTATATTATTACAGGAGCATATAATGGATGCTATTATTATACGAGGATGGTGTTTAAACAACGAGTGAGCGAAGCGAGCGAGTTTTTTAAGCCATCTGAGTGTAATAATAGCTATTACATGCGAGTGAAATACGCTATTTTATTTACAACTACTTTATTTTATTTTAAATGCAGATTAACAGTAAAGTTCGTACAATTTGTAAAATTAATAGCAGGTATATTTGCTATATCTAAATTAGAATTATTATTTTCGGAATTTGAAACAGTATTAACATTAACAGGTCCCACCACATTATTAGAAACTGCTTTAGCATTTATAGATTTAGTAATATCGGAATTTTGAATTGAATTATAATTATCTGACGAAGTAGATGCCTGAAGTTGCTGTAAAATGGTATTGGCAGTATTCACTTTATTTGTAAGTGATCTCTCAACGTATGCTTCTGCTACAGGTCGATGTCCAACCTCCGTGAAATTTTAGATGCAGGGTATTAGCACCTCCACCAAAATTGTTGCCGAAGATCTTCTTAAACAATGTCCCGTGTATTTTTGTGGATTAGGCAAGTTCAAATATTCTGCTATTTGTTTGTCTAAACTTATTGATTCCAATTATTTGGACAGTGCATTTACCATATTAATAATTCAGAAAAAAGTTGTCGGCTGTAGCATGACGTGGGAGTAGATTTTTATAGATTTTTACAATATTGTAATATGGCCCTGTTATAGAAAATTGACGTGGATTTTTATTTTTTGTATGCGGAATATCAACGAGGAAAGTACTGCAATACAATATAATTCGATAGATCGACAGCATGCCATTACACCCATAATAAGGGCCACCTACAATACTAAATACAGTAATAATTGCAACAAATGCAAATTTATGTAATTTACCTTAGCCGCAAGATATTTCTTACCCGAGGCTTTATTTATAAATTTGCTAATTTCGTCTGCTGTAAATACTTCTGCCTTTTTAGCCCTGTATGTATCGAATTTCCTTTTTAAAAATGAACGTACTTTATTATAATTTTCAATGTTGATGTCGTAAATATTCAGCGTGTATCGCAACATTGAATATGTGGTCCATAAACTTGATGATTTATTTATCAGCAAGTTCGACGAAATATGCCAAAACGTTGTTTTCAGAAAATGAGCTCGTATTTTTTTAACCTCCATTCCATAAAATTTTTGTATGCGATGGCATAGGTTTTCTTCGACTTTTCTGGGAGGTAATTTTGTGTAGCTTGTTTGGCGGCTTCGCGTACTTCAGGGGGAGTACAGCACAGTTCATCACCATTGTTGCTATCGTTTTCAATTTTAGGTTTCAGACGAAAGAAATGACAATTATTATTATTTTCAAACTGACAGACTGATAGGTAACTGTCAACTCGAAAAAGCAGTTTTCCGTCGACCTACCTATAAAATATGATTTTACGGACGCATTTACGTACGAAAACTGTCACTTTTTTGGACACCATTAATTTTTCGTCGGCAAACACTTTTCGTCCGCAAATGCTTTTCTTCCGCAAATGCTTTTGGTCCGCAAACACTTTACGGCCACAAACGCTTTTCGTCAGTAAACACTTTTCGTCCGCCAATGTTTTTCGTCCGCAAACGCTTTTTGTTCGCAAACGTTTTTCGACCTCAACAACTCTTATAATTCGGACTCCACTTTAATTGTTTTCAAATTATGACGGTCGACGGAAGCATTTAATATGCACCTCGGATGAAAACTGCTTTTTAATGGCCTTGTCTGATTGCTGGCCTCGGCTGTCGCCTCGGTCAGCAATTTTAGGCATTGTCCATAAAAAGCCAGTTTTTCGGTCTAGATACGTAAATAACTATTATGGCTTGTTTGATTATGTGCACATAAATCGGTATTAGAGATGTAATTATGGTGATATCGATGCATTTATGGCGGTATCGATGTAATTATGAGATATAAACGACAGGCATTGTGATTTTAGTTGAATGTAATACGATATTTTATCTGCTCCTATGCAATAGGAGTTTTGTGTTCATATTTCCGAATTATGACATTGTGACAGCTGTTAACTTCAAAAGTCATTTAATAAAAGACTGAAGTTTGTGATTGGCTACAACCTATTGAATAATAAAAATAGAATTTTCTGATTGGTTGCAACTTGCAAATTATTGAATTATGAAAATAGCTGGCTGAAAACCGTGAATTATGAATCATAATTCATGGCCATTATACAGTAGGAGTAAATAAAACAGACCAAGAGTGTTACAAAAAAAGAATAACGGAAGAACTAGAAAGAAGAATTGACCAACAGAACGTAGAACGTAGTGCAAGGATAGGGAAATGCATAAAGAAGATAGCGAATGAACAGAGCAGCGGTAGACAAACAAAAAAGAAACAGTGGTTTGATTCAGAATGTGAACAAGCAGTTAAAGATAGAGAGAGAGCAAGGAAAAAATATGTTGATGCATAGCACGGAGAGTAGCATAAGAGAATACATGGATAAAAGAAGAGAGTGCAAGGGATTATGTAGAGAGAAGAAACGTAGACATAACATACAATTTCTGGAAAAAATTGAGGAAAAATACAACAGAAGAGAAATTAGAAACTTTTACCAAGGAATAAAAAAAGTCAAACAAGGATACCAGACAAACACAATATTCTACAAGGATAAGAACGGAAGACTGCTAGGCACACAAGAGGAAGTAAATGAAAGATGGGCTGAATACTTTGAGGACCTACTGAATAAGCAAGAAGTTCCTATAATCGACGAAACTCCACAAATAGCAGAACACGTTTCAAACAAAGTCGAAGACGCACCGGATTTACAAGAAATAGTAAAGATAATACATACGTTAAAAAACAATAGAAGCGCAGGCCCTGACGGCATACAAGCAGAAGCAATAAAGTATGGAGGAGAGCAGCTACACAACGAGATATACAAGATGATCATTGAAATATGGGAAACGGAGATGATGCCCGAATCATGGAATCTAGCGATTGTATGCCCCATTCATAAAAAAGGCGATAAAGGTACATGTAGAAATTACCGAGGAATCGCATTACTAAATGTCATGTACAAAATATTAGCTACGCGCATCAAAAATAGGATGGAAACGTATACAGAAAAGATCATAGGTGAATACCAGAGTGGCTTCCGTAAAGGTAGATCAGTAACAGACCAAATATTTACGCTACGGGAAATACAGGCCACAGGACATGAATTTAAACTAAATACGCATCTCTTATTCATAGACTTTAAGCAAGCTTATGATAGCATACAAAGAAACTCGCTGTTTACTGCACTGCAACAGCTCGAAATACCGGAGAAATTAGTTAATCTAATAGCAATGACGCTAAGACAAACAGAAAATAAGGTTAGAGTAAATGGATCGCTGACAAGATCGTTTAAAGTCAAAAAGGGCCTGAGGCAGGGCGACCCGCTATCAGCTATCTTGTTTAATATCGCACTTGAATACACAATACGCAAAGCAAAATTAAATACAGAGGGAACAATTTACCAACGGTGTCACCAATGCCTGGCATTTGCTGATGACTTGACCATTATAACAAGATCAAAAGAAGAATTACAAGAGGTGGTAAAAAGACTACTGTTGAATGCACGAAGCATGGGGTTAGAAATCAACGAAACAAAATCAAAGTACATGACATGGAATCAGAGACCTTACCAACAAAATCAAGGTTTGGCAATCAAAGTAGACGAAACTAGGCAGTATAACTTCGAACAGGTGGAAGCGTTTACATATCTAGGCACACTAATAACCAGAGAGCCAGGAAACAGCGCAGAAATCAAAGCAAGAATTGCAGCAGGTACCAAAAGCGCAGCAGCTTTAAAAACCATCTTGGCAAGTAAAGTGTTTTCGCGATCAACAAAAATAAGAGTGTTTAAAACAATTGTGCGACCATCAGTGACCTATGGATGTGAGGTGTGGACATTAAAGAAAAGTGACGAATTAATGCTGAAAGTGTGGGAAAGAAAGATACTGCGGAAAATATATGGTGGAAAATGTGTTGAAGGACAATGGGAGAAGCGTAAAAACGATGAGCTATATGAGTTATATGGGGAACCAAATATAGTTGGTGTAGTGAAGACACAGAGGCTCAGATGGCTAGGCCACGTTATAAGAATGAGCGACCAAAGAACACCCCATAAAATATACAGGGCAGAAATAGGAGGAAAAAGAAGAAGGGGGAGACCTCGAAACCAATGGAAAAAAGAATTACAAGATGACCTACGCAGCTTGAATATTACAGAATGGGAGTTGACAGCTAGAGATAGGAATCAATGGAGAAAAACTCTAAAACAAGCCACGGGCCTACTAGGCCTCTAGTGCTATTATATATATAAATAAATGTAAATAATTACAAGATGTTTTTTGTTTAATCGTTTTTTCTTTGATTCCAATTGAAATCGCTATGGATTTTCGCAGATAATGACTTGTATCGTTTTTTTACGTAGAAGAAAATGTGTGCAACATGAGCTGTTATATATGTTTGCTTGCAGCTGTGAACACAATAAGGTCCGCATTCGCGTACACATAGAATGAATTTTATGTACGATCGTTTAATAATAGGGGTTTTAGACCTCATTTTCAGGCGTAAAGCTAGTCCTTCTCGCCCTCGGGAACTAATAGTTATTTATGTACCAAGGGCATTATAGAGATGTTTATGTCTTTTCGAGGGCGACAAGTTTACATTCCTGAGGGTCTCTGGCCGAAGGGTTTATAAGTCGCCCGAGAACTATGAACATCACGTAATGCCCGTGGTGCATACAACGTTTTATTTTTCACTTTAAATACCCAGATAGCTTGAAAAGCTTGCAGAGCAGTCCATAACGCCTGGGCAAAGGGCATAATGAGAGGACCTTATCATAACGTCCGGTCATAACGCCCTAGGGCGTTAAGGACTGCTTTATATAACTCGTATCACAGATATAAACTACAAATGATAGATCAGTAGAAAATAAATATTTGTATTTACTAGCAACATGATATTGTACATTTTCGTCATAGAAACAAAATATGAAAAGCTACTCATATCTCCCAAGGGACTTGTCAAATTATTTCTCCCACAAACTCATGGTAACAATGCAACTACAGTTAACGTCTTAGCAATCATACAATGAGGCAATCCTTGATTTTACTTACACATTCTAATTTTAAATGTAATTATGACATTTTGAAATTTCATACTATTTTTACGAATATGCTAGTAAATAAAATATTGTATGCACCACGGCAGATAGTTATGTTCTTTACCTTCAGTTGACTTACACACCTCGGGCCAGAGCCGTCGGTCTGTAACACATGTCAACCTCAGGGAAAAAACATATTCATATCTCTCTTAATGCATAAATATCTATTTTGCCAGCTAAATGACGTCAACGGGTGTAATATTATATTATGTTATTAGGAACAAAAGTTATACTTTATGTGGCGTAGCTGGACGGTTTATCTGCCTCGCAAGCTCGGTCGAGCCGCATAAAGATACTTTTGCTCCGAATAACATATGGTATTTTTTTTCAAACGTTTATAATAAATTATTTACAACGTTGTGAACAAAATCCGAAAAATATTACTTTATCTAGTCAGCGGAGATAATAAGTTTTAGAGTGAGAAAAAGAATTGTACCACCCACTGACGTCATTTTAGTTATTATTTACAAATGTTTATTAATGAAAACCATACCTAGTTACAAAGGTATTATTCAGCTAAAATAATTGTAATAATTACCGTGTTTTCATTACACCGCGTTCAATATAACCTGAATCTGCCTTTTTAAAATTTCGATTGTACATAAAGTTTTGTGTGAACCTCAGGCGTAACCAGAGTCTTTGGCTCTTGTCGTGTTATAACTCGCACTCCGCACCTCGTGCTATAAAAAAACCCCTCTTTTACGCCCTGATACATAAATAACTATTTTGACCTCCTGATATGTAAACAACGCATTCATACACAGTTGAAGTCCACCGTAACTATGATCTTACAGTTAGTCAGTATTTTTAAGCAACCCGGTGCAGTAAAACGATTAGAAAATGTTTACTTTTCAGAAACCCTTAGAAAAAAGTTGCTTTATAGTAATTAAGGGTATTTTCAGAAATTCTAGTTGCGTAATTCTTCGTTCAGTTGAGTTTTTGGGAAATAATGAAAATTGATATTTGCGAGTTTGATTTTTGACGTTTCAAAGCGTTTTGATGCAGGGCCAACTACAAAACTTACTGAAGGCATCTTAGTTGATGATTTTAAATAAAAATATATCTGTGAAAAAATGTAATACCACACTCGTGCGTTAAACATTTTACAGCGCGCGGTTTTATTAAAGCACTCCGCTTCGCGCAGTGTTTTACAAATTTAAACCACACTCTGTAAAATTCAACTTACCGCACTCATAACGTAAATAAGTAGCCGTTTTTAAAGCAATTTTGTCCATAATCAGATTAAATAATAGTAAAGGAATTGGAAAGTTTCCCTATCTCACTTTCTTGTATATTTTATTTTATTTGTATACATATATTTGGTTTACCTTTAGTTTTTATTCCTTTTCACGTTTCTTTATTATTTTGATTATAATCCGTGGTGTTTTCCATGCCTTTAATATTTTTAATATATTAGGTAACTGTTCTCGATCGAAGATTTTTGTCAGATTTACAAATATATCGATACAGGCCTTCGATGTTTTCACTACGACATTTGTACTTTTTTTACATTCTGGAAAACGAATCGTTCTTCGATATTTCTGCATTCTTTATTTTCTTTTAATGCATTCTCGTATAATACATGTTTAACCGCAGGGGAGTGTATTTTGGCTCACCCGGTATATAACAAACTGGGGCAGAAGGTTTTTGTACCACAGGAGGATTTTTTAATTTTTAACAAATTTCACGTAGGTCTTGTATCTATTAGTATAATGATTATCAATTCGTTTGTGTTAGACGTACGTCACGATATCAGAACAGGTGCTCGTATCTTTGAATATATTGTCACGCTTTACCGTTTTGGGCTATTAAAAAATATACGCCGCTTCTTGTTTTAAACATTTATTTACAGCAATTTATCTTTACTATTTACAAAACACAAGACTATTAAGGCGGAACACAAATTATTTATAAACTAATCAGGAACTATTTCTAACAACAAATACACTTCATTTATTTTCATGCGACTTACACATTAATGATTTATCTGGCTAGATTTATTTACAACGCATTATTTATATGGCTAGATTTTATGTACACACGGGTTTATTTATATGGCAGCTTCCGCGTACTTCAAAGCTGGAGTCGGCACTCGAACTTCGACTTGGACTTCGACTGTCCTCTTATTTCCTTTTCGCGTATTTATACATGCGCCGGGTGAGTCATCCCGAAAACGTCGAGACCTCGCTCGATCTTTCCAGTAACGCTGACGTGTTCGCGCGCATGAGTCGCCAAGGTCGTTTCTCGAAGCCTGGGAGGCTGTGAGTCATCCGTCCGCACGTGAACCGGCTCAAGGTCGTGACACTGCCCCCGCCTGCCATTCTCGAATGATCGGGACGCTGAGTCATATGTCTGCAACGGCCCGGCCCCAAGACCGTTACAATATGTTCATTTACGTTTGAATTAGACAAATAGTTTTTTCACAAATTCTAAACATTCCTTCTTTTATATCTGTAGTTGTGAGCAGTTAAAATATTCTTTAAAAAAATGTACTGTAATTTAAGAAATAGTTAGAATTGGATAGTTATCGATAAGGATTATTTCAACAATAACAGGGCGATTTACACCAGGAGGCGAAAAATGAAAATTCGTGATCCGAATTATATTTTCAGCAAAAATATATAAGGCGCTTTTATAGATCGATCTCTGCTTTGGAGATATCAAGACAGGTAACTTTCTTAACTAAATTATAGATTTCCATCACCCCACCAGTACGACGCCTTTCAAATTCAAATATATGCCGAAATGACTGACGCCCTTTTGGCAATCTTCTTTGATACGCCCAACTTTCTAAATCACCCTGTATATTAAATTCCTACGTATATTGGTCGATTGTGTACCTTATGATACTTGTACCAATTACTAATTGATCCAAATAAAAATAGCCACGGGTCTCTGTATTTAATGCAAATGTAAATACAAATTAATTAAAAAACATAATAACTAATTGGTGTAAAACTCGTGAAAGTCATATAATCTGATTTCAAAATATGTACAGTCATGCTCACATAAATCTATATTTGTTTTGTGTAGGAGAATAAAGACTGTAATTGACGCAAATGGTAAAGCAATAAAATATTAGTTGCCTTTATTTCTTTTATTTTGTACTTAATGAAAAGTCAGTTGTACAATAAACAATTTTAGATAATTGCATAACTAGATCTAAACTGCTTGTACTACATTTATGTGAGCATGAATGTACCATCCAAATCACGATAATATAAAATTAATGGAAAATGGAAAATCCAACACATAATGACTTTTCATTAAAGAAACAAATTCTTTTATTAATTATCAACGCTATTAAAATGGCTTGTGCTTGAAACCATTCATTTGCAATCCATTATATTAGACGAATTACCGGATATTCTGGCGCCTGATCGTCAATCAGGTTTCAGTAGCAATCAAAAATCTGAAAATACCAGAAATATTTCTAAAATTCCTAGACGCTTTGACTACCTATTACTCAGTAGCAGTATAACGAATTTTTACATGTGATGGATTTATTAGGCTAAACCAGGGCCTGCTGTTTCCAGTAGTCGTTTACGTATGTGAAACAGATTTCTTATAATATGAAAGTTAAATAAGTAACCATTTAGGTTAATTTATTGTTAATAAATGTTTTAAATAATATTAATTGAAATTATAATTTCAATTCAAATATTAAAAAATGTAAATATGTGGTAACTAAATTCTAAAAGTAATGAAATCCGATAAACGCTTTATTGCTACAGAAAGCAGTAGTAATATTAATGACCACTATTTTAATATACTTATGAATATTATACTATTCCATACATTTTTAATGTATTTTGTAACATTATGTAACCAATGTAACTAACAGTATTTAGTAAAAATTTTTTGAAATTTAGTATTCGATGTCATACTTTACCTCAAAATTTTAGGATTATTTAAATAATAATTATTGGTACATAGCACAGTTAAAAATGCATAACTCTGTTATACAAAGGGTCTTGGTTAGAGCTTCTGGGTTAAAGGTTAATCAGTGGCGCCAGTGAAGTTTTGACACCCTTAAACACCGCTCATCTGGTCGGTGTAAACTAACCTTTCGTGGTAATCATCCGTATCCCCTTTCGGCTGTCACTTCCTTTGCGGTATTCATGGGGAAAATACTAATTACTGTACAATTAGTTAAGAGTTTGATTAACAGAATAAATTTCAGATTATCAATTCCAATATCTGTATCCATAGGTATACATACTTCAATATAAATGTTAGCACTGCATTTCCGTAAAAATACGTACTTTATGAAACATATGAAAGATATCATAAATTAGCATTCCTCTAGGGAAATTTAGAAGAATATTTTAAGACACATAAATCATGAATAATTCTAGCGACATTATTTCTAATTTAATACACATTTGCGGCGCCATTTAAGCTAACATGTGATAGATTCACAATTCACTTGGTAATATACAGGGTAAATGCGAACAATACCGACAAACCCTCAGGAATAGCAAAGGGAATCAAACTAAGTGTTTTGAGATAGGAAACCATATCCGAAATTTTTTGCGGTGTTACAAAGTATCTCAGGTTAACTACCTTACACCTACTAGATAGTTTATCTGTCTAATTTATCAAGGAAAATTTATATATATTTTACAGAGGGTTTGACGGCGATGCTTTGAATCACCCTGTATAAATGCGTTTTTGGACAGAAAAGTGAGTTAACTGACGTAATCAATGAAAACCCGTGGACACGTTAATAGAAATGTATTCCTACTACTACAACTATGAGCCCTGTCACACATCAGTTCGCCCGTGTTTTTTTGCATTATTGGTTTGGTAATCCCGTATAAATCAAGTGAATACGATTATATCTTATATGGAGTAAGTTATATTAAATTTAAATATATTTAAATTAAATTTATACATAATTTAATTTATAAAACTATCTGATCTTGATTAATATTAACAACTTTATTCAAATCTTCTGATACCCCTTTACCCCGCATAATTTCTACACAAAATAGCAGTATTGCTTATTATATACTAATTTTTCAAAGCCCTTTAGATTAATCGATCATTAAATAATAGTATTTATACATCACGGATTCATTACAAATAGTAAATATTAATTTTTTTAAATAGTTACTAATGGTTCGAAAGTCAATATATTTGATGCTTCCAGGTTCAATATATTTCGAAATTAAAATAAATTAATAATTAGTTTGTAAATTTTGTTTGTTCAAAAGTAAAACCGATTATTTACAGCTTGTAATATACCTCTCTCTTAAGGTATTATTACAAATAATATTAAATTAAATATACCCTTTTTCTAATTATTAACAAGAAGCACTATCAGGTATAGCTCCTTATGTACTTACCTTAATTCTTAATGAAATAAATAGAAATTGACGTATCTTATAAATCAATTTGACATTTTGAATTACGTCATGTGATTATAGTTTTTTAAAACCTCGGCTAGTTAGTTCAAGCAATGGAATTCCTGTCTCCCAGCTGAATGGATAAATTTTCAACTAACAAGGTTCTATTGTAGTTAAAGACTGAATTACTTTCAAAATATAATAATTATTTGCTTTCGTGAATCAAATACACTTTCAGGTACTTCACAAAATTAAATTCATACTTCAGTTTGTTAGTATCTCACAAAAGTTTGATCTGACATTACAAAAATAAATAGATACAGCCAAAATTGTTTAATCAAATGTTTAATTTCCAAACTTGATTTAAATGACGATTCAAAAAAATAACCTAATCCAAAGATGTACATTTCAAATTATAATTATCGAAACCGCCGAGTACTCGAATCACTATCACAAATTTAGCAAATTAATTATTCTAAACTAATTTCTAAATATATATCTACAATTAGTTTAATGATTTGCCGCACCCAACTTTATATATCCTCTTAATATTTCATAAGAAATAGGCACTGACCTTCTGATTGTATATCTTGTACTTTATTGTGTTATCTCAGCTCCTAACTGAATAAATGATAGTCCGCAAATACCTCCCTGGGTTGTTCCCGACCAAATAAAAACTCGTTGTAGCTCTTTGACACCTCTAAAATGTGAATAGACAGTTCAACAGCATACCACAACACTCACTTGCACTGGTTTTACTGATTTCGTAGTAAAATACCACGTTAAATGGACTCAAATAATCTTGAATTCTATATTTGAATAATACTTGTGACTTAAAGTCAACTGTGATCGTAAAGAATACTATTACGTATCAAATCATCAATTATTATTCTTCACAATTAATGTGAATTTAACCCTTAACGTGATTATTTATCGCAGATTATCAATTCAAGTTATTTTTTACTACTTCGTATAAACAACAACTCTGGTTGCCCTTTACAACACCACCAGTAAAAAATACAACTGTTACATCACATGATACCCATTGGATATCCGGATATTATTATTAAATTAAATGTATCATTCATACAGTATGCTGCAGTACAAGCTTTTTCATTTAATCAAACAATTCTTCGTTAGGGAGTTCCTCAAAGTAAAGCAAAGAAGTTATATGGGCGAACCATTTTATTGAAATTGTAAATTGCAAATTTGAGAGTTGTCAACCGCGAAGTCGTTTTCGAGTTACAAGATATCGCTATGCAAAAAAATAACGTGTAAGTACAACAATTATGAAAGTAACTTTTTTTCTCATTCACAACAAAAAGTATCGCTTTCATCAATAATTGTACAAATAACTAATTTGCCATGCCGGGTTGATGTAAGCACGGTTAGCCGAGAATGATATAACCTATCAGGATGATTTTTGCGCCACTTTGTGTGGAATATTAATCCAAAGAGTTAGAGAGACGCAATAGTAAATTAATGTTGATTTTTCTACCATGCCAGAAATTATGAATTTTATCACACCTATCGCCAGGAACAAGGAATTGCGATAAGAAGTCTCCATTTGAGGTCAGGTTTGAAATCATTCATTTTAAATTTGACAAGTTTGTATAGTCATGGAAATGCACCAAGTTACAACTCCTTCCCTGTTTATCTATAGTAAACTGGATCAGAATAATGATGTATGGTATAAGTGAACAAAGAGACATTTTATTCATAAGGGGAAAATCGTCTTTACCTCCTGAGCTAATTTCTCTGAATGGATAAAATATCTTTATTCATGTCTGGCAGTGTGACATACCTATAATTTTCTTTAATGCTTTTATTTAATTTTATAAATAAGTTTCAAAATTAATAAATAATTTTAAATAAGTAATCATATTATCTGGCTGTGTGCTAGTTATCAAGATACACGTATGTATTTTGTTAGTTGTTATGAATTATGGACTGTCGTACTCACTAGTGAATAAAGTAACATTTTATCCACACTCATAATTAAAATGTAACTTTTCCATATAGATTTTAATAGATAAAGAACAACTTTACATGGTATTAGGGAAAAATTACTACCAAACTAATCGTCGTAACTAGATTTTAAACCATTAATTATTCAAATGTCACATTTCCATTAAACGGTGTCAAATTAGATTTTTAGTTCCTTGCTTTTCATTTCTGTATCATGGTGAAGCGATTTAAGGACCAATATAAAAACTTAGTTGTGAAGTATGTAAAAGTAGCGGAGGAACCATTGAAGATTTCTAGTAGCACAGTTTATCGCTTAAAAAATTCACCATGTTCAAATGCAGCCTATTTTAGAGACGGTTCCGAAGAAAGCCAACGAGATTAACACTAAGATAAATGCAGCTCAAAATGTATGTAGAAAAAATCACCTAACGATAATTCACTCAAACAACGATTTTCCAAAAAAAATTTAGATGTTCTCTGTTCACCAAGTCATTCTCTGGAGATGTAAAAGGTGTTTAATAGAAAGCATTAGATGTTGGTAGTGATGAGCAGTGGATTATGTAAGACATACGGAAACAAGAATCTTTTTAGAGTGGAAGACAGAAAAAATATACAGATGCCTCAGATATAGAACCTGATATTATTAATTTAAGTGCAGAATGTAGCTATACGTCTAGCGAAGATAATGATGAAGATGAATTTTAATAAATTATTGCTTCTTTTGTACATTAATAATTGCTTATCAATTAATGTTAGTTAATTTTTAAAATTTTGCCAGCCGCGCTTATTCTTTCTAATAATTAAAGCTCCACTTTGATAGCTTTGTACCAATTTTTACATATACCTGAATAATGAATTAATTATAATATATTACACCCAAATCGCTCCAAATATTATTTCATTCCAACATTTTATATTTGTTGCCATCAGAAAACTGTATGAAATAAAATACACATGCAAGGTAACTAAAAGGTTACAGTCGTTTGTGTAGTGACTTGGCGTATTTCCATAACTACAGACCATCAATTAAACCTTAAACGTGACAAAACCTTTTGGACATTTTAATTTCAGTCTTTCTTATAATGTAAAAAATTAATAAAATAATAATCAGAGGGTACAAAATACGCGCGACTATTCAGGCTGACTATTTTATCATGTAACAACTTGTAGACAACCCACTATGCAGAATCATGCTTTATGCTGCGCTGTGAGCATGGTTATTACATGTAAAATATGCATTAATATTATATATTAGTTTTCAGGAATTGTTTGGCCTTCAGTAGTAATCACGCAAGTTAAGTTGCCGCTTCTTCGATGGTGTACATTTGGTTGCCTATGCCTTCTTTTCCATTGCTAATTTGTTTGTAAGAAAGGGTTTTGCCTGGTTTTTGAAAAATTACCAATATATAGGACGGAGGCACTTTCTGTTTCCATTTTGGGAGTTTTATTCAGATATTACTCCTAGTGTGCGTGAAAGATTTTCCAAGCGATGTTTCGTTGCTCGCCTTGACGATGGATTTCGTCCTTCGGGAATTCGAAGTAGTCAGCATGTGTGCATTGGGTGTGTAATTGCTGAAATTCTACCAGTTGAACGAGGATTAGACTGCATTTATAAGCAAAACTCACCTGTGGCCAGCTGCCATCTTCGATGTGTAATTTTGGGTTCATCCTTGCTCGTTGCTTGACATGATTTAAGTATTTTCCGTTTTTTCCCTTTGACTCCGCTGCCACTACTTAAATTTTGACTATTTTGAAGTCATATTCGGACGATCTGCATGCTATCAGTTCGGCAAACGAACTAAACTAGGCGTTTCCTCATCCAACATCTGGAACCTTTTCGCTTTTATTTCGTCCACAGCTGGAGAAAAGCCCCCGCTATGTGTACAAGGTAAGATATCTGCATCCCCTTATGCCAGTCGATCTATTGTGGCTATCAGATTTCCGGATTTTCAAATACACCATGTAAATGCTAGGTCCTAGTATAGAGATTGACTTACTTACTGTTTGCCATGATGATTTCATGCGGATTGTTCAAAAATTGAGATCTGCCATCTGCGGGTCCCGTCGTGAACGCGAGTAATATTTGAAAATCGGGACGTGAACGCGAGTTAACGTAAGTGAAAATTTCTAAGGCGTGATCCACATTTCACGTTAATTTCACGTTAAATATTTGGTAGCGAATAAAATATTGTAGGGTGCCCCACTACCCCGCTGCTCGAGATGTGGAAGATCTAGAGCTGGAGCGGGAGGTCATTGTACTTCTGTGTGGCAGCCTACAGCGACGGAGTTTCGCACTTGCGTTGTGTTGTAAATCTTGTGTCTACAGTTAATCGGATGTCTGCGTCTATAGGCGACCAAGTCGTTCTTACTTTCAGTTCCTCGGATGTAAAGTTACTTTTAAACCTAGAAATTAAAAATATTGCCTAGCAACATATACCTTCTTGTACTCGTATCAGTAAGAGACACTTCAATTCCAATGACAGCTTTTGGTATTAAAAGTAATGTTATTGAAGACGGTCGCAAAAAACATTTTTGCGAGAAATTAGTATTTATCCTTTGTTGTTAGCTATTGTAGTCAATTTTCATTTATTTTTTGTGTCTATTATTCTGATTGCAACATATGTATGTATGTACTCGTATGTATTTGCATTATTTGCAACCTCATTTACATTGCGTTGTAGAGGCTGGTGATTTGTAAGCTAGCATCTGGCGGTACAATGCTCAATTTGCCCCAGTTTCGGGTTACAGAGTTGGAGCGCGCCTTTTGTGCTTGATGCTTGTCTCTTCGTGATGTGTTGACCTTGTTACTCTATCTCTTAGGTCTGTGGTTCTGAGTAAAGCACAGTTAAATTGGTGCTCAAGTGTGAATGGTCTCACCGAGCCGGATTCCAATCACCAAAACTGTGGTAAACATACGACCCTCGTGGGATACGAACCGAAGACTTGCTTAATGCAAGCTTAGCGCTTTCTCAACTGCGATACTCGGCTTCTTTGATTGCAACATATCACGTAAATTATTTGACTTGCAAAACATGTTTTTTTACAGTTTTTAGTTCTGTTGCGGGTCCTTTATTGGTGTTAAATTTGAACTTTCTGTTCTATCTGAATTTGAATTTTCAAATAAAAGCTGTGGGGCACTTTGTCAGTAACGGGTCACGCCGTGAACGTGAGCGAACGTGAGCGTGAACGTGCGTGAACGTGAGTATTTAAAGCAACCATGAAACGTGCGCGATGTGATTGTTTTATTCCTTCTTGCCAGCAAACCGTGTACATACATATACAACTTCACATTTACAACAAATAGAATCAATATAAAACTTAGATTAAAATGGCAATACTACAAATACAATGAAATATACAGGTCTAACATTAAAATTAATGAAAGTATTTGCCATTTTCAGTTTTTGAAGCTGCCTTAAGAAGCTCCCAATTCACTCAGTTTAATTTTTGTTATTTTTGGAGGCGGAATATACGTATAGTGTAAATAAACATTGGGTTACAAAAACTTCTAATCTTTATTTGTTTACTGGGAAATGTTATGTGGTTTTGGGATTTACACCCAACAACTGTATGTCTTCTGATTTGGATATTCTCGAACCACTAGCGCTTTCGGACGACCCATCCCGTCTTGCTGAGGATCTAGTTGGCAAAACGTTGCTTCTTTCCGAGGCAATTCCTAAAGCACTGTGTATTGTTTTATAAACATTTACTGTACATCTATATATGTTTTTCTTACATAAATCCGAGGTGTAGCATAGTGTAGTGACATACTTGTTAACTGCGTCTGAGTTTGAATGTTGGTCCGAGCAAAGTTTATTTAAAAGTTATGGAAATATGTTAATGGAAATTTCTATCTTTCGCCTTTAGATCTGAAATGCCATGCATATGGTCAAAATACAATTTCTGTAGATTTGGTTCGTCCTACTGTTCCATTCCAGAGCATCATACCGACATTGCGAGTTTTTGTGTAACGTTAGCCCTCGTATCAAATTTACTTAAGCCACAAATAGTGTGCTAGAAATTTGAATGGCCCTGCAATCTTCATTCGCATTTCCATAGCGTTCGGATTTTCGATAAGGCGATCCTAGCCGCGGACTTAGCGTAAACTGGTAGGCCACGTCGTTCTTTCAACAAACCCCTCTAGAAATGGCCCGATAACGAGGTGCCAGAAGAGTATAAAAAGAGGCTCCGAAGCTAGTTAACCACACTTGACACTTGAACCTGAAACTGATCCTGCCGGCCCCGGGGCCTAGAGCTGCTTTTCTGACCTGGCTAGCACCGGTGGATTCGGTTCCCATTTTACTAGACAGTTTCCTTACCTCGTTAGCACTTGTGGATTCGGTTCCCATCTTGCTAGAAACCCCGTTAAATTCTCGCACCAGCTGATCCATCGAGGCTAATATTGCCATAACCGCTTCAAAACCTTAACCTAGAGCACGGCTTACCAGAATATTAAGAGAAATGTCCATACCGCCTACATAATTCAGGTTCCCCGACGTAGGCAAATTGGTCTGCCTGCCGAGAGTCTGGACCTACCGAAATCTTCCAGCGGTTACCTGCGATTCTAGCTGCAAGAATCTGGACTTATAAAAGATAAAAATGTCCAGTTTATATTATTCCGAGTGATCCAAACTTATTTACAAAGGACGTACCACGTCCTGCCAGGCTTTATGCATTCCATAGCGTTCGGATTTTCGATAAGGCGATCCTAGCCTCGGACTGGTAGGCCAGGTCTTTCTTTCAACAAACCCCTCTAGAAATGGCCCGATAATGAAGTGCCATAAGAGTATAAAAAGAGGCTCCGAAGCTAGTTAACCACACTTGACACTTGAACCTGAAACTGATCCTGCCGGCGCCGGGGCCTAGAGCTCCTTTTCTGACCTGGCTAGCACCGGTGGATTCGGTTCCCATCTTACTAGACAGTTTCCTTACCTCGCTAGCACTGGTGAATTCGGTTCCAATCTTGCTAGAAACCCTGTTTAATTCTCGCACCAGCTGATCCACTGAGGCTAATATTGCCATAACCGCTTCATAACCTTAACCCAGAGCACGGCTTACCAGAATATTAAGAGAAATGTCCATACCGCCGACATAATTCAGGTTCCCCGACGTAGGCAAATTGGTCTGTCTGCCGCGAGTCTGGACCTACCGAAATCTTCCAGCGGTCACCCGCGTATCTAGCTGCCAAAAACTGGACTTGTAAAAGATAAAAATGTCCAGTTTATATTATTCCGAGTGATCCAAACTTATTTACAAAGGACGTACCACGTTCGGCCAGGCTTTATGCCGTAAACATCACAGGCCTCGTAAAACACATTTTACCATTTAATTTGTCCGCCCCTCAACTATAAATAAACAACACTGTCTTTGCCGGCGAATAGTCTGTTTCAGATCTGTCGGTTCCAGTACATCAGAGCTACGGATCACCCGCACCCACCATCTCCGAACTTTCTTTGAGAGAATTCATGGGCAGCAATCGGGCCAAGCCAGCTTGCAGTGAGGGTTGCCAAACGTCGAACTAATACGCCGAAGGAATTTTATTTTATAATATTTATGTACTTAACATTTTTTCTTAACTAAAAATTTCCTTGTATATACCGGGTGTCCGTTCTCAAAGTCGAACATAGGCGATTAACATTGTATTGACCGTTTTTGCCGATTCGCCAATTCAACTTACAGGAAAGGTAATGGTATCAATGGAAAGATAAAATTATTACGCATCAAATGATACCATTAATAATATTCAAGATGCGATTTTTATTTTAAAATACTAATTTAAAACTTGGGAATTTTTAAATATGCCATGCCTTGCTTTTCAAGTTCGATAGCTTTTGTCAAAAAAATTGGCAATTAGTTGGCGTAAATCAGGTATTTTCTGTCAACGTCTGTTAAAATTAGCTACAGAAAAATGAATTATTTCAATGAAGAATGAGTGAATGCACTAATGTTAATTGCCTATGTTCGACTTTGAGAATGGACACCCGGTATATAAACACATTATACAATTTATTTCTACACTGTATTATTCCGCAATTTTATACATTTGAATAGAACGTATTCTGAGCATCTGAGCTTTACCCGAGGCAACCAGTTTGAAACTGCACTCTTCGTCGGGACTTCAAAGTAAATTTGAAAATTGTGGCACAAGTATTGGGGTATTGGGGTATTGTCTAAAAAAACGAAAAGGGGTATGACGTTGAAACTTCATATATAAGTTGTGTCTCCTATCTAAATGCGAGAGCAACCTTTTGAAGAAAATCGCAATGCCGGAAGCATGGCACTCTTGAGATTTTTCACCTTTATTCGATTTTCTCAAAAACGGCTCCAACGACTTTTTTCAAACGTTACATTTTTATTACATACATGTAATCGCGAAAAATTCACCTTTCGAGGTTTCTTCAGATCTTCACGTTTCAGGGTTCCTAGATGACGAAAAACAGGTTTTCTCAATTCCGTCTGTCTCTCTGTCTGTCTGTTGACGGTATAACTCAAAAACTATTTGTCGGAGTAGGACAATATTCTGCATACACATTATATTGCAATGACCTACCCGTCTTGTTTGTTATTATTTTGGTACAAAATTAATAAGTTAAATTTGAAAAAATCACCACAAAATTCTCAGGTTGATTTTATACTGTGCTAATTTTTGCCTGTCACTAATTTAAGGCTAGTTAAAATGAAATGTATTAGCTGATGTTCAAAATAAAATGGTTAAATGCCCCTCTGTCATTATTTTATTGAACTGCAATATTATTTAAGCTAGCTTTCGTCAAACACTGCTTATCTCAGGTTGGGGTCAGAATTTCACTATATTCACGAATTAGTAGTTTATTTTAGATTATTTGTCCTTAAGTAGCTCATATACTCGGTTCTTGTAGATAAAATTTACAATGTGTCAGATGACACAAGAACTTCGGCAGTGCAACAGCGATTACTTGAATGTTTAAAAAAAAAACTAGCGAAGTTAACAAGGAATCGTCAGGTAATTTGATTCAATTATCGCTTGGCAACAAAACCTCCACTTCATTGTTACAGGAATGACGTAGATAGGACGCCATCGATTCACTTGTTTCTGCTGCTTGGAAATCCGCCAATTTCACATAATTTGATGATGCTATACAATTTTTGGATTATTACGGCGTAGCTGGACCCTTCGATATGCGATAGGCCTCTTCAGCAAGGGTCAATCTTGTATTTTAATAAGTTTCCCGACCTCTGACACTCGATTTATAGCTAATTCCTACCTCGTAAAAATTTCAACTTTGCTCGAGATGGTCGCAGATGACGCTGCTGGAATTTCTCTGCTGGAAACGCTCCCCTGGCTGCAACTTTCACTCAGAATGCTCCTGCTGATGTGATGCAGTGCAGATCTCTGCCTTGCGATGCTTAATTGTGCCGGAATCGAAGTTCTAAAATGTCATCTGTCGACTGCCGATCTTTAGTCGCAGATGAGATTGGAACATCTTTAATTTTATCGTGGCGAAAATGCCACAAACACTTCCACTGGTGCACGGTGATGTGTACAATAAAATGCAACACTTTTTATAACTGGTAAACACTTTTTATTTGCAAAACTATTAATTTTAAGAGAGCACAATTTCGATCAAACTGTCTTAATTTATAATTTCAATTGTTCCCTTTCTATTTTTAGAAAAACGTATCGCGTTGCTATGTTACCGGGTTAATTTTTGTTAATTAGGAATTAGTTTTGATAGCAAAATACACAAATGGAGTAAAGTTTGATTACATAAATCTTAAATTAACATTTTCTTAAATCTAAAGAGAATTGTCCTTTGCCTATAACTAGCATTGTACCTTCCGTTACTCACACACATGTTTTAAAATCACTGCTCTGCTTTTTCACTTTGCCTTATTAATTCACTGAAAACTGAGTTAAAATTTACACACATTGCTCGCTTTCTTTCTTTACCGTTGCCTAATTTCGGGACTGCTTTTTGCAATTTTCTACTATCCTTTATTCCGATCTCGTTTACCTTTCAGATTGCTTGCCATTCACTGACTTGTACTTTTATTAATAATTACGCTCATTTTGTCTGCACATAACAAACCTTTTGTGTCAATTAATTTTGTTTGGCCTGGCGTTAAATATACACAACTCTATTTTATTTAACTGAAATAATTCTGTGATGGTCACTCTTACTGAGTAGACGTGTTGTGTGTCTGCTGCATCTAATAAATCAGTTACAATTAGTTTATACATATATTTGTCGATATGGGAGGTAATAATTCTGAACGTGCAACACGCTCTCAAGCTACTGATAAGGACGATGTTCTTATCCAAAAGGTAGGAGAAAAAGTGCTCGCCAACAAGGACTTTATGGAAAAACTTTTTGGATCTATGGTTCAAAAATTGAATGAGCTAATTGACACCCGTCTTAAGGAGCAAGAGAAGAAGATCGATTTACTGGAAAAAAAGTTGGCTACAGCTGAGGATCTATTAGATTATCATGAACAATGTTCGAGAAGAAATAATTTACGAATATTTGGAATCCCAGAAAGTCCTTCAGAAAATACCGACCAGCTGGTTGTGAAAATGTGCAGTGATAAGTTAAACATTACGATAACTGAAAGTGATATAGACTGCAGTCACCGCCTTAGGAACAAGGTAGGCAGGGACAGACCTACTATAGTAAAATTTTGCCGACGAAGCATTAAAACTGCTATTTACCGAGCTAAAACACGGCTGAAAGGCTCAAAATTTATTATACGTGAAGATTGAACCCATAAACGCGTCCTAATTGTTAAAGAAGCTGTCTCAAAGTACGGAAATAAAAATGTGTTTACTAGCAATGGAAACATATTTGTTAAAACTAATAACGAGATACATAAAGTGGCTTCCGATTTAACAACTATTAACTAATTATTTAATTATTATTTACTTTATCAGCAGCAGATTGAGTTTATGTATCATTTATTTCATTCGCTTGAATTATTCAAAGTTGAGTGATAAGTATTCTGTTTTGTTTGGTTTGTTGTGACAACGATTTTTATTTTTGAGATGCATGGCTATCGAAATTTTTGTTTAATGTTCATGAAATTGTCGTAAACCTATGACAGGCAATATCAGGACAGCGCACGTAAATGTAAGATCAATACAAGCAAAAATTGAAGATTTAAGACTATTTATATATGAACACCAAATTGACATACTAACTGTTTCTGAAACATGGCTCACTGATAACATTACGGATGAATTTGTTTGTGCTGACGGTTATGATTTTGTAAGAAATGATCGATCTAGTCGAGGTGGAGGATTAGCGATATATGTACGTAATACACTTAATTTTTCAGTTATCAGTATGCCAAATAATATTATTGAGCAGGTTTGGATTCTTCTGAAGTTACCTAATATTAATATAGTTGTGGGTACGGTTTATAATCCACTTGAACGTAGTTACCTATTATTTTTAAATGAATTTGAAAATTCTTTATCTTTCTCTTTATTTTACTCTGAAAATGTAATATGTCTTGGTGATTTTAATATAGATTTTCTGAAGCCTGATAATCCATCTACAATTTACCTGCAGGACGTATTAACATCTTTTGAATTAAATCAAATTATTAATCAGCCAACCAGAGTTACTAAAACTTCGGCTTCCCTTATAGATCTGATCCTGGTTACTGACAGTTTGTTGATTGGCGACAGCGGTGTGATTGATTGTTACTTAGCAGATCATGATCTTGTGTTTTGTGATATACTTCTAAAACAGCCTCAGGTAAAGCCTGTTACTCGAAATTTTCGAAATTTTGGTAAAATAGACCTAGATGGGTTTCATAAAGATTTAGAATCATTATCTCTGCATCAAATTTATGAAATTAATAACATTGATGAGAAATTGCTGTTTTTTAATGAAAAAATATTGCAACTGTTTGACAAACATGCTCCCTTGGTCAGATGCAGCTTTCGAAAGCCGTATGCCCCCTGGTTGACGGACAATTTGAAATATCTCATGTCATTAAGGAATAAAGCAAAAGCTAAATATAGACAAACGAGACTGCCTCAGCACTGGGAGTATTATAAATCTTTGAGAAACTTAACAACACGCACTATAAACAATGAAAAAAAGGCTTATTTTTATTTTATATCAATAAATAATGAACATAAAACCTTGTGGAAAAGATTAAATGCTTTAGGAATAGGTGCAAGAAAACAAATTTCTATACCAGACCATCTATCTAATCCTGATGTTCTAAATGATTATTTTACAAATAGTATTCCTAAGGTTGATGCAACTTTAACTCAAAATCGACAAATTGACATTTTAAAAACGTATGGCAGCAATGAAAATCACCATTTAAATTTTAATTTTACGCTTATTGATTACCCCACCTTAGTCAAAATCTTAAACTCACTTAAATCTAATGCTACTGGTAGTGATAATATCAATATTACTATGATCAAGTTATGTGGTCCTACAATTCTGCCATACATTATTCATATTATAAATTCATGTATCTTGGAAAACAAATTTCCACAGTGTTGGAAGCATGCTTTGGTTAAACCATTTCCTAAAATTAAACAACCAGTTGAAATTAAAGACCTACGCCCTATAAGCGTTCTTCCAGCACTGTCGAAGGTTCTCGAAAGACCAATTCACAATCAATTAAGCGTTCATATCAATGAACATAATTTTCTGCCTCCAGTACAATCCGGTTTTAGGCCAGGGTATAGCTGCACAACAGCTCTATTAAAGGTAACGGACGATATTTTGGCTGCAACTGACCAAGGTAACATTACTGTTCTTGTTTTGTTGGATTATAGCAAGGCTTTTGATACAGTTCATCATTATACTTTGATTTCAATTCTGAGATATATTGGTATTGGACCAGATGTGCTATCATTGATGACCAGTTACTTGAATAATAGATCCCAAACTGTTATATTAGACAGCAGTACCTCTGGTTCGATGCATTTATCGCAGGGTGTCCCACAGGGATCGATCTTGGGTCCTCTGTTATATTCATTGTATACCTCAGTTTTTATGAATTGCGTAAAATTTTCTAAAGTTCACATATATGCTGATGATACTCAGTTATACTTGTCGTTCAGTCCTTCAAACTGGGTAGAAGCTATGGAAAAAATTAATTATGATCTTAATTATATATATGAAGCTTCTGTTCAGCATTCACTTAAAATCAATCCCGACAAATCAGCAGTATTATTGTTTGGTAATAAAAATATGTGTAGTTATTTATCTCCTCTATTGAACATTCACATTAATAACGTAAGAATTCCAATCATTACCAAAGCTAAGAGTTTGCGTTTGTTACTTGATAATACATTTCGCTATCGTGAACAGATTTCCAAATATATTTGTCAAGGTTACCAACATTTAAAACAACTTTATCCTCACCGATCCTACTTGAGCCAACCAATTAAAAAAAGACTTTGCGAAGCCTTTGTTTTGTCTCAGTTTAATTTTTGTTCCGCTATTTACCATGCTGCTATTGATAGTGTAACAACTGAACGTATTCAAAAAATGCAAAACGCTTGCTTAAGATTTATATATGGTATTAGAAAATATGAGCATATATCTCATAAACTTGCTGATGCTGGTTGGCTGACTATGAAAAACCGTAGATTATTACAATGTCAAAGTCTTTTTCATCGAATTTTGACAACTAAAACTCCTGCCTATTTGTACAATAAAATTACTTTCCGAACTGATATACATAATATCTCAACGAGATTTAGAAGTCTTATCTCGCCACCTCTCCACTCTTCGGTTCTATATGAGCAATCATTTTCTTTTCAAATATATATTATGTATAACAGACTTTAGAATACGTATAAGAATCTTCACTTAACAAAATTTAGGGCTAAATTGCGCTTGGAATTGTTTCAGAAACAGTGTAATAACTAGATTTTCATTATTGTTTGCGTTTTATATATGCATATCGAGTTTGATAGCGATGCATCACTAAATTGTAAACATTGAGTGTATATAGATATCACAGAAATTAGTTTGTAAGTTAGAGTAGGCAGATACTTTTAAAAATTAAATTAATAAAATGAGGGTTTAGGTGGTAGATCAGGGAGGAATAGCAATTGCTCATCTGAACCTCGCCCTCTGGTTCTCTCATTTTAATTAGCGATGTCTAGGGTTCTATACATGATTGATGTGTTTTTTTTCTATTGTTATTTGTTGATTATTGTAGGAGAATAAAGATAATTTATTATTATTATTATTATATGCTTTGTTTATGGGTGCCTTTATCCGTTTAATTACTACTTCTCGCATCTCATTACGCTCATTTTGTCTGCACATAACAAACCTTTTGTGTCAATTAATTTTGTTTGGCCTGGCGTTAAATATACACAAACCTATTTTATTTAACTGAAATATCTGAAATATACTTTGTTTATGGGTGCTATTATCCGTTTAATTACTACTTCTCGCATCTCATTACCAATGAATTTAATACTTTTATTATTGTTTAAATTGCAATTTCATAACATATCTTAACTCGGTACTTTATTGACTTGGTTAAATATTTTGCTCTGCAAACAGAGCTAACTTGTAGGCTAAAAACCATCTCAATATATCTACCTGGCATGAAACCGAAAAAATTTCAGACAAATATGTACAGGGTCACTATTAAAAAATAAAAATTTGTTTAGTTTTTATTTAACTTAGCAATAAATACAAGTAGTCATTTGTACATAGCGCAGACTTTATTCTTACCAAAAATGGACTCCAATAGATACAGAATAAATGTTATACGATACCAAAAGGAGTAACAAATTAGTGCGCTATTTAATACAGCTGCAATGCAGGAATTCGAAGGGTCGGTGCTCTGTAGCTCACGTAGAAATAGCCCGTTTCCTTGCAATATCTCACAAAACGTTGGGACTGCATACGCGGTCCGCCTGCCCTTCGAATTCGACCACCGGTAACGTTTTTTTTTTATTTGAAAATTCATTTAATTTATTAGAAACGTGAAGATATTTTGACTCCTAACCTAATTTCATTTTTAAAATTATTTAGTGTCACAATGTCGACGAGGAAAGTTCTGGGTAAAACCTTTTACAGATTTTTTAATGTGTATTGATGTGAAATAGATAATTTCCAGTTAAATACATATCTTTAAAAACTTTTTTTTTCTTTTTTTTATGAACTCCAATTTTATATGACATTACAGAAAACTAATAAAATTGAAAATCTGAAATTTTGGCTGTGGATTTTATGTGTAAGAGCGACTATAACTACAATATTTTGACTGTGATATTCCGGTTATACCGAAAGTCGCTATCAATTTTGTTATTTTAAATAAAACACCCGGTATATTATTACATTTAGGATTAAGCTTAAAATTTTAGAGACAATTTGTTTTTGCTACTATCTATTTTGTGCGGTTTCTGTAGAATTTATATATTTTTTTAAATTTTTGACAAATGCTTCAAGATCTTGGTATTAATTTAAGAGATACCGGCAAAGAATACAGGGTGTTAAAAAATATACCGACAAACTTTTAGGGTTGGTAGGGGACACCAAAGCAAAAATTTTTTGGTTTATACACATATGTCCAAAAACGCTTCATTTGCGAGATATAGGGTGTTAAAATTTGTAAAAAAAATTGTTCAAATTTTTTTCCTCGAAAACAAAGCAAGATACGCAAAACCCTCAAGTGAAAAAACGTTGTGTTTTTAGTTGCTTTATCTTAAACAAGTTTAAAAATTGCAAAAAAAAAACACTGGGTGTTATTTTTTTATGCAAAAACACTTAACAAGTTGTACCGTGAGCGCGCCCCTTGGAATTACTGTATGAACTGCAATAGATCCTAAAGATGCCCCATAAAGTTACCAACAAACTGTGAAAATTTCATTAAAATCGGCTGAAGCGTTTTTTTTTCTACAAATTTTAACACCCTGTACCTCGAAAACGAAGCGTTTTCGGACAAATGTTTATAAAGCAAAAAATGTTTGTTTTTATGTCTCCTACCACCCCTAAAAGTTTGTTGGTATATTTTTTTAACACCGTGTATACTAGAGAAGAGTAAAATTGAGCAAAATGATAGTTGCTTCAAACAAACTGCAATCATATGCTTAGATATTGTGACGAATTCAGTGTATATTTGAATTTGAGCTTTTTATTTTATACACATGAGTTTCTAATTGTATCGCTGTTATCTCCTACGTTTCAGTTGTCTAGAATTTAGTATAGGTATTCCTTATCGTAATATGTACAAGTATCCGAATGAGGTGTTTGGAACTTAAGCTTAAAGGTAGTTCGTTTTATAAGATACGTACATCATGCTGAGGATGTGGATTTCAAACATTTACTTCAAATCGCTAGATAAACCTGTATTGGAAAATTTAAATGTAGTTTTTTTGTCTTCGAAAAGACATAATGATGTTGTATTAGTAGTATCGCTTCTCTGGCACTGGTCGATTTTGAAGAGATCCTCTTAGATCAATTTATTGAGTATGTATATACGTACAGTTTTTTTGACCAACTCATATTTTCTCTCCCTTAATCAGCAAATAATACTAGAACCTAAAATATTTAAGACGAGGTGCAGCCTTTTAGCCGCACAGGTTCTGCTTAGCGAAAAATGGTGGTGATTGATTATAATTTACACGCCTGATTTTTTATTTAGTATATTATTTCTTATAATTTTTGAGTGAAATCATCCCCTTTTGCAATAAAATACAGTGTGTAAGTATTTAATCATCTCGCCGAAACTTGCAAATTAACCGACATTATTTCACGTACCTTTGTAAAAACACCAAATCGTTTTTCAAATGTTTATATTTCAGACCTACTAGTACAGTTGGTCGAGTGACGCTTATTCGTTTTTTGCAAGCTATAATATTTCAGCAACATATACAGTTGGAGAAGGGGTGTGTGCTATAAATGGAAGAAGTAAGTGATTTAGTTCATTTGGGATCATTAATATAATCAGTACTGGCGAGGAAAGCACAAAAACCCTAAGAGAATAGGGCATAAGTCACTGAAAGGCGAAGGCTTAAAACAAAAAGGCCTATTAAAGTTTTAAATATATAGTACGTCAAGAAAGCATCCGAAATTTTATAGTTTTAAGAAATGTCATGAAACTTCCTTTTAGAACGTCCTGAGCCTCTAAGATGTTGTGTGCGTAGTATCAGGGTAGTAGGTCATAGAATAAAACAAAAGACAATCCTATATGGCAAATAAATATTTTTTCCGTATATTTTTTACACGTACTATATATTTTTATTAATAAAACATGCACAGAAAATACAAAACTAATCAGTAATTTTATTGAGCATGTATAGAATATATTCCAAACATATTATGCCATTGGACAATTTACCTGAAAAAAGGAGACACAATTTATTTTGAGCGTGCCTCGAAGTTGCTAACCGGTACTTTATGCATGAAGCTTTTATAAATAATACTTATCAGGAAGTAAAACGACCGCTAGGAGGTTTGATTTGAAAAGAAACATTCTATTTTACAAAATATTATTGAATACATGTGCAGGTTGCAATTATTATCGTGTAGTAAAACAACAATTACTTTTAGTCACGCTTTCTGGACCATCTCTAAGAATAATCACTCTTTCATTTTCTTCATTATCGTAGCTTGGGGGGAACACTGTTCGCCGTTCATCATCGGTTCTAATTAATTTCTTCCCGGGCGATTTAGCAATAGAAGATGCAATATTTTGGAATAACTCATTGAGGCCCTAAAATAATATAAATATTAAACATAAACCGATTGGAAAAATATCTATGTTGATTTAAATTTGACAGATATTTGTGGTACAAATCGTTAAGAAAGAAAATCCTGAACACTACTTTTGTTATCAAGACAATGCACCACATTATACTGTAGCATAAAGTGAGCCTTGCCATGATTATGACAGAAACGTTTTGGAATTACCGTTAGCGTCCGCAGACCTACCCTAATTGGAAATTTTATGGTATATTAAAATACTATATTCATAAAACTATTGCACTAACAAAAAATGAAGAAGTGAGACAACATCTCGAATAGTAACTTGAAAAATTATTGTATATAATTTATTTCAACTCTCTAAAGCAGTCATAAAAACAAAAAGTGATAGTGTCAATGGTAATCGATTGAAAATTTCACCTTGACATATTTAAATATTTCGTTCAGTTTAAGAAGAAAATTTGAGTTTGATATGTGTTTTGTGAACAGATAAGAAATGCTGTGCAAGGCGTTTTTCCACAATAAATGGTTATAGATAGTAAATCAGTCTGATCAACAAATTTTATATGGACTTAGGTATACCTTACACTTTTTTCAACTCCTTAGCAATTTAAGGAAATTTATTTTTTAAGATATTAATATTGTATTATTTGTTGTGGGTACCAAATCTCAATTTAATATCTGTTATAATATTTAATATATCTTAGGAGCCGCTTTAAAAAAAATGTTATGGTGTACACAGGAAGTATAAGTTATTGAGATGCAGGCTTTTACGGCCATTGTCATTAAGTAACACACGACTTCCGGGATCGGACCGTGTCCAAGAACTCAACGTTTCGCCCACTTTAGTAAGGGGTTGCATCAGGAGGAAAAGCAAAAGAGCACGGTACTTTTCCTCAGGATGAAGCCCCTTACGAAAGTAGGCGAAACATTCTTCGACCTCAATAATGACACGGTCCAATCCCGGAAGTCGTTTATTACTTAAGAAGTATATGTTCAAATAAAACTTTTTGATCAATATGGCATTTGCGATAGAAAAAAATATCTGAAAAAAGACCGGGTTACCTATTTTAATGGTCTACTATACTGTTTTCAGAACTAATAATAAGATACCTCTCCTAGTAAAGCAGAAGTTTCATAATAGTCAGCGCCTATACTCCCAGCATATTGGGCAGCAACGTCTCTCGAAACCTGTACAAAGAAGTGTCTTTTAGTTTAGAATCAGCACTTTCGGATCGATGGTGCTTATGGTACAGAAGATTCTAATGAAAAGAGTGGGTTTGGCTTAGGTATTATGTTAAGTGTGTAAGTTATTCAATTTACTTGAAAACTATACAACTTACAAACTTAGTAACTATTACAAACATAAAATGTAACTGGAAAATGTATTCATGTACGACTGCACTATACAGTACTGTTTGTGGCAGCAACACTATGTCCATCAACATGGACGTATGGACGTCAAAGCTATAAACTAGAGTTTTTTTTATAATTTTAACAGTCGAAAATAAAGCTTTGCATGCAACTAGTGTATAATCTGACTTTATTGACACGTCCTCTTCAGAGCCGGATTAAAGGGGGGGCTAAGGGGGCTGCAGCCCCGGGCCACCGAATTTCGGGGGCCTCAAAAAGATTGGAAGGTTATAATCTAGTGCGGTTTCTAATCATTTAGATCCCTTTGTACCCGTTGCATAAATGGGAATGGGGCCTCTAAAAAATTCAGCCCTGGGCCTCACATATCCTGAATCCGGCTCTGGTCCTCTTTATTGATCTTGCTCGTAAAGCTCTCTCGACCATAAAATAGGCTCATCCAATAAAGTCCTACATTATGTATTTGTTATATAAATCGGTATTAAACAATGTTTCAGTATATTATACGAGGGTAAATTGAAAAGTCTCCGGCCTAGACAAGAAAACAAAAGAAAATCATGTAAACAGTAATTTTATTTTTCAACGTATTCCCCGTCAAGTTCAATGCACTTGGTCCACTTATATTCAAGTGCTCTTATTCCATCCCTATAAGCCCTTTCATCCAACTGATCAAAATTGACATTTGTGGCAACAATCACATCTTCATCGGACTCGTACTTCTTTCCAGCATAAATTTTTTTCAAGTTTGGAAATAAACTAAAATCTGAGGGGGCTAAGTGCGGCGAGGAGGGGGCATGGGGTACCAATTCAAACCGCAATTTATTAATTTTTGCCATGGCAATAACTGACTTGTGACAGGGGGCATTATCCTGATGATACAGATTTTTTTTCTTTGCTAACCCGCATCGTTTTTCAAGAATTTTTTCTTCTAGCTGGTCAAGTAGGGTATCATAGTATGCCCTGTTAATTGTTTTACCTTTTTTAAGATAATCCACAAAAAGAATACCCTTGGCATCCCAAAAAACTGAAGCCAAAACTTTTCCGGTCGACGGAACTGTTTTAGCCTTTTTCGGAGCAGGTTCTCCTTTGGTAGTCCATTGCTTCGATTGCTGCTTCGTTTCTGGTGTATAGTGGTGAATCCACGTCTCGTTCATGGTAATAAATCGTCTCAAAAGATCTACTGGATTGCGTTTAAACAAGTCCAATCACTCCTCCGAAACTGTTTGGCGTGTCAGCTTTTGCTCCAGTGTGAGCAGTCGCGGCACCCATCGCGCTGACAACTTTCTCATCACCAAAACTTCAATTAGGATATAATATGTCCGCTCTGTTAAAATGCCCACAGTATCTGCTATCTCCATCAACTTCAATCGCCGGCCATTCAAGACAATTTTATGAACTTTTTCGATAATTTCTGTTGTGGTGGCTGTTTTTGGTCTTCCTGAACGAGGTGCATTTTCTGTACTCCTGCGACCACGTTTAAAGTCCGCAACCCAAGTTTTAACTGTGGTGTATGAAGTTGAGGATTAGCGTAATGTGCCGTCTAGTTCAGCTTTTAGTTCTTTTGGGGCTAAACCTTTAATATGAAAATATTTAATAACTGCACAAATTTCAACTTGCTCCATGCTTACAGCATGCAAAACCTTAGCAACTTTGACAGCCTGTCAAACAATTATTATTTTACAGAAATTTTTGCTATTCCAGAGCCAGACTGATAAATCTTGAAACAATATAACGCCGTAAAAACATTACACAAATTTGTATCCTATCTGAGTTAGGCCGGGGACTTTTCAATTTATCCTCGTAACTCTATAGTTTTTGTTTCCTGACTAAATATTTAATAAATATTAATAACATGGGATCAAGTATATACAAAATAGCTATCAGCAGAAATTTTAATAGGATAGATATTATTTATGTCCCATTTCCAAATTAGTGATTGTATATATTAAGAAGTAGTTTTAATAATAATCATCTGCGCAATACTACATAACTTAATAATTCTTATAACCGCATTTTATTCGAGGTTGAACCAATATGCAACAATACCGATGAAATACAGAGATTGTAACGTATCCATATGGAAAGTTTGATGCACAAAACACAGTCAACGAAATGTAGCAAAAGAACAGTATTCTATGGCAATCTTCGATCTTGGACTCTTTTTCATTAAACGAAATGGACACAGAAGAAAACCAACAATAGTGAAGGTAATTTCGAAAGCTCGAAAACAACAACGCTATAAGATAATAAAAGAGTATATTAAAATCAGCTCAAACACAAAAGATTAAATAGCTCTAAGACGAGAAAAAAATAACAAAGAACTCTGGTAATTTAGAAGAGTTAAGACAATTAAGCAGGGGAATATCCCAAGCAATTATAAAAGACGCGAGTACTACGAACACGCATATCATTGGAAAAAGCGAAACATTCAAACCTAAATATGAAAGAGGGTTGATAACAACAAACAGAGAAAACCTAGAAACAGCAAAATAATTCTATAAGGAATTTTACAGTAACCAAACAAAAATTACTGACCCTCAAAGAGCTGGAAAGCTCTGCCAAGGAAATGAGGACGTCGATATAGTAGTTAATAGAATTTTTACATTCTTATTTAATGTGTGCATCCATAATTGCATTGTACCAACTACATGGAATAATGCTATCACAATTTGGTTACATAAAAAAGAAGTCATCGCGGTATTAGGAAATCAATAGACCGAGAAGTCTCCCATCATATCTTCACAAAGTGTTCAGGAAAATATTAACAAAACGTCTAGAAGCAAAATTGGACATTTACTAGCCTAATAACGAGCAGTCTGGATTTAGACGAAGATTTAGCTAACGATCATGTTCAGATAGTTATAGTAAAAGCAGTTGTGTACAAACAGGCCTCTAGCATTTATCTTCGCCGACGTTCACAAAGCGTTGGAAATGATCGAAGTACCAGAAATTCTAGCAGCTATGCAACAAAGAATCGATTATGGATACTCATAACTAATTCAATATGTATGTAGCAGAACCACCGCAAGCGTGGAGCTTCAGGAAACAACTATGACGGTTAAGATAAGAAGGTGATCCGTCATGGTTATAGCGGAGGTGCCTTGATATCAAGCAAGAAAACCATATAGTCTTCTCCACGAATATTTATTGTAAAATTGTGGGTAGCAACATGTTTCGAAACCACACTGGCTTCATCATCAGGCCATAATGATCATCTACACAGGGATATGGTAAACAATAATATATATAATAAAAGAAACGAAACGAAGAAAAGAAAAGTGAGGTTAAAATTGTTATCTTCATCAGTGTTGTTATAGACTCTTAACCAAATTAATTTTAGTATCGTTGAGAGCTTCATTACCGCACTCAGTGCGGTAATGGATATTACCGTTCATTACCGTACTCTTTTTGTATAAAGAAATATGTTGAACCAGAATTTATTAATGAAGATAAAATATTGAACAATACACGTTTTGCTTATGGCAGTTAACGCGACTCGTTTGATTGCCGCAAAACTCGGCTCATCGCCTCGTTTTTTGCAATCAAACTCGTGTCGTTAAGATGCTCATAATCAAACTTGTACCGTTAATATCTATAAAAATTAAAAACGTTATTGAAAAAGGCTTAAATAACACACCATATGGAGAAGTACAAACGACATTATAAAAATCGTTGTACTGGTTAATACATAAAATTAAAATTTTAAACATTTAAAGAGTGACAGGCACTGAAGATGGCAGCACCCACAATGAGACTAAATAGAATAAGTAACTTAACCTAAAAAATCGAATCTCATTGAGTGTTCGATTTTTAGGCTAAGTAGGGTACTAAAATGGCGACCAAGACAAGAAAAAAGGAGTAGTTGTAGACCTTCAACACGCCGGTCAGGTGGTGTAAAGAGCACAGAGAGAAATTGGATAAGAAATGCTCAAAGCCGAAACGAGTAGAACATTTGGAAGAGGCTTAATATATTGTAGTGTATAATAGTATATTATACATCAAGGTAGCGAAGCGCAGTATTATAACCTGAGCGCATATTAGATACTGAGCGCGCAGCGCGAAGTATCTAAAGCGCGAAGGTTATAAGACGATTCGCTACCGTGGTGTATATACTATTTTTTGCACTACCAAACGGCTTAATACCTAAATTCCCAACAAATTTCAAAAATATTTTAACTGTCAACCTGACAATACAGCTTTTTAAAACGTCAAAATTAAAATAGTCATATTTGGTAACTTAGCAATTTATTAGTTACCACGGTGAAAATTGTTTATTTTACTTTCTCTCCCTTGGTGGAGAAAATCAACTTCACGACCTAAAAATAGGCCAATAACGGTGCGTTCTGAGACTAGTAGTGCAAAAACTATACTTTATATTTGTTATTAGAATCTTATTAAAAATTCATAACACTCAAAGTTAAAAAAATATGCACTTTTTAATTTATCAATATTATTAATATTAATTACTAGATTTGGTATAACACTTCAACTCTTATCTCAGGTGAGTTCAGTGTGTTTTTACTTGTATGATAATTAGATTTAAATTTGCATATTAAAAATACTTCTGTCATTAATTTTTAAATTAAACGTCAAACTGACAATCAAGCCAACATGGCACCCTTACACTCAAACAGCATCAATTCCTATAATCTGGGTAAGTACTTTATTTTCAATAATGTCTTTTTCTTAATATTCTTAATATTAATTAAATCACTTTCTATTTATAAAGATACATTCAACTTAACCAGTTACTCTGAACTGAAACTTCCAAACTCCATCAAAATGCCATACCTTTTGCAGCCCTATGGACGACTCCCATTTCCAACAACGGGAAGCACCTCCAGCACGGTGAGGTTTATTTGATCTCCACTATCTAACAATGTATCCAACTCTTATTGACAAGTTGTAGCTTCCAGCTGTGATCCTGTGTACAGTCCTTCCTCTCTGCAATGGGCCAAAGCTCCTGTACGGCCTCAGACTAGCGCCCTTCGTAGCTCCTACAATGACACCTTCTCTGCAATGTATTGGACCTCTGCTACACACCCAATTGGTTCTACTTTCTTCAATTCCAGTTTTAATTATATTTGATATTCCAAAATCTTGCCTTGGACTATTTATTTTACTTATTGCGTAATTAACATACCCCTTTACGTTTTATAAAAATTCTTTAGTATTCTCATGGGTTTTATTATGTATTTATACAATTACAAAATTTTATATCCATCTTATTTCAAGTTTTTCGTTGTTGATTTCTTAATTAATTCTTACTATAGTTCCATTATATGTTTCCAATTTTTTATGTTACATTCTAGATATTAAAATTAAACCTTAATTGATTCTACTACCATTAATGATTTTTTAGATATCATATTAGCTTGACTTCTCAGTTGGTATCCTATTACTTTGTACTTAACCTCTTATTCCAAAATATTCTTTATACATTTAATCTCCCAAGTAAAACCAAATAACTCTTTGTATTTTCTCATATTCAAAATTAATACATCGGCTCATAGCGAAAACTTCCCTTTTAATAAAGTAAAATGTTAGACCAAATCACATTACTGTATTTTATTTCTAAATTGTTTATAAATTTTATTTCCTAAGTATTAGGATTTTTCACAAATAGCTCATTAATACCACAGTCAAAACCCCTATTTTATATTATTCAAAATGAACTCAATGTACTATTATTATTCAAAGTGTGCATTTATCTCAATATACTACGGGACAAGGCTTTGTTGCCTTACACAGTTTTTAACATTTAAAATGCCTCCTGGGCCGTTTTCCGTAGTTTAAAGCAAAACTTGATATTCGTTCTCTATCCATGTGTGCCTTGTGTCACAAGTGAGACCTACACCAAGTTGTTTACCACATGCACAGCCTACCACGCAAGCTTTGACATGACCGCCACTTTAGCTGTGTGTAGAGGAGAGTACCAGCTACAATTTGCATATGATTTGAGAACATGCAGTTTCTTAAGCGTCCACAGTCGTGTCAGTTTCGTTTAATATTTGTTCTAACTCGTAAATATTTTCCAAATGCTTATAATCGAGATACTTTTCCAAACTAATAAATCTGAAATAATGGGCCATTGTCCTAGCATGTCGCAAAAGAATATAAATATATTTTTTATCAACATTTGGAACCATTATTGGGTCATCGAGTGTATTCGTACCACCATTGTATAGTAAACCGCGTATACATATAAAGTTTACTATAAATTTACATATGTTTTCAAAGAATGTACCTTTCTTTTATGGTCCAGGTCTGATTTATTCCCAATAATACCTAGTATTATAGATGACGTCTCTGTATTGTCCTTTAGCTCGCTCACCCATTTTTTCAGACTTGAGAAAGTTTCTGGATGTGTTATATCGTAGACTAAGAGTGCTGCATCTGCATGCCTGTAAAACATGGGCGCCATTGCCCTGTAGCGTTCTTGGCCAGCGGTATCCCATATCTAATTTAAAAGATTTAAGAGAGTGAACAATAAATTATTATAGTGCTTTGATTTTAACGAATTATAAACTAATTCTACAAAAATTGGGGATAAAGATAGATTGAGAAAAAGCAGAATACGTAACAGTTAACATTTAGCACAGTTTCAATTAACAATGGCTGATAGAAAGGCATTCAAACAAACAACTGAATATATAAGAAGTCACAGAATGAGATGGCATATTGAGTCGCAACAGGCTGGGAAGTCTACTCCCTGAAGTAGACTACGGTGATATACTTAGAAACCATTATCAATAAAAAATGAATATGTATGGTAGAGATCAAACATCGAGTAGAAAACAGTGGAAAAGTAATACGAACACTGATTCAGTATGGTAAAATCAACACATTTCATACAAGACCAATAAGAGGATAGACAGAGCTATTGTAGTATCAGTATGGCAGTAGGATAATTGACCATTACTGCAAAATCTTATAAAAAACAAATAAAGTGAAAATTAATTACCTTCGGGAAAGTGGCAGAATCGGTAGGTTAAGTAACAAATACAAAGAAAACCGAATGGGTGTGAAAGAGAGTGCAGACAGAATCATCAAGATGGATTTAACATGGTTTGGTCACATATTACGTATGGAAGAAAACAGGTTACCATAGTTACTGTTTTACTGGATACCATTAGGGAGAAAGGAAACAGGACAGAAATTTCGAGGAGAAAGATACTACAATACTACAAACTACGATAAAGTTTAAAAACAAAATATTACAGCATGAATTACTCTGTTTTTGTAGAAATAATTAATGGCCCCGGTACACAAGTGAGAAGACGTGTGTTTTCGAGCTCCATAATCCAAACTACAATTTTGAGATATATTAAGGAAAGCAAACCAGCGAAACATAAGTAGTGAGTAACTAGGTGGGTAAGGGTTTGTAATAAGCAGAATTTACAAGGTAACAGTAAGTATAAAATAATCAAAATAAAGTAAATGCTGTCCGAAAAGTCAATTCGGGGGCAGCGCTTATCACAGTGCGGCAATAAATAATCGACCAAGTACATGAGTGCTAATAATTGGGCAGCATTTAACTTGCCCTTTTTAAAAAAATATCGTCTAAAATGTTTAAAGAAGAGGACCAAAACGAAAAAGTAGTAAGATGGAGGACACAGAGAGGATAGAATTAGAAGAAATGGAGAAGGATCTTATTTAAAAACCAAGAACTGAATTGGGGGAAGTCAAAATATATTAAACGAAATATTTGAATAAATTAAAGGAATCAGAGCAGAGGATAAAACATCGGAGAACAATATAACAACCTTAAAAATGAAAACGAAGAGTTCAAGGTGGAGGTAACGGAATATAACAAAATTGTTAAATTAGAACAAAGTGTAAAAGAAGTAGACCAGATTTTGGAAAGAAATGAAAACGTAAAGCGGCAAAAGAACATAGTAGCCAAAGGGATTAAGGTAGGTGCAAATGACAAAGAGACCAGTACTAAAACAATGCAGAATTTTCTGAAACAATATTTACATATAAGAAAAAAAAATAAGGAAGCCATATACCTTGGGTGAAAAAATATACCTGATCGAATTGGAGCAGATTAGGTTTTGCGTCAGTCTGTGTCAAAACTGACGCAAAACCTGACCTGTTAACCTCGAATTTGACATAGACTTACAGTGCCACCAACATATTATTCATACGTTTGAATTTCCACAGCCTGTTGAGGATCACTTTTTTTTAATCTCTCGATACTAAGATAGAATAGTAAACTGAAGCGCGAGTAAACCCATGCTATCCATGTTGATTCTGATATAACACTAAACGAACAGAGGATACAGAACAAATCAGAGACACTGCAACTATGGAGAAAAAAAAACGAAAAAATTCTAAAATCGGGTATAATACTCGTATCTATAAGCTGATATTACATGGAGTGGAGCGAATATGGAGTGAACGAAAGAGTTGCCTAGAAATATTCTAAACCGGGCCGACCACAAATCGTTTAAAAGAACAAAAAAAAAGAAGTAGAACGAATATAGCAGAAGTACAACAATAGGAATCAGAAACTTTAAACAAAAAAGTAAAAAACCAAACAAAAGAGTTTCAACAAGGAGCAGTGTGCTATAGAGACAAAGAAGGAAAACCACTAGGAGCAGAGAAGGAGATAATAGCAAGGTGGAGCAAATTCTTCGAAAAAATATTGAACGAAGGCACAGCACGAAGGGAAGAACTAAGTGGACTTCCATTAGAGAGGAAAGAGTAAATACAGAACTGGAAGCAAGGAGAAATAGTGGAAAACATACAGCTTATAAAAAACAAGGAGGAAAGAATGGAATTAACATCGAGAACATTGAGTAAGGGTGATAAAGTATAACAAGAAATCTACAAATTCATGCGGAGATCTGGGAAATGGAAAGTTTACCAAAAGTATGAAGTAAAGTGATTTTGGTCTTGAAGTAGAAAAAAAGCTACCGTACAGAGTGCTATAATTATAGAGGGATAACCACACTTGACGTAGTTTGCAAGACAGTAGCAACCTTGGCCAAACCCAGATTGGAACCATATGCTGAAAAACAATGAGGCAAATGCCAAAAAGATTTTAGAAAAAAGATCAGTGCTTGACCAAGTCTTCACCCTGAAACAAATTCTAACAAACAACTACGACTACAATGTCCCGACATATGTTATGTTTATCGACTTCCGAAAGGCGTACGATTCAATAAATATAAAAACGTTACTAGAAGCATTAGAACGATTTAAAATCGTATACAAACTAATAAGAATTATAAAAATGGCGCTACCTGCAACCCAAAATGCTGTGCGAGCGAAGGGAAATTTTGCGAGCGACTTTCAAATAAGAAGAAGTCTACACAGGTGGGCACGCTGTCCACGATGTTATTTAATATTATACGATAGATAGTATAGCACTTATAACTTGTAGAAGGAAATAACTAGAACAAATCGTGGAACGCTTAATGGGCGAAGAAAGAAAGATGGATTTACCAACAAGACAAAAGTAAACTAATGAGGAGAAGAACGAAAAAGGAGAGGAATCAAGGTGATTGGTTTAAACTACAAACACGCTCATAAATAGTAAATGTGAACAAGAACTGAAAATAGATAAAATAATAAAAAGTAAAAAGTGTGCAATACGACTAAACAAAATTTTAACATCAAATGAACGTATTCCGAAAGACGAAGTTGTAATACGTCCCACAGTTGCATATGCCAGTGTAATATGGATCATAAACAAAAAGGAGCAAGATAAACAAGAAGTATAGGAATTCACAAAAATAAGGCGAATATAAGGAGGAACATTTGTGAGATATGTGGACAAGAGATAAAAAACTCAGAATTATGCAAACTTTTGAAAGAGGCCCGAATTACAGAAATCGTCATATTCCGAAAAATACAATGGTTGGAATATCTAAAGAGGTTAGAGGATAGCAAAGTGGTCAAAGATACATTATGAGGGAGAAAACCAGAGGACAACCGAAAGAGAGATAGGACTAGATGTACATGGAGGGAATCAGTACTAGAAGACAAAGGAACAAAAACAATACCAACTGAAAACGGAATGTCAAAAAGTTATCAAGCTTTGGGCCTAACAATAATAAGCTGTTGGTGATAGTGAAGTTAATAGCTCAAACATTTACTGCAGAACAATGACGTTTTTAGAAAAAGAAATGTGATATAGGCAAATAGTAAGCTTTTTCTAGTATACAGTGTGTCCAAGATAAGAAGGGCCAGTATGGGGATCTCGTTAATAGTAAGAGATACAAATTTGCTTAAATAGGAAAAACGTTGAGTAATTAAAGGACATTTTGCTAGTCCTTTGATCACGCAACTTTTTTCCCATTTAACCAAATTTGTATCTCTTACTATTAACGAGATCCCCAAACTGGCACTCCTTATCTAGGGCAAACTGTATAACGTTATCATAATTTTAAATGATAGTGCATGAGTATAATGACTTATATAAAATGCAAACCTGCAATTTGACGATTAAATTCTGCACATCAATAGAACAAGAAAAGTAAGAGGCACCGATAGTAGGTGAAACGTATCGATTATACTCCTTTTCTATGTATCTTAAAACCACACTCGTTTTACCAACTCCTGTAAGTAAGAAAGAAAAGTGTTAGTTGGGCATTTTTTACTTCACAAATGTTTAAATTAGATTAGTTGACAATTATCAAGCCACCTTAGCGCAACATAAGAAATGCTACTAAGCTTACGAAAATGTCAAGAAATGCTTAGATTACTCTGAAGAGTTTTCAAAATTTCCCGGAGTATAAACTAAATACTATAACAATTGTTAAAGTTAAATCTGAATATTGGTTTAGACCGAGTTGTCTTTTTAAATAAAGGCAGTTTTATCTATAGTATGATAAAAAAAATTTTTATTTAGTATGGCTATGGAATAGTTTCTAATTTATGACTGCAACTATATGTCACTCCAAAAATCAAACGTTATGTGTGACGTAGTATAACGTAGTATAAACGTAGTATAAACGTAGTTGCATTCATACATTAGGCACTATACCATAGCCATACTAGATGAAAATAATTTTTAATTATACTTTAATAATAATGAGAATAATAATAATGGTCTTTATTTTCTCCAAATAAAAAAGTATATTTCTAACTAGCTATATTTAGATGAGGAAAGTTCAGCCTCAGTTATAGACGGAAGCTGCTTTGCCACTTAACCTTAGTCTGAATACACTAATTACAAGATATAAAGTTTAAAATAACAACTACAAGTTCATCTAGACAGAGGCAGAGAGTCTAAGTCGTAGTTCAAACTTAACTTTGACTGATTATATGACTATTTGAAATAATATGAAGGTGTTAGATTGGGAGTATGAATTTGAGAGATCAGAACATGCAAATTATTCTGATGCACATCGGTGTTTAATACTTACTAACAGAGATTGCGAAGATTACACTCAAGTGGTGCCCAATTGTTATTATCAAAAGTAGCAGAAAGTAAGTACTTGGCTTGATTTATTTATTATTTTATGTCATTGTAACAGAACTATCCTGAACAAGGGTCATTTAAATAATATTTACAATAAATATTCAATATCGAACCCATTGCACTGAATAACATACCTCTGAACGGCCAAACTAATTCTGTCAGAATAAATATTTTAATAACTAGTTCGTTCTATCTAGTACAATGTGTTTTATAGACTAAAATAATGTCACTACATTGCATGTAGTTCGACCAGTATTGTTATTAATAGTAACAGACCACTATTCCACTGCATTATTGATCAAAGAACACTTACATAATTCCCCTGTTAGTAATCATAATTATTATAATCATGTAAAAACCAAAACGTCTATTAAATTTGAAAAATTAAATAATCAATTGGCTAATGAAAATTGGGAAGAAGTTTGTAATTGTCATGATGCTAATACTGCAGCTTCAGTATTTATACAAAAATTAAAAGCTTTATCTTAAAATCACAGTGTACTGTCCGGATTCAATAAAAATACAGAAAAATTAAACCTTGGATGACAAATGGAATTTTAAACTCAATTAGACACAGAGATAAAGTTAGTAAGAAGGTATTAAAGGATTCGCATAATTTACAATTAATTATATACTACAAATCTTACAGAAATAAATTGACAAGCTTAATTAAAACTGCTAAAGATAGTTATTATAAATCAAAATTACATGAGGCCTCTGGCAATTTAAAAAAAACATGGCAAATTATCAATAAAATAACTAATTATTCTAAAAAAAATTCGGAAATTGGAGTTATTGTTGATGATAAAAATAATACTATTGAAAATGATGCAGATAAAGCTCACTATTTCAATGAGTTTTTCCAGAGTGTCGGTACGAATATGGCAAAGTTGATTGATAAGACGGATAATGATTCTTTTTTAGATAGTTACAATCCAAATACTATTTACTTATTGCCCATAACTGAAAATGAAATTAATAAATACATCAAAAGCTTGAAAAATGCCAATTCTAGTGGAGCTGATGGTATTAGCAATAATACCATTAAAGCGATAACACAATTTATATAAAAACCATTAGTGCACATTACTAATATATGTTTTCAAACAGGACGTTTTCCTGAAGTTTTTAAAAATAATTTAATTCTTCCCATATTTAAGTTTGGTGATAAAACACTTGTTAATAATTATAGGCCTATATCACTTACCAGCAATTTAGTTAAAGTAATTGAAAAATGTATTAAAGAAAGGCTAATAAGTTTTTTGGACAAATTTAAAATATTATCTAGTAATCAATATGGTTTCCGTAGCAATGTTGGCACTAATGATGCAATATATACAATCACTAGCAAAATACATAATAATCTAGACAACAGTAAAAAAAAACGTTAGCTGTTTTTTGGATCTTGCAAAAGCTTTTGATACTGTATGTCACATGACCCTCTGTCGAAAATTAGAGAATCTTGGAATTAGAGGTTTTAGAGTTTAATCGTTAAAATGGGAATTCCACAAGGAACTGTATTGGGACCTCTATTGTTTTTGATTTATGTAAACGATCTTACGAACCTGAATGTAAATGGTGACATAATTTCATTTGCTGATGATACAGCTATTGTATTTGCGGCAGAGAGTCATGAGGAACTATACCTTTTCAACTTCAAATTGGGACTCATCAATTTCAAGATGGGAATAAACAATTTCAAAATGAAATAAACAATTTCAATTTGAGAATAAACAACTTCAAATTGGGACTAATCAACTTCAAATTGAAAAAAGCCTTTTGTTAAAGGTAGTCTTTGCAAAATGACAATTACATGGTTGTGACAGGATGGAACACCAGCAACAACTAACAATAATGAGTTCCGTCCTGTCACAAACATGTAATTGTCATTTTCCAAAGACTACCGTTAACAAAAAGCTTTTCCCAATTTGAAGTTGATTAGTCCCAATTTGAAGTTGTTTATTCTCAAATTGAAATTGTTTATTTCATTTTGAAAGTGTTTATTCCCATTTTGAAATTGATTAGTCCCAATTTGAAGTTGAAAAGGTATAGTATGCAAGGTGGAACATGGAATGGCACGTATAATGCATAAATTAAAAACCGGTTTGCTATCGCTGAACTTGTCTAAAACCAAGTTTATATATTTTTCCTTAACACAACAAATTACTCCACCTATTACAAATATAATTGCAACTGTACTCAAATTATTACACCTGTGAATTATATTAAATATCTTGGAATATACATTGACGGTATCATGAGATGGAAAAAACAGTAACGGTAACTAAAATTAGGAAATCTTTATATAAATTTAAATTGCTTAAAACTATATTAAAAAGGGAAACAATATTAAACGTTTATTATGCCTTAGTTCAATCTGTTGTTCAGTATGGAATAATAGCTTGCGGTGGTGTAGCGGCCTGCTATTTGTTTCCTTTAGAAATTCTTCAAAAATTAGTAATTAAAACTATATTCAATAAAGATTATACTTACTCCACGGAGCTACTTTTTTCAGAAACAAATCTTTTTTCGATTTGCAATTATATCTATACACATTGGCTATTTTTGCTTATAAACATCATACATTTTTTACATTGTGCGCTCATTCCTATCAAACCCGAAGTAAAGAAAAGCATCTGGTTATCAATCTTAAAACAATGAAATCAGTTTTACAAAAGCATGCCAGTTATTTATGTATAAAATTGTTCAATGAAATTCCGATAAATTTGAGAAATATTTCTTCTTTGAATATTTTTAAATTAAAAAATGGATTAACAGTAAAGCCTCGGATTACTATGCTTACCTAAGTAGCAACATTCATTAGATTTTAAGAATAGATTTTTAAGTTAATTTCAATTATAAACAAATGAAATATGAATGCGAAGATTAATTCAATTCAATTTAATTTATAAATATATTATATTAATTTGTCAAAATGAAGACAAACTGGCCACGCACAAGTTATCTTTTGTGGTCAGTATCATTTTAATCTATTTACATTTGTATATATACTTATCTGAATAAATTCCTTTATCTATCTATATCTATCTATCTTTAATATTCAGCACGTACACATACATACATATATCAGATAAATTATAGCATATTAATGGTTTATAACAAATTAGTTTAAATGTCTACCTACCCTGATCTCCTAAAACAACCACTTTTCCCACAATGGATTTTTTCTCACTAGTCTTCATCTCTCATAATATTTATGGTTAAATATTCCAATGTTATCTGTATTTTCGAAGCGATAAATATGTTATCATCACTTTGCGATCGGCTTCAGTAAATTGAAATATTTTCCTAGTTCCCTAGCTCGTTATCTATCGACTGGCGGATAAAGAGGAGATTATTACCTTGTGTCTTGTGTGGATTCAACTTTAGATAAAGTATGATCAAAAATTATTTTCATCTAGTATGGCTATGGAATAGTTCCTAATTTATCAATGCAACTGCGTTTATACTTAAATGTCAAACTTGTAATTTGATTTTTAAGCGACTTATAGTTGCATTCATAAATTAAGAACTATTCCATAGCCATACTAGATGAAAATAATTTTTGATATACCAAAGAGATGTCGCCACTTGGTTAGAACCAACAAAGCCTTGAGAACCAAAACTATTTCAGATGTTCATGGATAACTTTCCGAATTACATTATAATGCAAATTAAAGCGTAAGAAAGCTGACAGTGACGGGGAGATAACAAACTCTTAACAAGCAAGTGCTTTTATGATTTTTATCTAATACTCAATAATAATGTGGTGGTGGTTTACTAGTTCGTTTTGAACAAGTAAACTAGGCTATTACTATAGCGTGATCAGCAATAATTGAGTTGGGAATCCAACATTTTACCTGACATTGACATACCTAACCTGCGAACCTGGAATTTGACATAGACTTACTGTCTTGCCAATTTCAAATAAAATTTTGAATTGCCAACTCAATCAGTTATTGCTGAACACGCTGTAGCTTGACTTATAAGTACTTAACTCACCCTCATTGCTTATAAATACTTTAGCTCACTCTCACTTAATTTGTGACTAACTTTTCACAAGTGTCAATACAAAATGTATGTTTTTTTTTGTATTTCTTGAGCTGTTGGATAAAATTTTGCATGGCACGAGTGCATTATTACATATAATGCACACTTGTACCATAAATAACTATTACGGTGCACCTCTGAGATAATTTAAATACATATACGAACTAATAATTATTTATGTATTAAGGGCATACTCAATAGATTATAGCACGAGGGAATGTTTAAAGCGCGACGTGAAGCGGAGAGCTTTAAATTTCCCGAGAACTATATTTGTGATTAGGCACGTGGCACATACAACGTTTTATTTCATTTTTCAGTATTTTGGTTACAGACTACTGCGTCATGGCTGTGCCGGCGCTGTAAATTTTTGGTGTGCTATAATTGTTGGTGCCTATTATACTGCTTAGCAACTTTATAAGTCCTAGGACCTTAAAAGCCATTTTACGCCTGCTATCGAGGGTCAATAAACAAGATTATGGTTCCAAAATGAAATAAAATTATTTCAGCGTGGAGTTCCAAAGGGAAACACCTTTCTAGCGTTTACACACATCTAGATTCTAACCTAAACTAACCTAACCTGTATAATAATTGTCCATGGATGTCCAGCATTTATTCCACGGATAGATTTGACCCCTCAATGCTCTGATCAAGGTGAATGCAACGACTGATACTGGACAAGCACATATCCGAAAAAGGTTTTACTAAGAACGTAGTTTTCAAAGAAGTAATTTGAATTGCTTGACATACAGTTGTCATAAGCTAAGGCTTACTTCGGCTCATTTTCACCAGACAGATACGCGATATTGCAGGGGAGCTCTTAAATACTATTTCATTGTATATTTCATATAGCATATTCAGTCTTTACCTAATTAATATTCTGTTTTTTCATTACACGATTTTACCATTGCGTACTTACGTTTTATACTATAAATTTTACTGTTAATAATGGTAAATCTGTGAATTTTGTTGTATTTATTTCTGTATAGTGTTAGGCCTATAGCATAGTAATCATGGGGGAGGAGTAACACTGCTACAGCCTGTCCCTACAAAATATGAGGGGCCTCCACCTTCTATTTAAGTTGGATTCGTCATCACCTTGACCATAGGGAAATTTAAATAATAATAAAAAGGAATACAGAAAATCATGGTAAATAGACATACAGTAGATACGCCTGGCAGAGACCGGCTTATACAGGGTAAGTCGGGAGGAAAATACCAAATTTCGGTAGTGTATACTACACCTAAATATTTGACTAAAAATCCCAATAGTTGTTTTGATTTCCATTTGTTTTCTAAAAGAAAGTCGAACGAGTGTAATGGGGCTTTAATTTTATTTCGACCTCGTTCGTTTTACCTAAAATTTCACTGGATTCGAACCTGTATTAGTTATATTCGAATTCATTTTAGCCAGCGTTCAGATGCTCGTGACCTGTAAAATTGCTTTATAAACATTTTATTGGGACTGCCTAGCTTCTTGCAGGTATTTTCGTTTAGGTTATATTTCGCCGAATTGTAAATATGAGCTTATTCTTTGATTCCTTATTGTCGATAATGCGTGCCAAAGCTTTAAGTTCTGCGTATTGCTTTCTGTTGTTCTTGTAATTTGATATTTACGCCCGTGGACTTCCGTACGTGGCAAGTGTGTTGAAAACCTTTCATTTGTGCTTTATTAATTGGGGCTTCTCAGAAATCTTATTTAAATTTTGTCAAGTCAGATATGCTCTCAGTCGTTGAAGGCTTTCTTTGTTTGCATTCCGGCCTACGCCTTTTGCGTTAAGTTTTGGGCCAGGGAGAAGAAAGTTTCGATAAGCCCTTGGTTAACCGTGCATGTGGAAATATTAATTTTGGAGTTCAAAACTTTCTTCCGTTACGTTGTTCTTAAGCCCTGTGCATTTGAAATTTGGAATTAGTAGCGAACCCTCGAATAAGAGAGTTGTGTGGTGAAGTTCACACCCCGGTCCTCGAAGCCGGGGGGTTACGTTGTTTCGTGCTTAAGTAAGAATGTATTGTGTGGTCTTCGCACGATAATTAAATTTTGGGCGCAGTTCGGCGACAGTCTTTATAGCCGAAGGTGCGAAAATAAATAAGGGTTGAGCGCGAAGTAATGGGTTAGGCCCGCGAAACGTTTTTATTGGGGAAACGTCGTCTTAATGTTTAGTATGCTGTCCGTTCATTAAGGGTTGAGGGACGCAAAATTTGCCATCGTGCACATCAAACCAAGACGTCGTTTTATAATTCCCGTCTGTGTGCTCGTGTATTTCGAGAAATTCTGCTCTGAAAATTCTGATTACGTTCGTTGGGCCATCCCGAAGACTGGATTAACTTCTTGCCGACACCCTCCCGACCTGGTTCGTTCCTGTTTGGGGACCCGCACCACCGTAGCGTTCTGCCAAGCTTCACCGAGGCCGAGTTTATAGCACCCACCAACACCCATGCTTACAGCTCAGGTAGGATCTATTTACTGTATCCGCTGCGTTTAATTTATGTGCCGAGTTAAGTGGCGACAATAGCTTTGGGTGGTTTATCAAATGTAAATTCGGTCAACTTGAGCCTAGTTATTTGTTGTTTTTGAACCCTTTGGTCACTAATTAACGACGACTAACGTCGGATGTAAATGAGTGTAAAGCTAAAAGCATGTCCTTTGATTAAGCCAGCCCCAAGATTTGGGCTGGTGTTAGTGTTCTTTTGTTACCCTTTAGGGAGGGTGGCCTTTAAGGTAAGGCATTTGGTTTCACGACCACCCTGTGTAGTTGGACCTGAAAACTCGGAGGAGGCTTGGTGGACAACGCTGAGGTGGAGAGCGGCGAACCTGGGGGGACCTCCTCATAGCTTCGTGAAGTTTTTGCTTTATTCACGCAAGCAACCCCCTTTTAAAAGCAAGTGGCGTCTTGGGTTATACATTTTGAGTATGAGCATAGGGTAAGTGCCGTCGGTTTTAAGTGAACTTTCGAACTACCTCTTCCTGACTGAGCTAAGTTGAGGGCAACTGGAACAACTACATCTGTTCCGACACATTTAAGATCTGTGTTATTGTAAAAACCGGCGAACCCCCTTTACTCTTTTCCCCGATTTTGTCAGTTAAGGTGATTAACGTCGATTCGAGTAAATTATCATGTAACACGAGTTATGGATATTAGTTTTTTGCTAACTATAATATTAAAGCAACATATGCATTTCGTGGAGAGACGAGTGCTGCAAGTGGAAGAAGTAAGTGACTTACTTAAAATTAGCAGGTAAAAGAGGCAAGTTATGGTCGAATAAAACAATTTTAAGACCTACTGTAGTGTTTGCGGTTAAATGGGGGTATTTAAAAAACGAACAACTACATTGGAAATACGATAAAGACCGATTTTAAATGAATATTTGGTAAAGATATGTTGCGACACACGAACATGTAACGTTTTATTTTAAATGCGAATTAATCATAATATTATGGGCATTTAAAATTTCGCTTTTCAACTAGAAAATCTCCGGCGGCTCAAAACTGTAAATCCGTTGCGGTGCGCTAACGACATGACAGAACGGCCCGCGCGCATTTCCACTTTTAACTCTCTTCAGAGAGGGAATGCTACATCTCGGCCTTTGTAGACTGCAGCGGATCATTAGTGAGGGTACGTAAACTGCAACAGGCACCGTTCAGGTAGTTTTTGGGACGTATGTAAACTGCATCGGGGTCATAAAATTAACATTAACATTAATCGACAACTAATCACCAAATTTCCCCTCACACTTTATTCAGGCTTGGGACTGACGAAATATACAAAATAAATATATATTCCCCGTGTTTAGAAATGATGGAAAAGCTTATTTACACTTTTTTTAAGACGAATAACATGCAAGTATTTTTGTGTTTTCGATATTTGTTTTTTTTAATTTTTTTTACCAGCAAATAAAATTACTTCTTGTGCATCACGGTATCGCCAACGTGATGGCATACTTGCTGCAAGAAACTCAGTCTATTTATAGCTTCGTTTTTGTACGCGGACAAACGGACTTCTAAAAACTGTTCTTTAATCAACGTTTAGCGGTTCACTTCTTTCTTGCAGTAGTTGGTCCTCATTTTGACGTAAGTTTCGATCTGATATTCCAATAGAGTTTGAACAAAGATGTTCAGATTTGGATGGGAAGTGCCGAAGTTTTTATTGAAATGAGCATAGGCGGATCCAGAGACTTCCTAAGGGGGGGGAGGTCAACTAATTTTTGTAGACTGAACAGTAAGGCTCAACTTATAGTTTAGGTAAGTAATACCTACATTGGGATGGTACTAGGTAAATATTTAGAAGAGAGGTAAAAATAAAAATAGATTTTACATATTTGATTTGTTTTTCTATTTCAACAAATAAAAAGCACAAGTTAAATTAACACTATACTTAAAAAAAAAGAAATATTGAACCGCTATTTTAGCTGTATAGGCTATGCAAAAATAAAAAAGCAAGTACACCTTAAGACATTTAAAAAAGGAACAATAAACCGTTCCACTTATGCTAAAATAAAGGTAAACTATATACATGGTCTGGCAACGATCGGGAGGGGGGGGGGGGTGTTGGAAGATAGTTCTAAAACTAAGAGAGTTACATAAATATTGTGTATATAAAAGTTGTAAGTACAGATTACTAAAATAGTTTTGATTGTACAAGGTGGCTCAAAAAAGTGTAGCAAATAAAACTTACTTTTTTAAAATGGAATGTCCTATATTTAGGTAACTTGAAAGTTTTGCATTAAAATACTAATAATTTTATATCAAGTTGTATGGGTCTAATGTCAGTTGTTTTGGAGATACATATCAACGATTATATGCAAAAAAATGTTGAATTTCAGGCGGCTGCTGTAAGAGAATTGAAATTGAATGAAGAAAAGCGTTACCAAAAAAGTATGCTTTCGTGAACTACCTTTCCTGTGGAAGATGATGGTTCTGGGTATTACTAATATACATGACACTGAACACTAGCAAATTTATTTCGTTTATTTTTCAAATGAAAGACCCTGTATGAATTTTTGAAGAGCGTTGTTAATGAGCTTTTTTTATATGTTACTTTCTACCTCTAAATTCAACTGTGTTTCATTTAAAAAACGGTTTGAGGCACTTAACATGCTTTACTTCAAGAAAAACCGACAAAAAAGAAGCCAAGTATATTTATCCAAACAACTAATATTAAAATGTATTTTTCGACTACAATTTCCTAAAAGAGGCTATAATTTGACACTTTTCATATGTCAAAAGCATGTTGTTATTGCATACCATGCAATAAAAATATTATTGTACATATCTGTCACTTTATTGCACACTTCTGTCAAAACCCTTTATTAAGTGTGATAAGTTTTCAATTTAAAACAATGAAATCATCACCTAACACGATTTATAATGAATTTTTAATTTGAAATGACGTTGACATTTTGTAATCTCTTTTAGCATAAATATGTGGTAGTCGAAAAATTATGTACTCAACTCGTACCTAAAGCTTCTTTTTTCACTTTGAGATTTATAGAAATCGCCTTCGGCTTATTCTCTAAACTTTTTCATGCATACACAAAAGTAAAACTTTAGCTACTCGTTGCATAAATAACTATTAACTACGTTCACATGTAATTTTGTTACCGAGAAAGGAACTACACACGTTGTTCGGGAACGTAAGGGTTCTTCAATAATTCTTTTTTCTTTAAATTAGTAAGACTCCGAAGAAGTCTATCAGTGCTGTTAAAATAAGCCCCGATGTCGTTTGACCAACTTTCTATCCCCTAATATTAGCGGAAATAGAAGTGGATGCAATTTCAGTTTCTGTGGAATTTGTTGAGAAATCATCTGCTTTCTCTGGATTTTGAATTTCTACCGCCTTATCCTGATTGACATGAAGGGCAGTGGTTTTTGGTTTTGTCTGTTTTTTTATTCACTCTCAAGAACCATTACTTTATTTACTTTAGCGTAGGAACGTTCGGTTTCGTTACTGAATGGATAGTGAGAATTTCTTGCAACAGTTCGTCTATTTTTAACACATCTTGAAAATGGAATGCCATAAATTTTACAGTATGGAATTCAATCATTAGGCGCTGATTAGACCATGGTAATTACACGGCGCCCGTCATTAACATGAGCCCGCTGCAGTTTACATACTTTTTGGAGACGCTACCTGGCTATTACATGCTAATGAGGATTAAGCCGCTGCAGTTTACGTACGTCCCTACAGATAACTATAAAACCAAATTATTCCACAGAACTCCAGGAGAATTATTCCGAGAGATTATGCGGGTTCCCCGACGTGGCCCGCGGTTCCCAGTTGACGAGAGCTCCGCTCTCGGCCCAGTTGAAGCACCAGAATTATTCGAGAAAATCTCAATTCAGATTCCCGAAGAATAAACCATTACTTAACCCGTTTCGCTGTCTAAGGTTGTTATGTGTCCTGTAGATAAATTTACTTTAGGTAAATAGCCCGCAACTTCTTAATAATGTCATAATTTAAAAAAGCAACTCAAACCTGAGAATCGGGCCCCGTTGTTTTAGCTAATTCAGAGTCACGAAACTCCCATAACTTCTTAGTTTAAAACAACGTAAACCTGAGAATCGGTTTACGCTGTTTTAAATAATTTGAAGTTCCGAAACTCCCATAACTTCTTAATTTAAAACAACGCAACCTGAGAATCGGGCTACGTGCTTTTAAATAATTCATAGTCTCGAAACTCCCATAACTTCTTAATTTCAAAAGCAACGCGGATCTGAGAATCGGGCCACTTTGCTCTAGCTACTTCCAAAACTCTAGAAGATCCCATAATTTCTTAGCTGTTCTAGCGGGCGCCTGGAGATCAGCGCCGCAAGTAAACAGCTCTAAATTTTTCCCGAAACCGAACTACGTCGAATAATTTCCCCGGACGTGCAGGCCTGGCTGTATTTCCACAGTCCGGCGACAACAAAACTTATTGGTCGAAACCGTGCCCGAACTTCCCGACATAGTATGTGATTTTGACAGGTCTAAAATTAGCATACCTTGTCTTTGACACGAGCTGTTCAGCCACTATCAAACAAAGATAACCATTCAGCGGCAGCTGTTATCTCTGAGCCAAATTCCACAGCCGCGCACGTGGCGACATTTCGCCGTCAACAGAAAGTAGTTCAAGGTGACATACTAAACGTCATTACACATTTCCTGGACCCCAACATCCAAAAAACAATGGTTTAAAATGTTGGTTCTTAAAAGTGTTTACTATTAAACATTGTTCAATGTACTACTGTACACTTATAATTCGATCCTCAAGTTCATATGTTACTTTTGCAGGATATCACATGTTATTTTATGTATTCTGAAATTTAAAAATGGCCTTATATTATTAGAATAATTATATTTCAGTATGCGGTACATAATACTATATGATTGCATATTACTAAAAATTGTCTAAACTATCTCTCTTTCTCTCTCTCTCGCTCTCTCTCTCTCTCTCTCTCTCTCTCTCTCTTTCTCATCATTACATCATGATTGATGTGTTGTAGCTCATTATGCATTCAGCATCTTAATCCTTTCGCTAATAAAGAGTTTTCCACTGCAGTAGGTCTTGAGCGCTGGATATCAACTGAAGGTGATTCGTTTAATACTGTCCGCGTGATATCAAGCTATGGTTTAGGGAATCTGCCTCTCCGTCTTTTGCCATGTAGTTTTCCTCAAACTATAGTTTCCTCAAGGTTGTCAGTTCTAGCAATATGCCCTAAGAATTGAATTTTATTAGTGTAAACGACGCTTGAGAGGCGTTTTTTTGTTTTTTTTTCTCTAAAACCGATGCATTGGTTTTATACGCAGTTCATGGGATCCGTGAAATTCTATGGCAGCAAGATATTTCGAAGGCGTCCATTGTTTTCATAAGCTGTACAAAACATCAAAAATATACATATAATTTAGAAATCTTTACTTCAAAGGTTAAGATGATATATTTTAAATACCAAGATTACTTTTGAGCGAAAATCATTTATTGATGATACGCCAATCGAACGAGTCAATTGCTTCAGTTACCTATCTAGTATGCTGGCTGCTCTTATTTATAAATTGCTTTTTATCTTTGACTATCAAAATTATTTAATTATTAAAATTGATAGCGCCTTGAGACTCTTTCAGGGTGGTTCGATTATATAGTTGCTTATTAATTAAATTTTATTTTAACAATGACTTTGAATTGTGTAATGACATTAACTGTCACCTTTCACTTCAAACAATGTTGTATTAATAATCTCAATCAAATATGACCAATGTTCATTCTATTTATATCTTATTGACTCAATATTATACGGTCTTTTATTTATTCTAGCGTCGATAGGGCAAAACTACAACCCACCTTGAACTCCTTTAACTCTTTCTGTTCCAATATCACCTCCAAGACAGCACTCCTTCTGATGTTAATAGCCTGGATCCCTATTTAGCCCTGCTGTGATGCACTGCTTACTGACAACAGCTGCCAACTTGTCAAACCCTTGGCTGCTAGCAGGAAAGACCCCATTCTATTTCACTAGTGCTCTGCTACCTTCCAGAGACTCCCTCCTTCCGACAGCTTCACGGCAAGTTTGTTATCACAGATGATCACTAATTAATATCCTTCTTCCTTAGATCCAAACTTCAACAACTTCTGGCATCAGTAACCAACAGAATAGCTCGAATCCAGCAGTCCCTCTGCTATCCTCCGTCAACTGATCCACGTGTCCTCAGTACACCCTCAACAAACCAAGCACTTGACAATTCTCAAACCAATGTAACTTCTTATCAATTGTATTATTCAAAATAAACTAATTCCATCCAAATCTTATTTTCTTCTTGCTTCTTCTGCTTGCTTCTATCTATTTTTAGGACCTTCCAATTCTCTTCAATAAATGTTACTTCATTAATAATAATTTTCTTTATATTTCTCTTAATTTTCACCTCCAGATTTTGTTAAACCCTTTTTAACTGTTTTCACAAACTAACATATTACAAAAATAGAGTAATTTCTATGTTTTTATTCAGACCAAAAAATTATATTAAAAGGTACATTCTATTTTTCTATGAGTTGTTATTCTAATAATCGTAACGAAATCTGCTTAACGACTACGTTCTAATTATTCCTGCCATCTATAAATTAAATTCATTTGAGTCTTACCTACTTCACTATATTATTTTTATTGAAATTACGTTTGTCATCTGTGATATGAGCATGTATTTACTTTATAATTTTCAAAACCCCTACAGAATACTCAAATATTATCCCTTTCATTTTAATTTGCCTAAAATTCGAATTCTTTTAATGAACTTCATTCAAACAGCCAATTATTTTTAATATTTTCTAAATTGCTTGTATTGATAATTCTATTTTTACATTTAATCTTTAGCCAAAACTGCTCTTAATGTACCATAACACTAGGATACAAAATTATATATGAAGTACAAAGAGACATCAACAGCAAATAGTTAAATGTAACTACATGTGTGGAACAATAAGAAGATAACTAAAGAGATAAGGATCGAAACACGCCTTATGTTTTATAAGTTAATGGCTGTTCCCATACTACTATACAGATACAAAAATTTTACGATTACTAAAAGTTAATCAAGAAGAATTGAAACAACTGAAATGAGATTCTTGCGGCACACTGCTGGCTACAAAATATTGAACCATAAACAGAATGAGGAAATTAGACAAAAATTAGGTATCTCCAATCTAAATAATAAATAAAACAAAACAGAACCAATTGGCAGGAACATCTCTATAGGATGGATGACTCCCGTATACCGAAACAACTGCTTCATTACCAGCCTACAGACAGAAGAAATGTCGCATGACCAAAATGGCGCTGGAAAGATCAGCTTTAATATGTGAGATCGGAACAAACCAAAAGGTTTAATCCCTATCGGTGATGATGATGATGAATGATTATTGTTACTATTTACAGTAAGATAAACTTTGTCGGTTTTGTGTTCAGAAGTGAAGCTAAGTTTTCGCAGTTGTAAATAGTTATTTGTTTGTAAATTGTAGTTTTCGACATGTTTACAATTTAGAAAACATAAAATAACTTGTTATATCCTGCAAAAGCCACATATGAAGCTTAGGCTGGGATTGCAAGTGTACATAGTACATTGAACAATGTTGAATAGTAAAAATTCTTAAGAACCGAAATATTAAACTCATTTTTTTGGAATGTTGGGGTCCAAAAAAGTTGAACTTCAAATTCCGCTAATATTTTTTGTGAAATATAATAATTCTAATAATGTAATCAAGTTTATGACGTCATTTATGTAATAGTACGATACATGAAATCAAAACTGCGCACCGACTTGACGACTTTGGTCAGCTCTACAAGTCGTAATTTTAGTTGAATTTCAATTTATAATACGCCAAAATGTTAGGTACTTCCAAGCTCTACAAGTTTTGTAATAACTACTTTTTCGCTAAATAGGAGAAGAAGCGAAATACAAGCAAAGAAGTGCGAAAAAATCACGATTTCCTTTCGCGTTCTATATCTCGTCTAATATAGCTCGTACTTGAAAATGTAATAGAACATAAATTGTAGAGCACAAAAAAATCTATATAAAAATAAGCTTTATTTTTATGTACCTTTAAAGTTAACCGAGTTATCGCAAAAAAACGAAGACACCTTTTTTAGGAAATAGCATATAGGAAATTTTGTTCGTCAACTTGAAGTTAAGCTTTCCTGGACCACCCCCTTCCGAACACTCCAAAAAAGAATTTCAAATTTCGGTTCACTTTCAAGCAAAGACCTTCTTTTTGTACATAGTGATTGGACTATTAACAAACAGGCAATTCAAAATAATTCTGTATGTAACAGAATCCAAAAATAATGTTAGAACCTTTATTCAAATTTATTTTTAACCCTTTAAATGTACTACTAAAGTTGGTGGAGCTATGTTTAGAAGAGACGAATGCCGTAATGAAAGAAATAAGTGATTTCGTTTATTTGGGATCATTGATATGATCATCACTGGTGAGGAGGGATCAGAAATCGATTGAAGAATATTGTTAGAGGTGAAAGGACTGTGGGTGGAAGTTTATAACAATATTCAATGCTGCCATGGCTTTAAATTCCTTGCCTGTTTAATGTAATTTTTATAATACCGTTCAATTAAAACTCTAACTCGGTATCATAGAGCAATGAAGGTTAATAATGGAGCTTAGTTTTATAAATTTTCCACCGTGTATGATATCGTCTTTTTCGGTTATTTTATAAATGGTATAACGCGGCAATAAAAGCCGTAAGAAAAAAAGGATATAAGGAACTGGCAAGAAAAGGCTTGAAACAGAAAGGAGTGGAGAAATATCACCTAAAAGGCGTGTTAAAGTTCAAAGTTTAGTATTCAAGCAGCTAGTATGCAATACATGTGAAATACAAAATTAATCAATTATTTTATTGAGCATATTATACCGTTGGACAATTTACCTAAAAAAACACAATTCATTATGAGCATGCCCAGAAGTTACCAGCCAGTACTTTACATGTGAAGTTGGTATAAATAATGATTATCAAGTAGTTAAACGTCCGATAGGGAGTTTGTTTCGACGAGCAACATACTTTGCTTTAGAAAATTTTGTTAAATAGATGTACTGGCTAGAATTTCCTTCTACTAAAGCAGCAATTACTTTTAATCACGCGTTTTTCTTCGTCTTTAAGGATGATCACCCAATCATCATCTTCATCATCGTAACTTGAAGCAAACACTGTTCGCCCTTCATCATCGATTCTAATTAACTCTTCCCTGGACGTTTTAGCAATGGAAGATGCAATATTTTCGAATATTTCATTAATTCCCTAAAATAATATAAATATTAAACATCAACCGATTGCAAAAATGTGTATGTTGAATTAAATTTGGCAGACATTTGTGGTACAAATCGTTAATGGAGAACCATGAATACTTTTCTTCATCAAGGCAATTCACCACATCATACTCCAGCACAAAGTGAGCCATATTCTGATAATAATAACAGAAATTGGTGGAATGACCGTCACTGTCAGCAGACCTACCCTAATGGTGAATTTTATGGTATATTAAGAAAACATACTTATACACTACTTTTCGTTCCAAAATTTTATAGCACGAATAATAAATGAAAAAGTGAAATCAAATCTGGAATAGAAACTTGCATATAATTTAGTTCGACCATTTAAAGCAGTTATAGAAAAATTGATTCTACTATAATTATATTATATGAGTAACTAAATAGTAAAAATGATAGTGTGAATGGTAATTAATTAGAAATTTCACCTTCAGAAGTTAAAATATTTTATTCAGATTAAGAACAAAAATGGCGTTTGAAGTGTGTTTTGTGAACAGATAATATACATGGTGTAAGGGTTTGTCCCTCAATAAATTATTTTAGATAGTAAATCAATCTGACCAACACAATTTATATGGACTTACACTTTTTTCGACTCACTAGCAATTAAAAATGTTAAGATTGTAATATTTGTTTAACATTTGTAGCAACATATCTCAATTTAATATATTATAGAAGTTAACATATGTCATAAACCTTTTTAAAAAATAGCTGTAACTTGTTAAGGTGTACTCAAAAAGTATAAATTCGTATAAAAATGTTTCATAACTATGGCATTTGGGATAAAAAAAATTAGTTTTCACAACTAATAATAAGATACCTCTCCCAGTAAAGCAGAAATTTCATAATAGTCAGCGCCTATACTCTCAGCATATTGGGCAGCCTCGTCTCTTGAAACCTGCATAAAGAAGTGTGTTTTAGTTTAAAAGCAGCTTTTTCAGTTTAATTATGATTTTGACAGGGAAGCTTAGTACAGCCTGCAAGGTGTTCAGTTTATTTTAAAAGTACACAAACTTAGTAACTATTACAAACAATAATAATTGTGGGAACTGCAAAAATGTATTTATGTACGACTGCAGTATAACGTACTGTTTATGACACAATTTTACTTTATGGTTGCAAAACTATGTCCGTTAAGGCACTCTAAACTATTTTTTTTGTCACAGAATCAACGTCAAATGTATAAACTAATTTTTTTATTTTAACAGTCGAACATAGAGTTTTGTATGTAACTCGTACATAATCTGCATTTATTGATCGTTCTCTTTATTGACCTTGCTTGCAAAGCTCGCTCGGACATAGAATAGACTCGTCCAATAAAGCCCTACATTATGTATTTATATAAATGGCTATTATGTACCTAACGTTTCAGTATATAATAATATCTATACTTTTTGTTTCCTTACTAAGTAATTAATAAATATTATTAACATATCGTAAAATATATAAAAAAAGATGTAAATAATTACCAGCGGGTATTTTAAAAGGTTATACATCACAAATGTGCAAAGTAGTTCTAACCGTTGCTTATTATATGGAAGCATTTTATGATTTTACCATATACAGTGTATCACAGGATTGATGTTACAAGAGGTGAGATGGACTAAACCTCTTTGAATTTTATTTTAAGATTGTAGGATTAGGTCCTGCTTGGTCTAAAGAGAATTTTTAGAATATTTTCAGTTTTTGAAAAACAAGTAGGCCTTGACAGGGAAGCAAAAACTATTTTCTTTTCAGATAAACTACCCTTTCTGTTCATGATACGGCAAAATTTTAATTAAATCGTAAAAATTGTATTTATTAAAAATGACGGTTTGATCTATGTAGGTATCTCTTTCTGAAATTTTGTATAGATCAGTAATTTTTCATTCTGAACAACTTTTCTTAATAAATTGTTGTCATATTATAAACCAAAAGGGTAGTTTACCAGAAAAGAAAATACAATTTATTTTGTTTAATCTAAAATAACGGTTTAATCTAAGGAGGTAGATCTTGAAATTTTGTATAAGGACATAATTTATCATTCTGTACAACCCTTCTTGGTAAAGATCCGATTGCAATAAAACCTTGTTGAGTTGTTGTGCGCATTCTCGAAAAGGTTTCTGAATTAGTACAACCATTTTAGAACAGGTGACGCGTGAGTCGTTTCTACAAATGAATGTATGTATTTCATCTAGTTTAGCGGCAGTTCGTGTATGAAAAACCTTTTGATTTATTCGTGTATGCACCAGACGGAAAAACAAAATATACTGTCTATCCAAGAGCACTTCAATATATAGAATTAAAACGCAAACGCTTTCCTTCTTGGAGTGTCATTGCATTAAATTGAAGGTGTCAGCACATTTTTAAATTGTAAGAATGTACGTATTTTTCTAAATTACGACCCCGTGTGTATATAGAATTTTCATATTTTTCCGTTTAAATTTAAATGTATCGAGTTTTATGCAGGCATTATTGGCTTCAGGCCGTCACACAGCTGTGCCCTCGCTCCGATCTGTAGCTGCAAACTTGTTGCGAACTTGGATATCATAGCGTTTTCTATATTGAATTTAAAACGCTAGCCTCTCAAGTGCACCAGTGAGCGTATGAATGGTTTTTCGCTCGATTTCAGTCTGTCTCAGCTAGCTGCGATTGCCCCCTCCAGTTTTTCTGGGCTTCGTGGCGTGCTGTATTGTGAGTAATCAGTTAGTTGTTGGCAGTTGGTTACGGACCTCGTTAGGTGACTGCAAGCGGTTTCTAGAGTGTGAATTTTCGCCGCTTCCCGCTGCTTTGGTCGTGGGAGGCGGCGCCTTAGAGAGTGAGTTCCGTTATATGACGTGTTTTTCAAGAGTATTCCAAGTCACGAAGCGAGTCAGTTGAGTGTTGGTGATCCCCCCCCCCCCCCCGTCGTCTTGGCCATCGCTTCTCAGTGTGTGGGATAAAAACTTGAGAGCGTGCCCCTGGTCATCGTTCACATGCGGGCCCTGTCGTCATTTGTGGACGTATCGTGAGTTCTGTGAAGGAGTCTGTGGGTTCTCATCATCAACGCCTACGCTCGTTGGAGCATCTTGCCCCGTTCCGCATGCCTTGTGACATCGCCGTGCCGCACACTGGACCCGTTCGACCGCCGCAGGTGAAGCTAACAAGGTATTTTGTGTATTATTTAATGGCAGCTATCATATTTCTCGCAATAATTAACGTTAACAATCCTATTTGTATACTATTCAATGGCAACAATCATATCTCACGCACCCATTAATGCCAGTATTTATATTTTGCATGCTAACTAACGCCAGCAATCATACGTTGTTCACTAACCAATGCCAGCCATCATATTCTGCGTAATAATTAAAGCCAGTAATCATATTTCATGTACTAGTGAATGTTTGTAACAGTATTTTTTGTGGTTGGGTGGCAACAACCTTATTGTAGTACTAATTAATGCCAGCAACCCTATTTGGCGTACTAAAAACTGTTCCGAGTTATATTTGTGTGTAAGAACAATAGACCTATTTGTTAAATGCTATCGTTGTATTTTCTTTGTTTGTTGCATGCCAAGTTTCAGGTTAAGCAATCTGTAGTGTAAGATTGATGTAAAGCGGAGCCTGAATGAAGTTATGGGCGTCAAGGTAGGTTCGAACGCCCCAGTTGCCGGTTCCGGGGAGTCACAAGGCTGCACACATACCATACCCCGTTTAACTTTTGGGGTTTTTGGCAAGTGTAAAGTGGAAAGGTAGGTTCATTTTCTTCGAGGTTCCTCAGTGGGCTTAGCTCTGCATTTTCGGTCATCTAGATGGAATTGGGTAGAGCTAAATCTATTTAGATCTGTTTGCCGTTCATTAGGCAGTTGCCCTTGTGTTATCTCGTGTTGAACCACTCCTCGCTTCGCTGATTCTAGTCGGCACTTCTTGTTACGGGTTGGGCAGCGGTTCTAGGTGAGTTATTTTCCCGATTTTGAGAAATATCGTACGCGCTAGTCGTCTAGCTTATTCGTAGCTTTTCGTATGAGCTGGCGCGTTGTTGTAAATGTCGTTTTAGACTGTAACAAAGACCATGCGAATGAAGTCGCGGGCAACAGCTAGTTAATTATAAACTAAGCTACACCTGTAACGTCTAAAAAATTATCGAGTTTTGTCTAAACAAATCGAAAATCACCACAAGCCTCTTAACAAACCATACAATGGTTGTCCTCGATCAGCTATTTTTGAGCAGAGCTATGACGTCACTCTAACGTACTTGGAAAAGGCTAATTGAGAATTGTACAGGAAACTGTGTGGAAGCTCTGGAGACGTTACAAGGAGACCGGGGTTGTTAGTCGACGTTCTGGTAGTGGTCGAAACCGAAAAACTACTGTAGGTGAGGATCATTTTCTTACTTTGCAAGCCTTCCGCAGTCATACAGCTACAGAATGAGACCTTCAGGCATACGTTTGACAAGCTACTGGGTCCATAATTAGTGACCAAACTGTTAGAAATAGACTGCATGAAGATGCAAAGTCCATGAGACCCGCTAAAGTGCCCAAATTGTCCAGAAAGCATCGTATAATGCGAAAGGCGTTGGCGACGTGTCATGTTTACAGATGAGTCCAGGTTCTTTCTTCGAGCAGTGATGCTTTACGTGTAAGCGGAAGACCAGGAGAACTTTACCTTCCCAATACAATGCGTAAAACTATTCCTATTGGTGGCGGATTGATAATGGCATGGGGCATTAGATACCCGTACTGAGCTAGTCATTGTTCGAAATTGTGCTCTAAATGCACAACGATACATAAATGAAATCCTACATGTACATGTTTGTACGTATGGCCAAAATTTTCGTCGGGAATTCGTCTATATGCATGATAATGCTAGACCACATGTCTCAAACATAGTGATTAATTATATTCAAGATCAAGACATTCAAACAATGAATTAGCCAGCATGTAGTCCCGACATGAATCCCATAAAGCATAAAATATGTGGGATATGCTGGGAAGTGCTGTTCACACTCGTCCAAATCCCCCACAAACCCTTGCTCAGTTGGAACAAGCTCTGATAGAGATTCGTAGCTAATTCAAAGCATGCTAATACGCTGTCAAGCAGTAATTCGAGGAAGAGGAGGCAATACTTCGTAGTGAGTTTATTGTCATCATAATTAATGAAGTGAAACTGACTTAATATATGACATTTTGTTATCAGAAATGTATTCTATTACTTTAGGTTTTGTTACTGATAAGCTCTAAGCTATACAAATATTACAAATTTAATGGAATTTAAAAAAGTACATGCAGCATTATCAAAATAAGCAGTTTATCTACATATATACAAAGTTTCAACAATATTCCTAAACTCGCATTAAATTTACGCCATTTTGAATACGTGACTACTTTTTTCTTTTCAGTAGTTTATATTCGCACAAGCATCGTATAAGAAAACGCTTATAAATATAAAATTTACTACAAAGATATATATCTTTTCAAAATCTTTACCTTTCTTTTATGGTCTAGGTCTGATTTGCTCCCAATAATACACAGTATTATAGACGACGTTTCTGTATTTTTCTTTATCTCTTTCACCCAGTTTTTCAGACTTACGAATGTTTCTGAATGTGCTATATCGTAGACTACGAGTGCTGCGTCTGCATGCCTGTAGAACATGGGTGCCATTGCCCTGTAACGTTCTTGACCCGCTGTATCCCATATCTAATTTAAGAGATTTAAAAGAGTGAACAATGATTTCTCAATAAAGTATAAACTAAATCTTAAACATTAGGGAGAGACATACATTTAGCAAAAGCATGAAACCTAGCAGTTAACATTTAGCTTAGTTTCAAGTAACAATGGATAATAGAAGGACATTAAAACTATAAGCCGTCATAGAGTGAGATAGCATATCGAGTCGGAACAAGCTCAGAAGGCTAATCCGTGAAGAAGACCACGACGAAATACTTAGAAACCATTATCAATAAAGAATAAATATATAGAGTAGTGATCAAACGTCGAGTAAAAATAGTGGAAATGTAATAGAAAAACTGGATTGAATATGGCGAAACCAACACATTTCATAAAACCAAGAAGAAGATAGAATCAGTATGGCAGTGTTATATGAACCACTGCGGAAATTAGATGAAACTTAAACTGGAGATGGCCCACTTTAAGGGTAGCGGCATAATCTCTAGGTTAAATAACGAAGTCAAGAGAAACCAAATGGACGTGAAAGTGTAAACAACATTATCAAGATGGGTTTAAAATGATTTGACCACATGTTAGTATTAGATAAAACAGGTTACCAAAGCGAATGTTTTGGTGAACGCCATCAAGATCCGAGAGCATTGTGGGACAATAAAAAAACACGAGAGTGGTACGTTTAGAGGAGGAAGATGCTACAAATAGAAGATGACGATTAGGAGTGGAAATGCGAGTAAAGCTTCATCAATTCTGTGATATATATAGAAACATTGCAGCAGGAGACATTCTGCTTTTGTAGCAATAAACGGTCCTGGTAGAGCAGTGATTAGACGTGCATTTTACAACTTCGAAATCCAAACTAAAATTTTGAGAGATATTGAGCAAAGTAAACCACTGAAACACCATTAGTCAGTGTTTAGGTGTATGACAATTTGTAATACAGAAAATTTACAAAGTAATAGTATGAGATGTTTCATATAACTTTTTCAACTGTCTCGGGTGTTTATCACTCGAAGTTTCGGGAGTTTCTGATCTACTTCCTTTCTCAAGTAACTGAACTTATATAAGTTTACTAGCTTTTACCCGCGACTTCGTTCGCGCGAGGTTCGTTATTTGTGTATTAAATAATGACTAATTATTTTCTGTCATCCCATCCCATCCCATCCTATTCCCGTCCCCGTCCCTTTTTCCGTCCACGTCTCCGTACCGTCCCATTCCGTCCCGTCCCGTCCCGTCCCGTCCCGTTCCGTCCCGTCTCGTCCCGTCCCGCCTCTCCCCTTCCATCCCATTCCTTCCCTCCCCTTCCCTTTCCGTCCCGTCCCGTCTCGTTCCTTTTCGTCCCGTCCCTTCCTTTTCCGTCCAGTCCCTTCCTGTTCAGTCCCTTCCCGTCCAGTCCCGTACCTTCCCGTCCCGTCCCGTCCCTTCCCCTTCCATCCCATTCCTTCCCTTTCGTTTCCGTATCATCCCGTTTCGCCCCGCCCCGCCCCGTCTCGACCCTTCCCGTCCCGTCCCGTCCCGCCCCTTTCCCTCCCGTCCAGTCCCGTCTCTTCCCGTCCCGTCCCGCCCCTCCCCTTCCATCCCACCCCCTCCCCTTCCATCCCATCCTTTTCCTTCCCTTTCCGTCCCGTCCGTCCCTCCTCGCCCCGACCCGTCCCGCCCCGTCCCGCTTTGCCCCGTCCCGTCCCGTCCCGTTCCGTCCCTTCCCTTCCCGTCCAGTCCCGTCCCGCTCAGTCCCGTCCCGTCCAGTCCGTCCCGTTCCGTCCAGTCTAGTCCCGTCCCGTCCCGTTTCTTTCCTTATGTCATGTTCACCGTCTTGGACTTAAAAATAAATGTAATTTTCGCAATCAACGTCCCAAAAAACCTCAATAACGACACCCATATCGATTTTTAGGCTTACTTACCCCATTTCACCCCCTAAGGGGTTGATTTTCGGAAAATCACGAAATACGTGTTTGATTATTTGTTTTTAGGAGTACTCCTACGAAGTTTCAAGTCGAAATGTCTATTTAATATTATTTCTCCATACAAAATTGGAACCCCCATTTTACCCCTTTAGGGGTTGAATTTCGAAATATCCTTCCTTATTCCTTGTATACATCATAAAGGGAACCTCTGTGCAAAATTTCAGCTTTCTAGGTCCAAGGGTTTGGGCTGGGCGTTGATGAGTCAGTGAGTCAGTCAGGACTTTTAGAAATATATATAAGATAACTAAAATATCCGACCGCGCTGGTGGCCTAATGGTAATAGTGCCAGATTCATAATCACAGCGATCAGTGTCCTGGGTTCAATTCCGGGGTAGGCACTAGTGTACGTGAGAGGAAGTACAAAGATCAGTCCTTCTCAGGACTAACCAGTTCATTCACTTGAGGACGGAAGTAGATCAGAAACTCCCGAAACGTCGGGTGATAAAAACGAGACAGTGGAAAAAATCCGATAAAACGTATCATAACAGCCCACTGTCAAAAATGACATTATTCGGAGAACAAAGTAAGAGAAGTGTAAAATAACCTAATCAAAGTTAATGCTGTAGGTACCGAGAAAAGAAGTGACATGCCAGAAGTCGTTTCAGGTAGAGCGCTTATTTCGGTGCTCCAACAAATAATCGGCAAAACAGGACCGAACCAAATACACTAGTGCTAATAACCGAAAAATATTCGAATTTTCCTTTTTTAAAATAATTTACAGAAGCATTTTGCACAAATAGAGAATCAACAGATGAACCAAAGTGGAAAAGAGAGAACGAAGCAGAAAAACATTTTGGAAAGAGTACGAGAACCCCACCGAAAAATACGAGTAATGAGAAGGAAGACACAAAGATGAGAGGATTAAGAAAACGAAAAGCTCAAAATAAACGAAAAGAAAATGGAAAACCAACTTAGCAGCCAAAAAGATTAAAGTAGATGCAAATGACACTCTGGCCAGTTCTATATGAGATGGGAACTCCCATACATCTCATCTCACTTATAGCACAGATATACACAAATTCTAATGTTATTGTAAACATAGACAATTTCACATCAAAACCATTCACAATAGAAAAAATCTGGTGTGATACACTCACATAACTTCCTTTTACAGTGATCTTATAATTAGTCAAAAATTTCATTTTTAATTTTTAACCATTTGTTAAAAATTTTCAAAAATTACAAATTCTACAAAAACGGTACAAAATCGAGTGTTAGTTGAAGAGACAAATTTTCTCTAGAATTTTAAGGTGAATTCAAAAATGTAATAATATACTGGGTGTTTTATTTAAAATAGGAGTTAATAAAAAAAATAGAAAAAAAAACAAAAGAAACCCACTTTAGAAGTATTCAACTGGAAAATCACCTATCTCACATCAATACACATTAAAAATGTAAGAAAAATGTAAAATTTAAAAAAAATCGTTAGAGCCGTTTTTGAAAAAATCGAAAAAAACTGAAAAATCACAAGAGTAAACACCTACTTCCGGTTATGCGATTTTCTTCAAAAGCTTGCTGTCTCATCTACATAGTACACAAAACTTATATATGAAGTTTCAATGTCATATCTCTTTTCGTTTTTGAGATATTCTATTCACAGACACACAGACAGACACAGCCAGACAGACCAATGAAAAAAAAATTTTTTTTTTTGGGATCAGGGGACCCTAAAACGTGAAGATCTGTTGAAAACTCAATTTCGAATTTTTGGGGTGAATCCAATACTTCCTTTATAGTAGTAAAAGGAAGTAAAAAGGCGTTAGGCAGGGGTGCATCCTTTCGCCGATATTTTTTAATATTAATGGAAAACACATTATGAGGAACACAATGGAGAACTGGAATGGAGGCATCGCAATTGGCGGGGAAAAAATAACCAACCTAAGATATGCTGACGGCACTGTCCTATTCGCAAATGACAGAGCAGAACTAGAACAACTCATGAGAAGAATTGGAGATAATAGTCGTGAGTATGGTTTAGAAATCAACCATGATAAAACAAAAATAATGACAGTCGACAGGAAAAAAGACAACAGACCAGATATAAAAGAAATAGGACAGTGCCAAGTAGTTAACCAATTTATTTATCTAAGAGTAGTATTAATTACAAATGGAGGAGGCTGCTCACAGGAAATTAGACGACGGTGTAAAATGGCAAAAAAAGCAACGAGGAACCTACACAAAACTTGGATAGACATTGCCACCACAACCAACACAAAGAAGAAAACTATAAAATCATTAATATTTTCGATAGCATTGTACAGTGCCGAGTCATGGACTATCAAATCCCAAGACAAGAGACGAATAGATGCACTGGAAATGTATTGTTACGGACGAATGCTAAGAGTACCCTGAACGGCAAGAAGAACCAATCGATCTATCCTTGAAGAAGTAAAAGAACCCCAAAGACAAACCCAGATAGTAAATAAATACGTATTAAAATATTTTGGGCACATATCAAGGAGAGATAATGGTAATCTTGAACGTCTAATTGTGTATGGAAGAGTAGAGGGGACAAGATCAAGAGGTCGCTCTCCAAGAAGATGGCCTGATCAAATAAACGAAATCACAACCACCAACATACAACAGGCTACCCGTAATGCCACCAATAGAGAACAATGAAAATATATTGTTAGGAAAGCAACAACATGACAGTGAAAATATGCAGTCACGACACTTCTGTCAAGAAGTAAACGACAAAGAAAAAGAAGAAACGATCAGTAGAGCGATAACGAATTTTCTAAAGAATCATTTATGCAGGGTGATTCAAATGGTGTGATCCAAACTTAAGAGTGAGATGTAGGATAATACAAGAAGCAAAAAATGTTAATAAACCAATGTCTTATTTCCAACCGTTATTATATAGTATGTATTATCTGTAACCTTATTTACCTTGCGGTGTAGAAACTGGTGCTTCGTACGCTAGCATCTGGCGGTACAAAGGCAGTAAAAGATCCTTTGTTAGCGTTGGAATTCCTTGGTCTCGGAAAAATTCTAAGTTACAAAGAAAAATCTACTGTAACTAGATAACGATTGGAAATAAGGCTTAGGTTTATTAAAAGGTTTTGCTTCTTGTAGTATTCCACATCATATCCTTAAGTTTGGATCATACTTTTTGTATTACCCTGTACATAAAAACAAAAATAAGGAACACATGCATTGGGTAAAAAAAATCCTGATCGAATTGTGGGAGTACTAAGATATACAAGTAAACTAATGAGCGAAGAACCCATTCTATCTATACTGATTCTAATGTAATACAAACGGAATTGAGGATACAGAGAGAGATCAAAAACACTGCAACTATACTAAGATCGGGTGTAATAAGTTGATATTAAATGCAGTAGGAATGGAAAATAGAGTAAACGAAAAGCATGTCTGGAAATATCCTTCAAGAGGTCGGCGACAAAAAGCAAAAGAAAATAATAAATGGAAAAGTGCAAGAATAAGAAAATGAGCAACAAGCCCAAATTACAGCAGTCGTCAGATCCCGAAAGATATAATAGTTGGGACATTTGGAGCGGTAAGAGGATAGCAGAATAGTAAAAGACATTGGACTGAGAAATCCAGCGGGAAACCATAGAGGAAAGCAGTACTAGAAGACTAAATGAACAAAAAATTTACCAATGACAATTACAATAACAAGACGTTGCTGATATAAACTGATAATGGAGTTAAAAGCGTATTTACTATAAAACAATGTCTTTTAGACCAATCAATGTATATAAACAGTAAAGGTTTTCTAGTAGACAATGTTATCATAATTTTAGGTCTGAGATATTTTATGAAATGATACTACATGAGTGTAATGGTTTATCTGAAATACAAACCTGCAATTTGACAATTAAATTCTGCACTGCAAAAGAACAAGAAAAGTAAGAGGCACCGATAGTAGGTGAAACGTATTCATTGTACTCCTCTTCTATATATCTTAAAACCAGACTCGTTTTACCAACTCCTGTAAATGCAAAACAATTGTGTTAGTTAAGCGTTTTTTACTTCACTAATTTATAAATCTACAACAATTAGATCTGCTGATGAAGCCACCTTAGCGTAACATAAAGCAAATTGTTAACGAATGCTTATATTCCTTTGGAAAACTTTCAAAGTTTCCATAAGTGTAACCTAAATACTATAAACATTGCCAAAGCTAAATCTGAATGTTTCATCTAGTTTGAATACATTAAATATAAGATATAAAGTCAGCAATGTTTGAAAATTAAATAATAAGGAATTTTGCCCCTTTCTATTAGGCAACCAATGAAGACGACAAGTATCCTGTTTGATTCATAGGGGTTTTCGTCTCTAGTTAATATTTACCTATCTATAGTCTGTTCACTAAACATAAAAACACAAAGTGGCCTTTGATTTCTAAAATTTCATGAGTGTACTTGCTAAATGCATCTTTTGTGTAGGAATGTACTTACAAAAAGTTACTAAAACAAATAGGTTAAGAGTGTGACATTTAATTAGCATCTGTCAAAACTACTTTTAAGGAGGTTAAACAAATACTGTGTTGGATGCTATTGATGTAGCATTTATTAATGAGTATTTTTATTACATTTTATAAAAGTTCATGCAAGAATTTCCAGAATAGTATGTACTTTGACACTGAATTAATGATATTCATTAATTGTCATTTTTAAATTCAGTCACTTTTATGCAGGTATGGAAACCTTTGCAAAACAAAATACAGAATCCCTAACAGACAAATTTTTACGTATATGCCAACTTCAAAAAAATTTATATGTTTTTGTGTTTACTGAATGGCCTATATGTTTGGGGATTTTAGAGATCTTGGCAACTTAGTTCGTTTCCATTTTGAAGGAAAAGGTATGCGAATTGAAAAATATCAAAGACTATTCAATTCACCTGTCATCTGTCAAAAAGTAACCAATGAAAATACAGAATTCTTACGTTTCTTGACCAATCAAAAAAATATCAGTGGATATATCTTCCTAGAAGGTATTCAAGCAACACCACCTATAAACAAAGCCTGCGCACTGAGATCGGGAACTGTCAAGATGGCGGCCATAGAAGGTTGATCAGGCTTCCACTAATGTGTGCTAGCGTCAGTTCGCGGTGATTTCAACTTTAAATTTTAAGTTTCCTGAGCTCAGTTTCTGATCTGGGAGTTACTTTGAAAACGAATGTTGGTACAACAAATATTCCTAGCAAGAAGCAGTTATTTTTACAAGTCACCAACTTTAACGCGCAAGAAGTTTTTGTGGTCACTCGTTTCTAACCTGCAAAAGCTCGTGGTCATTTGTTGTTGTGTACGCCTTATTTTATTAATGTTATTTGTCTACATACAACATACGTATATTCTCGTTGAAGGTAAGCAATATTTTAATAATCTTATTTATATCTATAATTTAATGTAAATGCAGGTATGGAAAAACGTGCAGCCAATTTTTCTTCATTAGAAGAAACCCACCTGTTATGCTTGGTCAAAAAATACAAGCATATTGTGGAATGCAAGAAAACGGTCGCAGCTGCAAATATCCAAAAGAATGCCATATGGGGGACCATTCACAAGGAATTTTGCGCTAGTGGGGAAATGAGCAAAACGGCTGCTATTCTAAAAAATAAATACAAAAATATCAAGAGGAGCAAACAGAAAATTTGTCGATGAAAAAATGGAAGTTACGGGCACAGGAAGAGGGCCACCAACAAGTGATTTTAAAATGGACGATACTGACATGAAAGTTTTGGAGCTGCTAGGGACCCACATGACTTGGCACGACAGTGACTTCGAATGATCGTATTGGTATGTTATTTACATTTTATTATTAAAAAAAAACTTAAGTTTTAGTTTCAGGATTAACCCCAGCAACAAAACTAAGTGATGTGGCCCCCGTAGTGATTGAAATGGCAAATAATGCCAATGTCATATGTGGGTAAGAAAGCAAATTCCTAATTTAAAAAATGTAACAAGAATGTAACAATTTAATTGTAGAAACTGGACCATCTACCAGCAATTCCGGCAAGGCCGATTGGGCCACATATACACTGGCAAAGTTGCGAACGCCAAAGGCCAAGCAGCTAAATGCCAACATTCGCTCCAGCAGCAAATTGGTCGGCCAGTTATGTTCTTGGGTGGCAACCAAAGATGGTCAGGTTTTGGAAGCCGAACATAAATTGGCCAAGCATAAAATGCGAATGCAGCATATGCAAGAAAGGCGCCAACAACAAATGAGATTTGCCGAAGAGGAACACCTATTGAAAATGGGAATTTTAAAACAGCAATTGTTAAAACATTAAAAAATAAAACAAATTAATTATTTATTCTCTTTTATTACAATGGATATATTATGTTAAACTAGATGAATAGTTTATAAACTTGAGCAAGAATTACAACTACAGTTTTGAAATTAGACATTTACGTTGTGACCGTATGCAAGTGTTGCAAAGTGATTTGCTATTAAATTATGTCTAATGATATTATTCATATTCCCTCCCTTCATTTGAACTCCCATTAATTTGAACATCGGCCATTTCCTGCTGCAATACATCTTCAATATTATCTTCAGTTGGTGGAAGTGGTTCTTTTATTGTTGCACGCAATATTATGAAGAACAGCAGTTGCAACGATGACGGCTTCAACTTTTTCTATATTTAATCGAATCCCTAGAGCCAAAATAGGAAACGGCGTTTCCACACCCTGAAGCATTGTTCAATAGGATTGAGAGTTCAGATCGGAGCTTCATTAAATAAATTCTCTGCAGGCGCTGATGGATTTGACAAGGGGGTGATCAAATAGGGTTTGATACCGTACCCACTGTCGCCTAACGATAAACTGTCCATATAGGCCCCATTTTCAAATTTGCCTCGCATTCTAAAGTTATTGAAAATGGTTGAATCGTGGCTAGATCCAGGCCACCGACTAACGATGCTAGTTATGTGTAGAGATGCATCACAAATGCATTGGACATTTATAAAAAAATATCCCTTCCGATTTCTGTAAATTTCTGCATCATTGCCACCCGGTGATTATATTTTTATATGGGTACAATCTATAGCCCCAACACATCGTGGAAATCTAAATTTACTCGTGCTATTTCTTCGAGGTTTTGTGGAAATTTTATATACCTGGTTCCCAAGCTAGCTATCTGCCTTGAAACTTGATTTATAACTCTGCTCGCAGTGGATTTGTGGACACCCATAAAATCGCCAACAACTATTAACATGGAACCAGTGGCAAAAAAAACGCAGAGTTAGTAAAAGCATGTCAGTCGCAGACAATGCATAATTTCTAAAAACCAATAATCCAACTTTAATTACACAGAGTACTATTGTATTTTTGTATTATACCTTATTGTGTTTGAACCAATATTTAATTGCGTCAGTACTTCGCATACTGAATTTTTTGTTAGTCGGAATCTAACGAAGAATTCATCTGACCATTTTCGAAGATGATCTGGTCGATCATGAAAAACTCTTGGATTTCTTCTTATTCCTGCTGCTACTACATTTACAAGTTTTATAAGATCTTCATCATCAGTTAGATTAGCCATTGTAAATTGTAATCAAACTTCGCCGCAACAAATAAGACAAATTTTGAGGTTAGAGCAGGTGGCGTTTCTACTTGAACCACAGTTAACCCGCCAACATCGCCGGATCAACTACACAGCGAGTTAACTCCAGGATTAGCGTTGATCTAGGTTGGTACAAGGCACAATTTTAGAAATTGCCGAGTTACTAACTCTGACTACGGGGTGGATCTTCGTTTATAAACCTGGGCCTTAGGGACCATTATTCTTCAGTGTAAAGTCATTATTTATTAGTTAGTAGTTCATTTAACTGCTGTTCAATGAAGATGCGTTTTTGGCCGAAAAGAATCAACGAGCAGTGGTTCACAGAATAACTTTGGAAAACATTGCGGACAGAGACCTTTTCATCGGTCACAAGTGCCCCAACCATTCCACAATCCCCCTAAAAAACATCATAATTAGTTCTACTGCCGATATTTTACTGAACAATTACTGTAAAAATAAAAATGATGTTCGTAACAAACAGATTGTCACTTCCTTAGGCTCGATCCACACTATCGGGCTGCTCTCGGTTCCATCTCGCTCCGCTCAAATATTTATACATTGTTAGCAATGGACACATTCACACAAGCTCAGGTCGTGCCTATTGCTAACAATGTATAAAAAATTGAGCGGAGCGAGATCGAACCGAGAGTAGCCCGATAGTGTGGATCGAGCTTAAAGGAGAAAAGTGTAACATCATCCTTATCTTTTTTAATAATTTCCCATTGTGGATCACATAATAAATAATTATCAACCTACCTTCTATTCAAAAATTCATTCTGATGTCAATAATTATGAGAATGCAAACCAAAATCACTCTTCACATTAATTAATGACCACCAGCTGTTCGTTGTTTTGACCTTCTGTGGCGGCCATTTTGATTGTGTGCACAGGCTTTGTTTATAGGTGGTGTTGATTCAAGTGACTATTTTTAACAAATGCAATTTTTATTAGAAAAAGTCAATTTTAGTGTTCTGTTACTATAGAAATTGCGTAGTTTGTTGCTAGATTTACTAAAAACTAATTTGAAAAAGTAGTTTAGTTCATTAAATAGTCCCTCGAATACCATTCTTAGTCAAAGTTAAGTAGATTATTTTTGCGGTGGTATCACTACTCATGTCCATTGCGCTTGGGATTAGGACTCGTGCTAGCGCACTCGTCCTAATCGTACCAAAGCGCAATGGACATTCGTGACACCACCGCAAAAATAGTCGACATAACTTTGACTACTCATGGTATTATAAGTGAACTAGCAGTCCAGTGAGACAAATGTCTCATTTAACGCGCCTTCAAACCTCGATCGGTTAGGCAACCACCCAGACCTGGAAGGTGTCAAAGTGGTTGCCTAACCGATCGAGGATTTAAGGCGCAGAGGGTCGCAGCTACGTTTGGCGGCCGAACCAGTTTTTATTTAATACGCGTTCTATTTGAAAAACGGTCTTTTTGTGATTTCTCGAAAACCGGAAGTGTCACGTGACTGAAATTCGGTTCCTGACCTGACATGACCATTCCAAACATATAACTTTAATAACTTTTTTCTCTATCTCTTACGGTTTGGCTGCTGAAACAGCGTCCCGGACAAAACAGCGTCCCGGACAAAACAGCGTCCCAGACAGACACGTCTATTAGATAAAGGATATTCGTATACAAAAACGCTATTTTAACAAATTGTTGCTATAGGGCTGAGACCCAATTTTATTGGTGTTTTGTACTCTGAATCGTTAGAGATTCTCCTGCGAGATATATAATGTTTACTAAAACATAAAAACCCAAATGACATACTGAGGGGTAAGCATGGTGCGCGCATTGTGTTTAAAATTCTATAACATATTTTTCTCTACAGTTTTTTCTGCCAGTCAAATACAATAGATGAAGTATTCCTTTGTGAGCAATGTGGTATGATTAGTATACGTTGATTTTCTGGTCGACCTTGCCATTGGTGGTGATTCCGACAATTGGTCGTTGCTGTACGATTCTACGCAAGCAAATTTATCGTTAGTGCCAGACCTGCAACAGGAGTTCAGGCCAGAGCCGGAGTAAGGATATGTGAGGCCCAGGGCTAATTTTTTTAGAGGCCCTATTCCCATTTATGCAACGGGTACAAAGGGATCTAAATTATTAGAAACCGCACTAGATTATAACCTTCGAATCTTTTCGAGGCCCCCGAAATTCGGTGGCCCGGGGCTGCAGCCTCCTTAGCCCCCGCCTTAATCCGGCTCTGGTTCAGGCGAATTATAAAAAGCCAGTGTGTTATGTACTAGTGTAGTGATATTGTAAATTTCGAATAAGGTTGGTGAACATTATGACAGTTGAACAGGACACTTTCAAGTATTAGTACATATCTAAAACTAAGTATAGATGGGAACTCTCACATAGAGTTTTCCAACTTATTCAAAATTCGACGTATTGCAATTTTGGCTAGATAATCCTCAGTTGTTAGAGTTATAATTATTTATATTACGGAAATCGCTGCTATACATGGCCTTCGACATTCTACATTATACTATTGAGGTTAAAATTTGTTATAATTGTTCATTGTGGTATCAAATACTTTGAGGGACTCTATCGTAGTATTTGAAAGTTAAATATGTTTTAAAAAGCCTGGGGCCAACTAAGTAATCGTCAGTATTATAAACTTTAATTAATAAAATCTATGACACTCTACTGATATCTTGTTAAGTAGCTAACGGGTATCCTACCAATACTACTAGCTACTAAAACACAATAGACCAAGTGACATACTGAAGGCTGATGTAAGATTTGAGTAATAAATTATGTTTGCTACGTTTGTCAGTTTCTATACGTGACAAAAATTGGCGCCCAACTAAAAAGAGCATTATTTTAACATATTTTATAGTATAGAAATTGGCAAACGTAACAAGATAGATTTATTACTCAAATGCTACCTCACCCTTCAGTATGTCATTTGGTCTATTATGTTTTAGTAGACATTACATCGTACAAAACACTAAGGAAACGAGCCCTTTAGATATAATTTGCTGAAATAGCGTTTTTGCACACGAATGTTTACCTTTGTTATTTTTCAATTAGTATCTCTCTTCTTTCACTATGGAAACAAAATAAGTTGCAAACCTCGCTAAAATCCCCAAACATATGCAAATAATAACCAGAAACGAAAAACGATATGAATTATTGACTTCCAATTCAGACACGTGAAAAATATACTTGGGCTCATTGGTTACCTAATGAGAAGGCGCAAAATTCCTATTATTCAATTTTCAAACGTTGCAAGTCTAAGTAACAACTACAGATTTCAAACTTCAACTAATTATATGACCACTTTAAATAATATACAGGGTGTTAGATTGGTAATATGAATTTGCTAAATATTCTAATACACATCGGTTTTATAACGCTTCCTAACAGATTGCAAAGATTATGCTGGATTGGTCAGACTGAAATAATATCATTACGTTACATGCCAGTGGCTCATTATTAATAGTAATTTTGATATTCGTAACATATGAATATACCGGTTGCCTACAATTGTAGGAAACATTGAGCATAAGTGGATGGATATACAGTGCGAGTGAAAAGTAAGGAATAAATTCGATGAAAGGGCAACTATTGATGCTTGGGACATTTGCAAAAACAGATCAATTTTGGTTTTAAATTCCGCACTTTTTGATATAATATTCGCATATACACGGTGAAGCGTTTAAGTGTGGTGACGTCATCGGTATTTTTTTTAAATAGCAATCCTTGTTTTTTATTTCATATTCTGTCACTCCATCAAATTGCCAACATAGTAATTTAATAAGTTTGTTACCTTACATAATAGTCTAGTCGTTGAAGGTTTTCCACTCCGAATTCTTTGAACCTTGACCGATTGGCGTGACATTTGGTGAATAGTTAAGGGATGGCTCAAGGAGCAAAAGTGACATAGCGCTGATGTGCGTTTTTACCCTGAGAGTAGATGCCACCCCTTCTCGGGGGGTGGAAATGTGTTCACTCAAAATAATCCCGGAAATGGATAGAGGGACAAATTCTAAGTACAAAATGTTTTATAAAGTTTTTTCGATAGATCGATATTTTTCGAGCTATTCGCGATTAAAAACTTATATTTTTTGTGATAAAAATGCATGTTTTCGGACGGTTTTTCGCGAAAAAGTCGAAAACCTCGCGTTCTATCGAATAAGTTGTAATACGCAAAAGCTTATAAAACAGCAAGAGATTGGTTTTTTTATGAATGCTCTAGGTCAAAAATAAAGGGAGTTATCGCTCGTTGAAAAAGATTTTTTTTGCAACAACTGGGTTCGAAGTAATCAACGTCAATTAACGAAAAACCGATGCATTTTACGGGAAAAACATATAGAACATTTTTTGTAGTGATTGGAAAGACCTTTAAAATGAGTACTGTTAAAAGTCAATTGCATTATAACTAAGCGAGTTACGATGCAAAAACGGTGGGTCACTCAAATTTTTGAAAAAAAAGAGCGATAACCCCTCCCCCCCCCCCCTCATTCCATCAGAATTGATATTGACCGTTATCCCTTTACAAATTACTTTATTTTAGTATTACTTGCGTATTTTTCGAAAAAAATATGATGAAAATGATAAACGTATTTTTCAAATGTCTTAAAAAATACCTTATTTTCAAAATAACTAAAACTAAAAAAAAACGTAAAAAATAATACAGGGTGTTATGGAAATAAGTGCAAATATTTTAACCCGTAATAGAACTCGCTAAACTAAACAACTTCTCCATTTATCATTTTTTCGAAAACGCCCTCAAAACTGAGTTAAAATTCAAAACAATTTTACTCTCAAAATGCCTACCCGCCTATTGAATAATATTTTAATTCAATGGCACAAAACACAAAAAACATTTCTTTGATAGACAAACCAACCAAAACTGCATAATTACTGATAAAACCTTTAATTGACATCTGGTCACCAACGTACTTTATCAATTGACGTAGGTAAGTTATTGACCGCATGTTTGTTGTGCAAGAACTTGTGTCGTTCACCTTTAACTTAGATTTGCGTACCAAGCGGCTCGTCAAATTTAGGGGAGATAAATGATTGCAAAAATATGCGATTAAATGAAAAACGATAAATAGAAAAGTTGTTCATTTTGGTGAGCTCTATCACTGGTTAAAATATTTGCACTCATTTCCATAACACCCTGTATAGTACAAAAATGTGGGTTTTTTCTTAACTAACATTTTAGTTTTTTTTTAATTTCTGTAGGAAAAAAATAACGGAGATATAAATGTTAGAAGTTTGCATCATAATGCCCGGACCACCCCTCCCGAGCCCTTCAACCCTTTAGTTTTTGAATATGCAGGGTTTGAGCATGTCGAAATGTATATGATCTCGTAGCCCTTAAAATTACCTGCAAAATGGTGTTTGAATGGAAGTTGTAGCTTTAAAATTAAGGGAGTTATGGTAAAAAATCCAATCGCATTTTTTCAGAGCATAAAACTTTTTCCATTTCACATAATTTTGGAGTTTCATAGATGATCATATCTACGTGTATCGTGTATTTACATACAGCGTGTCCGCGGATTGAGTTCACATAAGGTGTAAATGGCAATTTTTTTTAGTTTGATGCTAATATTCTCGGAATCACTCCTGCTTGTTCTCAAACTACGATTTTGAGAAAATTATTCAAATCAATTAATATACAGGGTGTTTTCAGAATTGAGTTTTAAAAAATGGTCAAGAGTAGACTACTATTATTAGAAGATATAACAAAAAAAAAGTATTTAGGACATTTTCAGAGAAATCGGACTACTTTGAATTTTAAAAATTTTTTGGATTTTTTATACCAACATACTTTTTATCGTGGCTGTAGGAGATACTGTTACTGGTTCACAAACTAAGATGTTTAAAAAAACAATAGAGTGCCTCCTGCGGCCACAATAAAAGGTATGTTGATATATAAAAATTTAAATCAAAGTAGGTCGATTTGTCTGAAAATTGAGAGTCTGACATTACTCTTAATTCTAAACAACTTTACTTAATACTTTTTTTGTTATCTCTTCTAATAATGGTAGTTGACTCTTGACAATTTTTAAAGCAAAATTCTAAAAACACCCTTTACAGTAATTAATTTGATCGATTTTCTCAAAATCTTAGTTTGAGAACAACCAGGAGTTATTCTGAGAATATTAGCATTTAACTCAAGAAAATTTGCCATTTACACCTTATGTGAACTCAATCCGCGGACACACGTATATATAACTTTTTTTTAAATTTATTTAGGCATAGGGTGGTTTTTAAAGGTTGAAAAGTTTGAATACATTGTAAATCATGTTCGAGAACAGGAAAGAAGCTTTATTCTACATAATTAAATAAGATGTGAATCCATAAAATGGTTAAACCTGCATTTTTTCTATTTTTTTAACGAAGGGGTAGTTTCGCCCCTTAAAAACAAAACGCGCAAGTCAAACATATGTCACTTTTGGAGTTAAGGGTCAGATGAGCTCAATTCCAAATTTTTATAAAAATCGATGGAGATTTCTGAGGTAATAGCATATTTTCACCTTCAACGACTGGACTATAAGGACATTTTTGAGAAAAATAATTATGAACACCGGAAAGTGCATTTTTATTATTATTGTAAACAAGGAAAACGTTATCTTGAACAAGTGGGCTGATAATATTTTAAATTCGTATCACTGTATTTCGTCTGACAGTTCTAGAGTGTTCATGAAAGCAAGCTTTAAATACTTTGTTGATTCACAATCATGGCTAAATTAAGCGAAAAAGAAAGAATTTAAATATTGATTATGATTGGATATTGTAACAGAATAAGAAGTCGAGAGGAAGTTTGCCAGTTATTTAACTATAGGTACCCAGAAAGCAACACAATAGCTCAGTCAACTGTGAGTAAAATAGAACAAAAGTTCCCCACTTCCCTGGCTTCATAATATTTTTTTCTCAAAAATTTGCCTTTGTAAGGTAACAATGTTATTATATTACCATGTTGACAATTGGATGGAGTGACAGAATATGGAATAAAAAACGTGGGTTGCTATTTAAAAAAATACCGATGACATCACCACACCTAAACGTTTCACCCTGTATATCCGAATATTATGTCAAAAAGTGCAAAATTTAGAAACAAAATTGACCTGTTTTTGGAATTTCTCCAAAAATCAATGTTTCCTTTTTATCGAATTTATTCCGTACTTTTCACTCGCACTGCATATTTCATCAAGGGAAAACAAGATGGTAAGTAGATGTATTATTATTGGACATTAAAGTGTTGTACATCATTTGTGCTTTCTCAATATAAATTAATTACACAAAGTTAAAGAAAGTGCGGAATATACAAATTATTTGAAAGTATACATCTAGATCTACCTAGTTAATGATACAGTGTTAGCCTTTGTTGAGTAATAACACAACTAGCAATAAACTTACAACTGTCGCTGTACAACACATTTTTGAACACGACTTTACTTATTGTCTTGCTACCAAAGTAATTATTGCATTTCGGTTACTCTTATGGCAAATAGTATTTGAAAATTTTCCAACCCATGAAATTGTCACGTTCCGTACAATTTTAGGCAATCTGAATACATATTTCAAGCTAAATTTCAAGGGTCGTCATTATTTATCTGTGTGTTCTACGAGATCTATGACAAACTTTGGCAGATGATAGCTGGGTTAATTCCAAACATTTTCTTTTAAATGAACGTGGGTCCGATTCGTTTTTGTTTAGAAGTTACAAACATTTTAAAAAATATATATTTATATTTTAATTAACAGTAGGCTAATAAATAAAAATGATATATTGATATAACAATATTATTTGTGCCATTTTGATTATTCATTTGGCAGTTAGTGTGAAAGTGCTAAATAAAAAATGCATTTATTCACAACTGAGGAGTATGCAGATATTGTGTTTGCATATAGGTATTCCAATGGGAACGCCAGACCAACAGGTCGAGAATACCGACGAAGATATCCAAATACAACAATTTTTATAGTTTTAACATTTGTTACTTTTATTTATTATAAATTTTTATTGTTAATTGTTAATAAAGGTTTAAACATTAAATACCACTAACTTCTAAACAAAAACGAATCGGACCCACATTCATTTAAGAAAAAATGTTTGAAATTGACCCAGCTATCACCTACCAAAGTTTTTCTTTGAGCTGGTAGAACACTCGGTACCTATATAGACTGTGTCCACATGTCGATGCTCACCATTGGTATCTCGGCTATTAGAAGACATAGAGAAACGGTTAAATGGGAAATGTTTTGCAGAATTCAATACTCGCAAAAATCTCATTTGAAATTCACCCTAACTTTTTAAAATTTTGTGAAAAACCAAAATTTGCCGATTTCAATAACTGGATAACATCTAATCTGACCACTTCCAAAGTGTAACAATGTTGAGACACTTTTTTAAGACAAATTGTTTTATGCTAACGGAAACCCCCGACTGTCATTTGTTTTGAAGTTATTGGTGCTATCTTTTGTTTTTCATATGGCATTCAGATTAAATTTTTAGTTAGTTAGATAGTCTCTAAAAAGAGCTTTTCAACGATGTATAACATACCTGAAAACATTTTATTTGTAGGGGAGATATTAACAAAAACATAAATTAATCTCTAATACGAAATTAGTAGGCTGTGAAATTAAACACCAATGAGAAATGAAAGCGAAAAGGTATGTTAAGTAATCCTGTCAAATAACGAAACGATAAGAAAAGTCATAAAGTAAAACGTAAAGAAAGAGTACTAAAAGTTCAGATTCACTTACAGAAACTGTTCAATATAACGACCATTCTGTTCCACACACTTTTGACACCTTATTCTAACAGAGTTACAAACTCTACTTAGTGTTTAATGATCTTAGCACATCCAGCACTCGTAGTACTAACATTTCCTGAGTTGCTGGCGGTTCAAAATTAAACACTTTGTTTTTAGTGATACCCCATAAATAAAAGTCAAGGGGGGTAAGGTCGGATGATCTCGCAGGTTATTTCACTGGTCCATTATTTGCAAGCACTCTTTCATTAAAGTTTTCTCTCAAAAAATGTTGCACATCACGAGTGTTATGGGCCAGGCAACCATCCTGATAGAACCAGATGTTTTGCATGTTGGTAGAATTAATAATAATTTGTTTCAAAGCAAGCATTATCGCGTTTGTTAGCAGTTCCAAATATCTGTTACCAGTTAAATTGTAATCAAAGATGAAAGGGCATATTAAGTGATTATTACTAAAGGAAAAGAACTCAAAAGCAAATAAAAATGTAAACAACATGTCAGACCAATTAAATCGCACCAGACTCTAAAACCAACTCGAACTTGAAATCTTCTCTGATTTACCAAATGTGGATTTTCAGTAGACCGATGATAATAATTATGGCTATTGAATACTCCACAATTGGTAAAACGTGTTTCATCTGTCCACAGTATTTTCCTAGAAAAATAAGCACCATCTTCATATTTTTGTAGGTACCACCTGATAAACTGTAATCTTCATTATCGTTTAAATTTTGTACAATATAGGTTTGTAAGGGTGGTATTTGTTTTTTTCAAGGTTTTGTAAACAGTGGATTTTAGAATTCCAGTTTCTCGAACCACTTGGCGAAATGATGTGCTTGGATGGTTCGTCACATTTTGAAAAATAGTATTATTTTGACCTGTATCAGCATTGTTAACTTCGAAGTTAGCTCTTTTTTGTTCCAAGCCTCCAAAGTTCAGTTAATTGCTAATTATTCTTCTAAAAATTGTCTTGTGTGGTTGTTGTCTTTCCGGTATCGTTTCGTTATTTTACAGCATTGGTGTTTAATTACATAGCCTACTGATTTCATATTGGAGATTAATTTATGTTTTTGTTAATATCTCCTCTACAAATTAAAATTTTTCAGGTGTGTTATACATCGTTGAAAAGCTCTTTTCAAAGACTATCTAACTAACTAAAAATCCAATATGGCTGCCATTGTAAAACAAAAGATAGCACTAATAACCTGAAAACAAATGACAATCGGGGGTTTCTGTTTGCATAAAAAAAATTTCTTAAGAAAGGGTCTCAACATTGTAACACTTTAGAACTGGTCACATTAGGTGTTATCTAGTTATTGAGGAAGATTGAAATCGGCAAATTTTAGTTTTTTCAAATTATCTCAAAATTTCAAAAAGTTAGGATGAATTTCAAATGAGATTTGTTGCGAGTATTGAATTCTGCAAAACATTTCCTCTTTAACCGTTGCTGTATGTCTTCTAATAACCGAGATACCAATGGTGAGCATCGAAATGTGGACACAGTGTATAAAAATGAAAGTCCTGACCCACTCATCAACGCCCAGCCCAAACTCTTGGACCTAGGAAGCTGAAGAGGTTTCCTTTATGATGTATACAATGAATAAGGAAGGATATTTCGAAATTCAACCCCTATAGGGGTAAAATGGGCGTTCCAATTTTGTATGGAAAAATAATATTAAATAGACATTTCGACTTGAAATTTCGTAGGAGTATTCCTAAAAACACGTGATTTTTCAAAAATCAACCCCTTAGGGGGGGGGGGGACGTTGATTGCGAAAATGGCATTTATTTTTAAGGCCACGACGGTGGACATGACATAAAAAATACTTTAAGTATAAACTGAAACAATAAGTAGTCTTAGCCCTTAGGTACTTTCTTAAGTAGGTTTCCTGCGCGAGGAAAAGCCGCGGGCAAAAGCTAGTAATAAAATAGTTTAAATTTCTACCTACCCTGATCTCCTAAAACAACCACTTTTCCCACAACGGATTCTTCCTGGCTGGTTTTTCTCTTATTCATAATGTTTATGGTTGAAAACTCTAGAATTATCTGTAGTTTCGGAGCGATATCATGTTATCACCTTCAAATTCACACGTTGGGGTCGGCTTGAATAAACTGAAATACTTTCCTCGTTATCTACAGTTTGGCCGGTAAAAAGGAGATTATTACCTTATCTGGATTAAGCTTTAGATCCATCGGAGAGATGTCGCCACTTGTTCAGAGCCAAAAATAATTTAGATGATGGATGACTTTTCAAATCACATTATAATTCAAATGCAAACATAAAAAACTGATAGTGACGGGTGAATGGCAAACTATTTGAAAGCAAGTGCTTTTATGACTTTACGTTGTACAGTAGTCGTGTTCATTCGAGTGTTGTACAGGATTTGTGCTTTGTGAATATGAATTAAGCTCACAAAGTTAAAAAATGTGTTCTATATAGATATGCAGAGAGTTTGCAAGTATATATCTAGATCCACCTAGTTAATGATACAGTGTGAGCCTTCGTTGAGTAAAACACAACCACACAACCACCAACTTTTAACTATCTCTGTACAACACATTTTTGAACACGACTATACATCTTCGAGAATGTAAGTACACAGTTATTTCACAATGGAGCTGCAAAATGAAATATCGTTTTAGTGTTTACGTAAATATGACTTCTACAACCCTCAAGAATGTCCAGCATTTTTTCCCAGGATAGATGTAGCCCCGCAATACCCTGATAATATTTTTGTACTTTACAAAACGCAGTTTTCAGTCATACTGGCCTTTTAAATTACAATTTACAAATGTCAATCTCAAATCTCTTTGAACAATCTTAGAGTGCACCTATCTGTTCCAGTTTTCACCCCTGGTCAGCTTTCAGGAAAACAAACCAAGACAGTATCAGGCAGGCTCGCGATTGCAGATCTTCCGATTGTTCCCAGCGCCAAATCTGCAATTCAACAGGCGAACAGAGCATAAATAGAAGTATTGGAAAATGAAAGCAACACAAAGAGTTCAGCGAACAGTGGAAGAGACGAGAAGAAAAAAATACATAACATAACTAAATTTGGCTGAGCGTTACACTACGTGAAAGCAAATAGGTACATATGCGATTGCAAACGATCGAACAATGTTTTATTTTCAACATACTATTAAATCTTGAAGTACTCAGATGGGTGCAGCAATTTGCCAAAATAATAAGATGGAACCCGCTTGCAAAGTGTCACGAAAAGAAGCGTCGAACATACGTCGTATAGTTTGGGAAGTAAAAGTACGAGTCCTCGAACTTTCCAAAGAGGAAATGGAAGCCAGACAAATAATCCTACCCTGATTAAGCAAATTGTAAATTCAAAATTTAGTAAAATCTGCTTAGGCAACCTAAAATACACGACGATGTTTAAAGTTGCCGAATCCACAGCAACAGGAGGCGTATGTGAGGACTACTATTTATGGATCGTAACTTGGCAAGCTCGATTTTATTATTAGAATTAAGAACTACTTCTATACAGTCTTAGGCATCATATGTAATTATTGCTGTAGTAAAGAAAAGAAGAAAAAAGAACTAAAATTATTCTTGAAAATTGTACATTTCAATGTGAATATCGAAATTGATAGCTAAAGACAGATGCCGACATGAACAGCAATAAGAAATATTATACCACTGTTTAAACAGTCAGTATTATAGTACGATACACTTTTCGAACGAGTTATGTCCGCTATTTTTTTCAGGGCCACAAAAAAGTATATTGTTTTATTAATATTAAAAGTGGCACTTTTTTTGACAAGCGATTATGTTTGCATTTGCGAAGCGAATCGTAGCGTACACCAGCGAACGCAGAAATGGCAAGTCAAACAGAGCCACTTTTTCTACAACCTAACAAAGTACAAAATATTCAAAATGTTATTTAATTGATTGCCATTGACGTTACTCATTTAACAATCATTATGACCACTACATCCATAGATGACCAGTTACAACTTAGTTTTATTTAATAAGAAGTAATAGTATATTATTATACGAGTTTCATAAGAGGGCCCATTGCAGCACCCGTGGGTTTGGGGTACGAGGAGCGCAGCGAGGAGTGCTCCAATGAAACAAGTACTACAATGCCTTTTATTAAACGAGTATAATATACTATTTTATCTACTTTGAGTTGCTGATTTTATAGAAACTCTAAATTTTGGATACTAAAAATGTTACATTGCAAGCTAGGGATTTTTGAGCGTAAAAACATTTGATAATCGCCATCTACGGGACAAACAATCAATTTCGCTGCACTGATATTTGCATTAGTTTAATCTTAGTGCAAGCTTTTTGGTTCGTGTGATGTTGAAATAGCGCCTTACCTACAACTATAATTGTGTTTAATTAATTCTTTAAAAAGTACCTTTAGTTAAAGTAATATTTGATTAGAATAAATTTAATAAATACAGTTCAGAGATTGTGGTTATGTATTCGACATTTGACGTTTGTTGTGTTATGAGCATGTGAAAGCAAATGTCACCAATCTTATAAAACAAATAGTTACCAAAAACAGTGTTATAATGGACTCCACTCTAGCAGTGTTTTCGGTCTTATGATAACTAAGGTATAGTCAAATTTATACCCATTCGGAGTCACGTGATAATCTAGTAATTTTACGTATGTCGATTCTTAAAAATGCAATTTTAGGGAAATAAATGACATTCCGTTTTGTAGGTTATCCTGACATATGCCAATTTCTAAAACAAGGTTGCTACGGGTTTATTCTCTTATATGAAATCAAACTGAATTTACAGGTTAAAGAAAACATAACATGTCGTAAAATGTAAATATAATAAAGATATGTCAGCTGCTACATTAAAAACCTGCTGCGTATAGCAAATTTTAAGTCAATTTCTGTGCATGCATATTCTGTTATAGAACATTGCCATTTGAAGCCTATTTCCTTGCACAATCTATTTAGGGAAGAAACTGAATGTGAAAAATCTCCAGATTCTTCAACCAAGCATTTTTTAGATTTTTTATGGTTACAAATTCTTTAGCTACATACATTTTATATACAGTGTCTTGACTGCTTCGTCGACTTCCGGCTCATATTTTCGGTAAATTGTGCTCTCCGAGATATTTAACGCAAGAGAAGCACGGCGAACAGCGTTGGAGGGTGAAACTGTTGATTTACTATTATTAATATTGTACTCTTCATAAAAAAAACGCATAATATTCAAATTAATTGTTGTGACTGCTCGTTATACCGCATGTCCGATGGTTTCTTTTAATTTCTAGTTTTCGGCTCAACAATTTTAGGTTTTATTACCCTTATCTCAATAACTTACACGAAAAATATAATCTGACAGATTAGAAACGTCAAATTTTAAAAATTAATTTTATGAATCGACATGCCTTTTTTTCAAATTTCTTCCATTTCATCTATTTTACTAAAGATGAACAGAGACAGACAAAAGTCACGTGACTCCGAATGGGTATAATTTTGACTATACTATATTTATACGAGCAAGCTTATCCGCCATTTTGAGTTACTGAAAGTGGCGGCAAATTCAAATTCTAGTTACTTTCCAATTTGCATACGGTAAGTCGGAAAAACAACGATCATGTCATTTAATTTTATACGTCTTAAAAAAGACTGGTTTTTAAACAAATAAAAAGAAAGCAGAAAAAATCGGAACGAAAACACTGTTAACTAACACGCACGCGATTCAAACTAGAGAACTTTAATAGTACCTTAGTTCAAACAACAGTGACGATTGGCAGAACACAACAACTGACAGATACAGTTGATAGCACAGAACAATACCTACACACTGTATATAGATTTCAATAACCACACTTGGTTGAAGACTGTAATTATAATTACCATCATAATGGAATGCACCAAGATTTAAATCAGCGTACAGCTTTCGTTTTGATCAAGCAGTACGTACTCGAACGGTTTCCAGTCTTGCTTGGTTGACAGACGACAGAACGCACGGTTACCGATCAGCGCAGCCAACGGCTTGGCGCTAAAGTCCCTGTGACACAAAATCTAGTGGGATAAGCTTGCCTGGTCTATAAAGCACTCTAATAATAACTATATTGTGACACCAAAGTAGATAATAGTATATTAAAGTATGAGTGAATAACAAGGTCTTTAAAACACGCGCGAGCTTTCTAGCACGACGGCGTAGCCGGAGTGCTCGAAATAGAGCAAGTGTTTTAAAGACCAGTTATCCACAAATACTTTACGCTATTTTTTATTATACCTCCAATACTGGAAATAAATTACGCACTAAAAACTTAGAAATAATTTTTGTCGTGATAAATCGAGAGGGCATAATAATATTGCTACTATAGTTACGAGAATTATTTACGTTTTTGTCGTATCCATGTCCGTTGTTGCATTCAGTCGTTTCCTTGACAACCTTTAAAGCTCGGCGAGCTTTAATCGCCTGTATTCGCACGCTCAGGCGTGCTTTAAACGGCGATTCTGATGCAGGTATAATAAAATAGTATATTAAAGTATGAGTGGATAACAAGGTCTTTAAAACACGCGCGAGTTTTCGAGCACGACGGCGTAACCGGAGTGCTCGAAATAGAGCAAGTGTTTTAAAGACCGGTTATCCACGAATACTTTACGCTATTTTTTATTATACCTGACATACTGGAAATAAATTACGCACTAAAAACTTAGAAATAATTTTTGTCGTGATAAATCGAGAGGGCATAATAATATTGCTACTATAGTTACGAGAATTATTTACGTTTTTGTCGCGTCCATGTCCGTTGTTGCATTCAGTCGTTTCCTTGACAACCTCTAAAGCTCGGCGAGATTTAATCGCCTGTATTCGCACGCTCAGGCGTGCTTTAAACGGCGATGATGCAGGTATAATAAAAAAGTACTTTATTTACTAGCAACTTGATATTGTTCATTGTCATCATAGATACAAAAAACGAAAAGCTACTCATAACTCCCAAGGGATTTTTCAAATTATTTCTTCCTCAAATTCATGGTAACCATGCAACTACAAATAACGTTTTAGCAACCATACATTCAGGCAATCCTAAATGTTACAGATTCTTATTTTAAATATGACGTATGACACCTATGACATTTTGAAGTTTCATATTATTTTTACTAATACGCTAGTAAATAAAATGTTGTATGGACCACGGGAGATGCTCATGTTCTTTACCTTCGGTTAACTTATAGACCTCGGGCCAGAGGACCGACTACGTCAACTTCAGGGAAGAAACATATTCATATCACCCTTAATGCATAAATATCTATTATTTACTAGCAACATAATATTATTCATTCTGGCATAGATACAAAATATGGAAATCTACTCATAACTCCTTAGGGATTGTTCCAATTATTTCTCCCTCAATCTCATGGTAACCATGCAACTACAAACAACTGTTAGCAACCATACACTCGGGCAATCGTTGATATTACTTACATATTCTTATTCTAAATGTACTATTATTACTAAAATGCTAATAAATAAAATATTGAATGCACTACTGGAGATCTTCATATTTTCTTACCATGTCAACGTCAGGAAAAAACATATTCATATTTCCTTTAAAGCATATAATAGATATTTATGAAGAATTAAGTCAACTTCAGTGACAGATTTTGGTATTAAAAGTAATGACTTTTAAGACGATTGCGGAAAAATAGTTATTTGTTTAATAAGCATAGCAAGTAGAATTTTCTGCACCGAGTGATCGTGGACAGTAGGAAGGATTGCAAGAGCACAAGGTCAGCAAATAACTTTCTATGCGTTCTCTGAATGTCATTTTTTGGTAGTGGTTTATTACGATATGTTTTATAGGACTTTTTCCACTGTCTAGGGTGTATATCACACGACGTTTCGGGAGTTTTTGATATACTCCAGTCTGCAGGTGTTCCTGGTTAGCCCTGAGAAGGACTGATATTGTATGTTTTTATACGTAAACTCGTGCCTTCCCCGGGGTTTGAACACGGGACCGCTGATCGCTGTGATTACTAGTCTGTCACTCTTACCACTAGGCCACCAGCGCGGTGGAACACCTGAAGATGAGAGTAGATCAAAAACTCCCGAAACGTCGTGTGATATGCACTCTAGACAGTGGAAAAAGTCCGATAAAACATATCAACTTTCTATGTGCATTAGGTACACACATTATTTTTTCTACGAGTTTAATTAAATAAGTTTAAAAACTGTTTAACAGTATACAATTTAGTACTTTAAAATAATCCACAACCAGAAACGCCTAATCTAGTTCTCATGAATTATTTTATCAAAAATTATTAACGTCAGTTTGACAAAGCGTTTAAAGTTGAACAGAAAGTGTTTTACTTTGTGTGCATCAACTTCAAACGAAGCACAGAAAGTATGTACAGCAGCATTTCTATAGCAACGATCCTTACATGAATGAAATGTTTTCTATGCCTCCAAATGTTATAAAAAAGTCGACAACATATTTTTGCAATTTAACGAATGCCAGATTTATTGTGGTAACTAACAGTGTTAGTAGATTTTAGGCTAAAATTACATACTATCAGTAGATTTTAGGTTAAAATTACATATTCAGCTAACTTTATAACTGTGAATTGTGCATTATTTTCATAACAAAGACGTTCCTTTCATTAACGACCAGGTTAATGATATTGTCATTTTCGTGGCTACTTGGCTGTACGTAAACTGCCACTGTTGTTTATGGTCTTGAAAATAGCAGTTTTTGTATCTAGGGCAAAAAATTGTCTCCTCGGTGAGCAATTGCAGGAAAGGTCATAAAAAGCAGTTTTATTTCATACTAATGAAAAAATTACATTAAAAATCTCAGTGCTTTAAAGTAAAATATTAAAGTTCAAGTACTTTAAAATTATACGTCAGTTGTTGACATGAAATTTAAAATGATTTACAACTTTTTATTTAAAATTCATTAAACTTGCAGTATGAAATAAACCGTTGTATTCACCACGAACAAAAAGTGTTTTTAAAGGTCCTCTCGAGTAATTCCTTCCTCAGCTTACGCCTCGCCCGTAATCAACATTCTCGTCCTTTAAAATGTCACCTTTCGTTCTAGATAAATAAACTACTATTTATTTGAAATCGGCATTAAGGTACCTCGAAATCGTCATTAAAATACGAGAAATCGGTAGTAGAGTAATTCATTGTTTTCGAATTTTTGTAGGTGGCGAGGAGACAGATAAACGTCAACCGACGTTAACATAACCTACAAATGTTCGTTAAAATGTAATTGCACGATTTCAAATAAAACATAATGTACTCGGCACTGAAGTTAATTTTTATCCCTCGAGTAGTTTATTTGACTTGGCCCTACGGCCTCGGCAACTAAATCCACATTCGTGATAAAAAGCTAAACTTTAGTGCCTTGGTATGCAAACTACTGTTGTCGTAGGTGCATATTATATTTTTCGTCGACCGTCATAATCGGAAAAAAATTTAAAAGCCAGTGTGAATTAGAAGAATTATTGTGGACCAAAAACGTTTGAGGACAAAAAAGGTTTGTGGACGAAAAATGAATGGTATCAAAAATAGTGACAATTTTCGTACTTAAATGCGTTCGTAAAATTATATTTTGTAGAGAGAGCCATGGAAAATAAAATTGTAAATTGTAAGAGTTGTTGCTGACGAAAAACGGTTGCGGTCGAAAAAGGTTTCCAGACGAAAAATTAATGGTGTCCAAACGAGTTATATTTTTCGTAGTATTCGTCACATTTTATTAAGACGTCGATGGAAAAATATTTAAATAACCGACAACCTGAGTACCCAGTAACCTTCACGAACATTTTACCTTTTAAGTTTTCTAACTATATAGATAAAAAGCTGCAAAAAAGCGAAGTCAGTGGTTAAAAACAAAATATTACTAATTAGCACACTGCTGGCGAACTACCATAGTTGCACATGTGCATCTCTAATAAAATCTGTACTAACTAGAATTTATTCAAATTCCCGAGAGAATCGAATTGTATTCGCCTGGTTTTAAATTTGAAGACTATTATTTACTACATATCGATTCAATTTAATGCTGCAGTTTAAAATGTGCTGTATCTATTTATTTTTATCTATTCAAAGTGATTTAATAGTGTCAAACAGGCCGGCAAAGCGGATATTATTACGTAATTTTATAAGCGGCGCATAGATGTCACCAGCTACTCAAGATTAGAAACACCAAATCCGTGCATGAACTTAATAGAAACAGGATAGCACATCGCGAAAAGAACGCAGAATTCGGAAGTAAATGATAGTAATAGTTCTTTCTCACACATACAAAGTGTTGCACATTGTGTGCGCTAAGTAGCTATTAAATATTTCGCATCTAATATTCATGGCTAACGTAGCAAGCTTAATAAAATTTAGAATTATGTTTAGGCAAGATCTCCTTATATAAATGTAAGTACGAAGGTAGTGCACATTACTACAATATTTTTGATTACACAGGGTGGTTCAAAAAAGTGCATTGAACCAAATATAGCGTGTCCACTATTGGTAAGTTTTTTATTTTCAAAGATAGATAACAGTGTAAATGGAGGAAATGTCACTAGGGGGTAGGTATTAGCAAAGAGCATATAATTAGTATTATGTTGTTTGTGAGTTACCTTTCTAGTGAAAAATAGTGGCTGAGAGAACTACTGCGATAGAGGATGGTCAGCATTTGCAAATTAAATAATTTCGATTTTTTTAAATAGTACAGATTGTATATTCTTGTAGTTTTGAGGTCTTTCTAATTAGCTCTTTTCTGCTATTTTCTGTAGTACCCGTAAGTTCAATCGTTTTTCTGATATTCGAGTTTGTATACTGAGTGTTTGAATTACGGTGTGCACCTAGGAAAATAGCATGGGAAATCGTATATATGCAGATTTCTGCTCGCCGCTTGAATTGATAGGATTGACAGTGTTATCAATCGAAAGACAAAAAAATGCGCTTAGTTTGATACTACTTTACTTGAATTTGTAGCTTGTTTAAGGTAGAAATAGCTTAAAAACTGTAATAAATATTTTGCATTTTATTCACAAAAAAACAGAGCAGCGGCAAGCAGGAAACTGCATATATACGATTTCCCATACTATTTCCCTATGCTCGCACCTTAAGTGAAACACTCTGTATAAATTGATTAGAGTCTTTGTAGTAAAAGACTCTGTTATCGGCAAAAGCAATAGCTGATTTATTTAGTTCTAGTTGAAGCAAATCGTTAACATAGACACTAAAAGAAAGAGCACCAAGTACAGAGCTTTGCGAAACTTCGTATGCTGCAGGTTTATATTACTATTTACATTATTCATTTATACTTACTCTTGCCTACCTGTTTTTCAATAGGTTAAGCCTTTTACCTATAAATACCATTACGATTACTTCTCTAGTAAAATATTATGTGATACTGTATCGAATACTTTCTGAAAATTCACTAATATTGGCCACGTATTTTTATCTATCCATGGGTATGAGCTTTGACAAAGTAAGTTAATAGCTTCTATAGTGCTTCTGTTCGAAAACCGAATTGTGTATTTACTAAGAAATTATAAGTATCTAAGAAGCTTGATATTCTTGTTTTAACAACTTTTCAAATTTTTAGAAGAGTTGGACAATAATGATATCGATCTGTAGATATCCACATCCTGCGGATCCCTTTTTTTAGAGATCGGTTTTATTATGGGAACCCTAAAGTGTGAAGAACAATTTTCAGTTTCTACGATCTTATTTGTTATGCTAAACATATCTGGTCGGCAATTTACTTTAACGTTTCAACCCTTAACCCGAAGGAGAAGTATGGAGATATGATAAAGAAAACGAAAAACTTTAAAAGACTAACAACTAGATAAACACTGAGGGAAATGGGAAAAGAAAAAGAACCGGGCAATGGATAAGAATATCATTTTTAGAAATGACCAAGGAAATTCAATTATGGAAGGAAACAGAAAACGCTAGAAATACCAAAAAAAACAAATAGAGAATTATATAACTACGGTACCCCCGTGATGGCTAAATATAATATAACAAATGAAATAAAAAATACGGATCATAAGATAATGGAGAAGGGCAATAGCCCTAAGAATATTACTATGGGTATTTGGAATATACATTTTCTAAATGAAAAAAAGGTGAACTAATGCAATAGGTGAACGAACATGCAAATTCTGGGTATCAGAAAAACCAAAACGAAAGGGAAAGGAGAATAAAGGATATCAGAACGTCAATATAGTATATTATAAAGGAATCACAACAAGACGAGCAAAACAGGGAGTAGCAAAAGAGGGAGTATAGGTAGTAGTAACTCAAGAAATAAATACAAAATAACAAAATTTGAACCAATATAATTAAGAATAATGCACATTATAATAGAATTGGAAAAAGAGATCAATTTAATACAAATATATGCTCCAATTGAAGGCGCTGAAGAAGAAAAGAATGTCCGAGTTTTATAATGAGCTACAGGGGAATATATGAAATAGAGGAAAATGTAGGAGTATTATAATAATGGGCGACTGGAAATTGAAAGTAGCATGTGACGTAAACAATTTAGCCTATACAGCAAGAAAAACCATAAATAGAACTGGAAATAAGATGCTTGAATTCTGTCAAACTATTAGTTAATTGGAAACTCATTCTGGAAACAACCCGTGCAAGATTGATACACGTACGTAGCACAAGGGAGGGAAGTAAAGAGCAAAATAAACTTCATACTATATAACAAAAAAGGCTAAAGAAGCAGAATTAGGAATAGCACTTAGGTAAATGCAGATATGAACATGAAAATAACAAACCAAGTAAAACAACATGAATACATCAAGCCAACAATACAAAAATTACAAGATTCAGAAAAAGACTCAGATAGCAAGAGAGGAAAGACAGAGAAAAACAAAGAGTGAATTACCAGAAACTGAAAAACTAGATTAATATAAGGCATCGAAGAAAAACAGCGTTCAGAAAAGAAAGACAAAGCAACGACAATATTTGTAACTAGCTGTAACCCGCGACTTCGTACGCGCGAGGTTCGTTATTTGTGTATTAAATAATGACTAGTTATTTCCTGTCATCCTATCCCATCCCATCCCATCCCATCCCATCCCCGTCCCCGTCCTTTTCGCCGTCCCCGTCCCTTTTTCCCTCCCCGTCCCGTCCCGCCTCTTTCTCTCCCCGACAATAATCAAAATAATAAAAATATGTATCATACGGAAGTAATACAAAATTTTCCAAAAAAGAAACAAAATTCGAATAGGAGGCCGTGACTTTGTATTTGAGCATAACTTTTAATTCTAAACAACTTTTCTCAATAAAATTTTGCTATATATTTTGAAATAAGGTAACTTTGTTCTTGAACGAATTTCATATCTTTTGTCCTGCCCTGTATATTGTTTGACTTGAAAGCCATTCTAAGGGCATCTGATATGGTTATCGAACATGCACTAACTTTTGGCAATATTTAAATTTCGATTGTACAACGAATAAAAAAATTTCCCATTTGTTGCACACTTAATGGACCACACTGTATATACAACGAGTACATAAAGTCTTGTACAAATTCATTTAAAATTCAGCTATTTATTTATCGGAAAAACGCTCGAATATGTCAATTAGTATTTTCAGTTGCACATTTTTTAAAGTAAAAAGTTAGTATACAGGGTGTCCCAGGTAAGAGATATGACGTCATGTAGGTTTTTTTTTTAATGAAACACTCTCTATATTGTAGCATTTTAAAATTCTACGTTAAAAACTGAACACTTTGTATAACCAACTATATCTCTAAATTCAGCGATTTTCGAAATATTGACGTTTGGAAACATTGATATTGTTTTTCTGACTTCCGGTCAAAAAATTTACATTTCTGGTTGAATCCAAAAATAGCACCAAGTGATAGCTCATACAAAACGGAGATACGAAAGTGCAAGCCGTTTCGCTTTAATTGAAACCGTTTGGTTTTTACAGCTGCGCAAATGTTCCAAATCCCAATGTATATATTTCTTAATATAGGTAAAATGAGGTTATGGATAATACCATACAATATTAAATTTGAACAGGTAGTATTTTCATAGCGTTGAATGTATTTAATTTTTTTTTTCAATAAGTGTATCTCTTGTTAATGTCTAGTTTCAATTTATTCTTGAAATGAGACAATTTGGCATCGCACAGTAGTGAACACGTAATAAAGCATATTCCGCTTTTGTTTAATCAATCGATAGTTCATCATTAGTGTTACTGATCAATCGCTCGAGAGAACAGAGGACCGAGTATCAAATTATAGGATTGCCCAATTTCGTTTCACTTACTTATGTTCCTTAAATTCAAGCTTGAGCGGGTAAAACTTTGTAAGCGATGCCATTGTTATTCTGCAGGAGTAGATCTAGAGTGCCGTTTTCCGCGCCACTACTCTCGCTCGTTGATTGGTCCCGCCGAGCCGCGGGGAAACAATTACCAATCAAGATCCGCTCCGGACACTTCCTGTTTTCGAAACATCCTCGGGCCCCAATTCATTTCATCGAATTAGGGAAATGTTAGCCTACTTCGAATCCGATGAGACTAAATGCCCGAAAACAAATCTTCCTTCGAATTACGCTAGTGCGAGTAGGTGGTGAATTAACTACAGTTTTGATCAAATTTGATAATAAAAATTGAAATCCTAGCTTTAAGAGGTCGAGAAAATCAGCATGCATTAAGCATACAGTTCTAGACTGTTTAGAAGGTGATTGCGTGTATTAGTGAATTTAATATTTTCTTTTAAAAAACCGTAACGTAACTGCAATTACTTAGCTTTTCTTCCACAAGGTTTTCCAAATCTCGCTATTATTTTTAAAGAAATATTCCTAGCCGCGACTTCTAGCGAATGTGGTCGATCATTAAGACGCAATAATAAATAAAGATTGCTGTTTTAAAACCGGTTACAGATAGCGTGCTACGCTTTAAAGAAATATGTTAGATTGGTGTATAACAATTATTTACAAATTATTTTGCGGTAGATGTAATTGCACTAGTATTAAAGTTCCTATAAATGTGAAACAATAAATAATGAAGGAACTAAAATTATATCAAAGGTTTTCAGTAGTTTCTCGCATTACCTTCAAGAAAATAAAGAGTGGTTCTTAAGTCCATCGTGTTTATTCTGTGAGTACATAAGATCATAAAAGCAACTGAAATTTCTTTAAGGTTTTTGCCTTAGATCGATAGTTTTCTTATTATAAACAGCTTAAAAATGCAAGAAAGTGTGTTAAGAACACACTATAATAATACTCACGCAATGGATGCGAATATGTACTTAATTATTGTATTGGAACACGCAGGAGCATAATGTACGTAAGTCAGATGCGACCCATTATCTACGTACCACTTCCTAAAGTATGACTCCTCGATACCATAAAGTAAAAGAGAAAAACTCTTATCATGGCTTGGAAAGTGATTACCGAAGAGAATCCAAACACAGTTCAAATTAGAGTCATTTATTTATAATTAGTACCAGACTTATACAATAGTCAAAAAATGTTAACTTATAGTAGGTAGGTTAAGCTTACGTTAGCACCACTGTTTCCGCTTGGCACAGTGCTAAGTTTTGCATTCTTCGCAATGTAGGTTGAAATGCAATACTGCAATATTATATTTATAAAACCAACTTGCTGCATTTCCAGTAACGTAAACAAGAAACATTATTAAAAATCTGCTCGTCGTCTATTTCAGGGAAGCGATCCTGCCCACGCGAGCCTTGATTTGTTCCCACCTCCTACATCTAGGGGTGAATCATGACCCAACCTTCTCAATTTCCTTCCACATCATAAAGTATCCTTCCACTATCCTTTCCATGTACGGGTGTATTAGATGGCAACTTCCATATATTGGAATCAATGTTGTCTATGAGCCCACCGAGAAAACGCCGGAATAAGCGTTTCCCCTCCCAACTTGTTAACGGGTGGACGAACAAGTAGAGGTAAGGGCACTCTTTTGTCCAAAGGCCAAGAATTGACTCTGAAGGCGGATGATCTACTAAGTTCTAAGTAGACAACGACATAAGGATGTGGAAAGCCACGGGATGACTACCACATTAAAGATCCACAAGGATATCCCTAGTATAACCAATATGGCATCGAATAATATAGAACAAAATATTATTACTACCCATGGCTTACGGAAACCAAGAGTCGGCAGGGGAGGAATCACAGAAACAAATCGCAGTGCCTCCCAGGTCGTCATCAAGCGAAATCCCTGTGGAAAGAACAAATCAGTATCAAATGCACAAACAACAGCACGAAGATAGGAACCTGGAACACTCGCAGCTTGTATAAAGCAGGCAAACATGATAATGTGCTGCGCGAAATGGCAAGACTCAAAATAGACATCCTTGGCATAAGCGAGATGAGATGGCCAGGAAGCGGTAAATTGGAGACAAAAGATCATGTAACATACTATTCTGGCGGCGACGATGCCCAACATCAATATGGTGTAGGAGTAATAGTTACGAAAGGAATAGAAAAGTCAGTAGTAAACTATGTTCCGTACTCAGATAGAACCATGCTCTTACAAATAAAAAGCAGTTCAATCGATATTAACATAATACAGGCGTATGCCCCAACGGCCAAAAAAGAGGAACAAATACTTGAAAAATTTTACGAAAAAATAGATTATTTAAAAAGTAAGTTTAACCTGCAAAACATTGGTATCATAATGGGCGACTTCAATGCCAAAGTGGGCAAAGGAGAACAAGGTACTGCAGTTGGTAAATTCTGACTTGGAATTAGAAATGATAGAGGAGAAAGGTTAACAAATTTCTGTAAGGAAAATGGTTATATAATCACCAACACTATGTTCCAACATCACCCCAGAAGACTTTACACTTGGACGAAACCTGAAAAGGCAGATAAACCACATAAACGGAATCAAATAGACTACATTCTTATCAACGAAAGATATAGAAATAGTATACAGAATATCAAGACGTATCCGGGGGCGGATGTATTTTCTGACTATAATCCACGTTCTATTTGCGTCGCAAAAAACGGATCAGCACACAAAATCCCAAGGGGTTAAACATTCAGCAGATGACTGAAACAGATATTAAAAACAAACTAAGTGTGCGAATCAACGAGGACTTAAAACAAATACCAATAAATGCGATTGACAAAGAGGACACAGATAACACATTAACAACTATCAAAGAAAAAATCGGAAACGAATCTAGCGAAATATTAAAAAACAATTTACATCAAAAAAGAAAGAAAGAATGGATGGATGACAGTAGAGATATGGGAGCTAATGGACAGAAGAAGAGAAGTGAAGGGAAGAAATGAAAAGAGATACAAAGAAATTAACAAGTGCATATCGAGGAAAATACGTGAAGCTAAGGAGAGATGGATAACAGGAAAGTGTGAAGAAATTGAAGAGCTGAAAAAAGTATATGATTCAAGAAACGTACATAAAACAATAAAAGAAATATGCAATGTTCGAAAAAACAATAAGTACGGCTTGCGTACAGACAAACATGGAAAGATTATTACAACCATAGAAGAAACGCTTGCCAGGTAGAAGGAATATTTGGAGGAATTATATGACGATGAAAGAGCGGAACTAACAAACTTAACAAACAACGAAGAGGCGCCAGAAATAACAAAGTAGGAGATAATGAATGCTATAAATAAATCCAAAAATAATAAAGCGGTAGGGCCAGACGAAATTCCTACAGAATTGATAAAACTTATTGACGAAGGAAGAAACGTAGATTTGTTGGTAACGTTATTTAATGCAATTTATAAGACAGGAAATATTCCACAAGAGCGGCTAAAATATACATTTGTTACACTTCCCAAAATAGTACATCCTAGGAAGTGCTAGAAACATCAGTCTACTAAGTCACACCCTGAAAATATTCTTAAAAATTGTAGATTCCCACATATACACCAAATGTGAATTCATCTTGTCAGAGACGCAGTTAGGCTTTAGAAATGGGTATGGAACACGTGAAATGCTATTTGCCCTGAATATACTAGCCGAACGATGCTTAGATGTTAACAAGGATGTTTTTGTAGGATTCATAGATTATACGAAAGCCTTTGATCGAATTCGGCATAATAAACTTGTAGTAATTCTTCACCAAATAAATCTAGATAGGCAAGATATACAGCTCATTGGAAATTTATACTGGAAACAAACAGCCCAGGTCCGCACAACAGAAGGAAACACTCAAGAAATAAGTATTAAACGTGGAAGGTGCATTCTTTCCCCATTGTTGTTTAATATCTACTCTGAGATAATATTTAAAACAGCGTTAGAAGACAGTACAGAAGGTATAAAAATCAATGGTATTTTAATTAACAACGATATGCAGACGACTCCGTCCTTATCGCCGAAAGAGAACAAAAGCTTCAAACTCTCTTTAACCGAGTATACGAAACTAGTAAAGATTACGGACTAGATAAAAATCGTAAAAAAACGAAATACATGACAATTACAAAAAAAAACAGTTGAGACTGGCGGGAATAATAGTAAACAACAAAACAATAGAGTTAACAACCACATATAAATATCTAGGCACCATAATCAGTAGTGAAGGAAGACAACAACTGGAAGTAAGAAGTCGTATCGGTCAAGCTATATATACCTTTAATAAACTAAAACCCATATTGCATAACCGCAATTTAAATATACAGTTAAGAAAGCGGTTTTTAAAGTGTTATGTGTTCTCGGTGCTGCTGTATGGAATGGAGGCTTGGACGTTAACCGAAGATCTATGTAATAAGATCAATGCTTTTAAATGTGGGCGTACAGACGCATGCTGAGGGTACCATGGACGAACAGAGTGACCAATGCCGAGATATTAGCAAGAATGAATAATTGTTCTCTTGAAATTATGTCCACTATTAAACAGCGGAAGTTGGAATATCTAGGTCACGTGCTGAGAAGGAAGAAATATGAATTGCTGCAGCTTATACTGCAAGGACGAATTGCAAGAAGCAGATGTCCTGGTCGCAGACGTACTTCCTGGCTGAAAAACCGACGCAACTGGTATCAAAAATCTACAACATCTTTATTTCGCGCTGCGGTGTCTAAAGTGCAGATAGCCTTATTGGTCGCCAACATTCGATAGGATAGGCACTACAAGAAGATTAAAAATCTGCTCATCGTGAGACTTAACAATAATTGTAACTTGCTTTTGGGAAGTAAGAAAATGTTACAGCACAATATTTCTTCCTTGTGGTGTCCATTCTAGTATCTCTTTTGGCAACCTGTTGTTAATTCGTTGTACATGCCGTACATCAATTGTTTTTGTTCAATATATTCTACTACTGATGCTTTCATAATATCTCAAGTTTGGTCATTCCTAATGTGTTCCAGTTCAAAACTCTCGCAGATTTTCTTGTGGTTGCATTTCGGTTACGAATATCTTCCTTCTATTGTTTTCTGTCATTGTCCGTAGGTCAAGACATTCTACACCATAGATCCGATATTCTTTTTCCGTTTTCTTCTGGTATCCTTCAAACAGAGTAATTACCATTTAAGTCTCTTATTATTTTTCTACTTTGAATTACCCCTTTCCGCATTTCCAGATTATCTTTGCCTTCACGCCTAAAATGAATTAATTTATATTCTTCACGTTCTTTCACAATTACGTTGTTATCTAGTTCCAGGTCTCCACTACCAACTTCACGCATCATGTTTTATCTAAATCATTTGTAAAGCCCATTGCCATATTCCTCATCTAATTTTCGGGACATGTATTCTAAATCTTCGTTTGATTGACCAATTACCACTTGGTTATCCACAAATTGTAGTGTATTAAGTGTATTCGGAGAAATAAAACACGAGGTTTCAGTTTCAAATATGAAAGACAATTCCTATATTAATGCAGTTAGTTAAGCCTATCTAAACACTAACACTGCAGTACCATTGAATTCATAGCCTATTGTACATCATTTTTTCCACGTTTTCAATGCGGACTCTATATAGCCTTGTCCAAACCCTTTTGTAACAGAAAAGCGTTTGGATAGTAGATTACCAATTATTACTCGTGATGTACAACTCTGATATAAACGTTGTACTGCTTTTATAAGGTATGGTTACTTCGAGTTTGCTTCATGGCTCCCCACAATTTGGTCACCGGTACCGTGTCAAGTGTCTTTGTAAAATCAATAAGTGTGTATTTTTACCAAATACTTATATCCAGTAAGACTTTTTGAAACCATAAAAGGTAACAACATAGAAAAGACGATGTAAACTCAAGTGGACCAAACAATAAGAGAATATTTTAGAAGCCGAAAAAAAGCTCATAATTTCATAGGGATGGAACCAAGTGGCGTAAGAAAAAAAGACAAACATGAGCAGCAAGAGTATGAAGAATACAGTAGCAAACAGAAAAATATAGAACTCGAAAAAGTACTATTGGAAGAGATGTATAACAAACACGGAGAGCGATTTCTATCGATTGATAACTTCAGCAAGCTAAATGAAAATAATAAAATCCAACTCTAAATTAGGGTAGTCGCCATAACAAATATCACCAACTCCGAAATAAATATAGCAGAAGTTTAAAAACAAATAAGAAATCTATAATCGAAGAACAGCTGGAATACATAAGACACAAATGAATTTTTGAAATACAGGAGCACAGCTCTATTAGAGGAAATAAATATTTTTGTTATCAAACTATACCAACTGAACGAAAATAACCGTCACCGTAACCTAATTTTAAAAAGTTGAAACTCGAAAAATTACAGATAATAATAAATCATACAATAATAAACCTCTTAGCTACATCATTGAAGCTAACTACTAAAATAATTACTGTTTGTAAAAAGGAGATTACAACCCATGAGGATGAACAATATGGTTTTTTGGAATGTAATAGATCTTTGTTTTACAGACCTGCAAAAAGCGTTCGAAGAGTTCATTTAGACGACATAAATTTTACTTATTGACACCATAAGTGATACATATCGTCCCACAAATACTTCACTCACCTGAGATATGCCGATGACGTAGTCGTATTCGCGAAAACGGGAGGGGAACTGCAGCTTATGGTTAACCAACTGCAAGAACAATCAACGCAAGTTGGTCTCAATATGAATTTAAAGAAGACAAAAGTAATGTAAAATCTGGAACAACCACTACATATAACACTGGAAGGAAACTCAATAGAACAAGTGGATTCATATATATATCTGGGACATAACATAAAAATGGAAAGGATAACCAGGAAGCAGAGGTTAACAGAAGAATAGGTTGGGATGGGCAGCTTTTAATAAATTATCTTTTGTCCTGAAATCTAAAACCTTCCCACTGTATCTAAAAAGACAAATATTCGACAAATGTATTTTGCCCGTCCTGATATACGGCACAGAAACTATGACATTTACCAACAAAATCATGTAAAATTTGCAACAGTACAGAGGGCAATAGAGCGGAGAATGACCGGGATAACATTAAGAGACAGGAAATCAAACAAATGGTTGAGAGAAAAAACAAAGGTCAAAGATATAACGGAAAGAATTTCGGAACAAAAATGGAGCTGGGCGGGACATATGGTACGAGCAGACGACAGATGGACAAGCAGAGTGCTTCAGTGGCAGCCTAGGGAAGGGAAAAGAAGTATTGGTAGACCACCGAAACGATGGGAAGATGACATAAGAGAGACAACGGGAAGAAAATGGAGAAGAATAGCGAAAGAAAGACAGAAATGGAAAGAAAAAGGGGAGGACTATGTCCACTACTGGACAACAAAGGTCTGAAAAAGAAGAAGAAGAAGAAAAAGATCGTCCCACAAATGAAAGGTGGATTTATAAAGCAAATGTTAACATAATAAAAGTTGTTCGCCCATGAGCGTTGCTGGCACTAAATATATTCATGCAAAGTAACTATGGCCTTCTGTATCACGTATAAACATATTATTAAAAAGGAGACAAATTTACACTACACCAAAGAAACCCTTATAAATAGGTCATCTAACGCAGATAATGCAAGATACGTTACACAGCATTATGATAAAATCGTGAGAATTGAGCTAGCCCGAATAAAAGTAGGTTTAGTTTTGGAAAATTCAGGTTAATTTCGCCTGAAATACTCATTTCACACAAGCATATTGAACAACAATACAAATACGGACTATTGTAATACAATTGGCAAAGGATAGAAGACATTGAACACACAAAAAGTTATTTACGCCTTAATTATAAAATAACAGTGCTGTTTAAACTGTGATAACATACGGGAAAATCAGTACAACACTGGATAATAACGCTCGTTTTACAAGTGTCTGGCTAGATGTTGGCTTTTTTGTGATCTCAAAAGACATTTGGTGTTGGGTCGTTGACTTCGTATTGATGCCAGCTGATTTTGGGGCCCGATTGTTGCCTGCAGTTCTAAAATCGATGTCCGAAACAAGGGAAAGATGAGTTTGAACTCAAACGAGCGCTATAAGCAAAGAAAGAGTTGGAGTTGCAGCCGACTGGCATCGTCATACAAATTGAGTTTGAGACGAATTGCAGAGAGCAGTCTTTGTATTGAAAATTAACGCTCGCAGCAGTATAAGTGGATGGAGTTTTTTTTTTGCTACAGAGTGCATGCAAATACTGTGAACTTTACAGTTTGTGCTAAAATGTGAAACGTATCTGTCAGATTTGGGAAAGTACTTACATCACCGATAAATTTTGATCCCCAGCAGAAATAACATTGCTACACTTGTGATGTGCTGATGGCAGTATTTTGGCTTCGGTCTGGAATATATGGAGGCCACAGCCTTGGTATTGAAAATTAACGAGTTCATGGCACATATAAGCTTTGAAGGCGTTTACAATGAATCTGTGGTTAGTTTTAAGGTAGAATGTAGGATCTTTTGGTTATAATTGAAAGCATAATATTTATAAACTTCGTTAGGCATTGGTTTAAAAAATGCCAATCAAATTACTGGATTTTTGGGATGGTCTTTTGTTCTAACAATTAGTATAAATAGGAATGAAGCCGGAAGACTTGGGAATTAAAAATAATAGCTTGTTACAGGTCGAACTTAAATTTTATACCGGCTATTTTACTACGTTACTGTTAATTTATGATTTGTTTCGATACTTACGTGTTAATAAAACGAAGGTAAAATCCAAGGGCGTTCTAATTGAAAAGTTGCGGTAGATGTTTGCACTTATTTGGTAAAATGGTTGGAAGCTGTCAGCGCAAGAGAGGGACTAAGGCCGCCATCTTGTAAACTTCATCTGAGCAGCACAGAGGCGTCCGGTTCCAGTTTGGAGAAGGGAGCGTTTCTAGTGTCGCAGAAAAAGGTGGGGCTATTCTTTCTTTGAATTACTATTTTATGAGCTCGCGCAAGAATTTGTAAATGTTCGCTCTGATACACGTAAATAAGTTTGGAAAAATGGGAATTGAAAGATTTTGTTAGTAAGAAAAAATTTCACTCGTTAATTTTTTACCCTTATGGACTGACGAAATTAAATGAATAATGTGTGTTGTATTAAATATTTACCCTGAGTTGCGAGTTTTGTAAAATAAGAGTCTAATGCTGGTTTATAATGTAAGCTATTTTTGCATTCAAATTACGTAAGTAAACTAAAGGTAGGCCCATATAAAGTTTTGCAAGAATTATCAATTATATTGTCTTTGATCTCAGCCAATTGGTATTACGATATTTTTGCAAAGTTTACTCTTGAGAATTGCAAAGGATTAATAAATTTAAATTAATTAATTCAAAAATAATACGGGATTGTCGCCAGTTTATAATAATAATTTGGGCAGTACAGAAGTAGAGAGGCTCTGTTATTCCCAACGTTAAGATGTTCATAGCAATATATACTGACAACCGAGCCAACATGACGAGTAGCGAAAATATTACCAAAGAGCATATAACCATTATATATCTATGATATAACGTTATATCCAACAGGGAGAGCCGTAAAGTTGTATTCTATTTAATTTAATAGTGGATGATATAATACCACGATTAAACAAGAAAGAGAATATGTAATTTAAGGGAGAAAGTGAAGTGAAAATTATTGTGTCTGACCACGAACTTATACTCTGCAATTTTTTAGGGCTAGATCATAGAACATACATCATACAGCATTACTAGAGACCGAGTAACACAAATACACAGATGTCGCAGAAATTTGAAAGAAACACCGACAGGGAAGTAAATAAATAATAGAGGAGAAAAAACGCATCTTGCGAATGACACAACCAAATTTCTCAAGGTAGTAAATAAAAAAATCGCTCGCAGGAATAAGAAAAATTCTAAGTTTGATATTTTGCAACACACAGGCCATTACGTTTACATATACAGTGCTAATATACAGAATGCGAACATAGGCAGTCAAATGTGCTAGAATACAGTTTATGGGCTTTGTATGCGTTAGACAGAAATAGACCTATATGCATAGATATAAAAATACTACGTATAACTGGATACGCCTTTAGTGTTCATTGAGCGTGTCAACTCGTGAAGTTATGCAACCCGCCTACATGTAGTATTTCGCTCTCTGTCTAGCTCATTAGTGCTTATGGACGAATTACAGCAACTTAACTTTAAAACAGGTAAAATATAATTATTACAGCAATATGAATAAAACTATTGCGCTATCATATTATAAATAATCTTATGTTTTAAATTTTAAAACATTTTGCTTGCAGTATTCAATCTTATTAAGATACTAATACAGAAAAATCAAAATGATAATAAATATATAATTATAATAGCTATAGATTATGGGATTTAAATGAAAAAATCTGGTGTGATACACTCACACAACTTCCTTTTACAGTGATCTTATAATTAGTCAAAAATTTGATTTTAAATTTTTAAGCATTTGTAAAAAAAATTCAAAAATTACAAATTCTACAAAAACGGTACAAAATACAGCTTTAGTTGAGGAGACAAATTTTCTCTAAAATTTTAAGCTAAATTCAAAAATGTAATATATACCGGGTGTTCTATTTAAAATAGGAATTAATTAAAAAAATAGAAAAAACAAACGAGAGAAACCTATTTTAGAAGTATTCAACTGGAAAATCACCTATCTCACATCAATAAACTTTAAAAATGTAATGAAATGTAAAATTTGAAAAAAATCGTTAAAGCCGTTTTTGAAAACATCGAAAAAAAATGAAAAATCGCAAAGTAAACACCATACTTTCGGTTATGGCGATTTTCTTCAAAATCTTGCTGTCGCATCTAGATAGTACACAAAACTTATATATGAAGTTTCAACGCCATACCTCTATTCGTTTTTGAGATATTCTGTTCACACACAGACGGACACACATACTGACAAACGACCAATGACCAAAAACATGTTTTTTGGTTTCAGGGGACTCTAAAACGTGAAGATCTGTGAAAACTCAATCTCGAATTTTTGGGGTGAATCCAATACTTCCTTTATCGTAAAAGAAGTAAAAAGCAAAAAAAAGTAACATTTATTGTTTATTAATATTTATTACACAATACCTATACGGGGGTGTATCCGAAAGGTCTGTACAAAATAATAACACATATTCATGAGGCCAAAATAGGACGATTTAACGCAACTTACCTCTATTCAAAGTTGCTTCGCTTAGCCGCTAGAGGGCTTTAAAATTCGCTTTTAAATTTTTTCAAGTCGAAAAATATTTGATAGATTTTATTCATTTTTTGGCCATGCGTGTGTACCAGAAAACTACTGCTTTTTGTGAAATCAACCCTAATTTCTAAAATTACAGGGTGTTTAAAACTTTGTCACAAGAAATTATCCCTCCATACCTTTTTAATCCCGGTATAATCACTACCAGTGTTTTTTCGTGGATAGCTACTTTAATTTAGAAGCTATTTCCTCTCTTACAAAATTTTAGTTGGGTAAACGGTTTAGTCACAAAAAAATATTTCCTAAATCTCTACAAGCCTGAATCAGTAATTATTGTAACTTAACACTATAGTTCATTCAAATCAAGATAGAGCAAAATCTGCAACCCAAATATCAACAGTCGGTTGATTACTAATTTGATTTTACTAAAATGTAAAATCTACACATTACCCTTTTTCTGTGACGTCAAAATAACAAAACATAGCGTTTAAAACGTATGTCCTATATTGCATTGAAATTCAAAAAGATCATTTAGATCGCAGGTCGTAGACTTTCGAAAGAATTTGAAATATACCTAACCTTTAATATAAGGGATCCTCTAAATAGCACATTATTAAAACCAAGACATTCTTGACCTATGTAATCCGACGTTTCTCCTCTTCGAAGAAGCCCCTAACGCTTAAAAATAATATTTTATCTATTCCAGTGGATAAGTAACGCATTACGTCACTCATTTGACACTATTTTAGTTAGGTAATAAAGCTCATTACACCACTCAGTTATGTAATGGTTTCATTACGCAACTGAGTTGTGTAATGACTTCATTACGTAACTGAAATAGTGTCAAATGAATGACATAACGACATTTTCCTACTAAATATTTTTGAAAATGACAGATCTGATATTTCTCTTAATGCACTTTTCTCAATTTTAGACAGTCGTAGATAAAATTTTGTACGTGTGTGATAATGCATCATTAATATACTTGTGTGCTTACATAACGTGTGCTACGCACTCGTTTGTAACTTACACACACGTATATTAATGATGCTGTTATCCCGGGCCGTTCCTAGCTTCTTGGCTGCCTGCGTGAAAAATAAAATAGCCGCCCCCCCCGCCTCCAAGCAATTAAAAAATATATTTACGTTAAAAAAAATTATTAATAACAATTTTATAAAATAAAATAAAAAGAAATACTCCTATAAAATAAAATTGTACAAATACAAAAAAAAAAAACAAATACAAAGTTTAATATCTTAGAATTTAGCTTTTCTAGCTTTGACAGACGCAAAAGTGGTCACAAGGTTCTTGACATCAATTGCTTCTGCCAAGTCTCTCTCTATAGATATAATAGAAAGATCTGACAATCTTTCTTGCTTCATGGCCGAGCGTAAAAAGTTTTTAATTATTTTTAATTTTGAAAAAGACCTTTCTGCTGACGCAACTGAGACAGATAAAGTCAGTAGAAGTCTTAAGGCAATTGCTGTATTTGGGAAAGTCGCAAGTAAATTATTTGTAACAATGTAGTTGAGAATTTTAGATGGTGTTTCAATAGATTGGAAATGTAATTTTAAATTTTTTAATTCATCACTTAATTCTACGGCGTTTACATCAGCCTCTTTTCTGACAGTGTCTTCTAATTTTAAGGATAAATCCGTACAGTGTTTTTTCATTGAATTATCGTCCATAATAGAAAATTCATAAATCACTTTGAAATTGTCACTGTAACGTTGTAATTGTTCAAAAGGTTCCTGTATAGATACTTTGGCGGTATCCAAAATAGTAAAATAAAAATTCAACTTTGGGTCAAGTATAGGCTCACCAGGGGTTTCATAATCAAATTGTCTTTTTTTTCGACGTGGACGAATTATATTAGTTGGGGGAAATTCCGTTGCTATATCAAGTTCTTCTGTAGCAAGTATTTTCGCCTCTTCTATAAACGTTTCAAACTGTGGTAATTTCTTTTCTGTTCCAAATAATCTACTAAATTTTTAACGCATTTGAACAATCTTTTAGATTTGTATTCACACCTTGAAGCATCTTACTGACGGAATTAATTTTAGACAGAACATCATGCCAAATAATTACAGAACAAACGAATTTAAAACTATTAATTTTTAAGGCAATGCTTGGGCTTGTTTGGTGTTAATGTCGCGTGATTTGTCATTTACAAGTTCTTCTAGACTATCATAAATTTTCCCTAATTGATATCGCAGAGGTGTAATAGCTGTAATTCTACTTTCCCACCTAGTTGAGCTAACAGCTTTTAATGTGAAATTTGGTACATTAGTTTTAAGTACATTCCATCTATATGGTGAAGAAGAAAAATATGTATATAATTCTTGTATAAGATTAAAGAACTCCGATGTTTGCAAGGTAACATTGGCAGAATCATTAACCACTAGATTTAGGGTATGAGCAGCACAAGGTACAAACATTGCTTGAGGATTGATATTTAAAATTCGCGTTGGAATCCTACATGTTTTCCGCGCATATTTGCACCATTATCATAACCCTGTCCACGCATATTGTAGATATCCATATTAAAATCTTTCAAAAGTTTTATTACAAAATCGTATAAACTCGCACCAGTCACATCAATAATAGGAAAAAATCCGAGAAAATGTTCACAAATTTTAATTTGTTTATTATCATCTATTATAACAAATCGAACAACGAATGAAATTTGTTCGGTATGACCTGAGTCTGGGGTTGAATCTAGAATAATTGAATAATATTTTGCTTTTGACAATAACTCCCTAATTTGTTCTCTGATTTCATTTGCTGTAAATAAGATCAATTCATTTTGTAATCTATTTCCTAAATAATGAGGCATACGTTTATGTGAAATTTTACTGATTTGAATATTTTTTAGATGTTCCGAAAGAACTGCATCAAATTTTGCAAATGTTTCAACCGTCTTCAAAAAGTTTCCATTGTTTGATTCGAATAATTTATTGGATGACCCACGAAATGCTAAACACTGTCCTGCCAATAATAATATAATTGCAACAATACGTTCTAAAACATTACACCAATATTGTTGTTTCAAATTAAAGATACGTTGTTCTTGGTGATCGATTGTTGTGTAAGTAGGTACTCAATCTTTTTCTAATTCAGTCCATAATTTATAATTTTGAATATGATCAGTTGATCGTTCGTGTCTGGATAAATTATTAGAAAGATGTTTCCAATCTGAAAAACCAGCATCTGTTAACTGAATATTTTTGGTCCAAAAATTTTGCAACAAAAGCAAAAAAACGCAATTTAACTTAATGGAATAAATTAGCCACATACGAGGTATTTTTTCACCATTTGCTAATGTTCGTGTATAATAATGAACCGAAAAGCGCCCTTGTTCTGTTAAAGGAAATGAAAAATTTTTTACTTGTGTAGGTCCAATTTTTACTAATACTTCAATTGTTGAATTATCAAGTGATTTAGGCCATGAAGCTGGATATTCTAAACTCCCACTTTCAATGTCCTCTGGTTCTTCTCGAGTACAAGACTCTGCCGAAGTCGATGGAATCTGTGGCTCTATGGGGACGACTTGCTGACTGTCAGGCGTTGAAACAAAAGGATCTCCAGCCGTGCTTCCACTTTCTTCCTCTGCTCCAGGAGTTTTCAAAAATTGTTCTATAGAGCCCCGCAACTTCTCTTTTTCAGTTTCTTCAGACAGTTGTCTTTTTCTGTAAGCGGCTCCAGAGAGTCTTTTAGTTCGTCGTCGTTCCGAGCGTGACATCTGAATAAATTTAAAAAAGTTTTGTTTTAATTTACTTCTAGATTACAGTCTTAATATACTATCAAAGCAGCTATTACGTGAAAATCATATAAATTAAAAAAACGTATATCAATAGCTTACCTTTAATAACCAGGCTCTACAACATACGTTTTATTCTGATGAAGTATGATAGAAGTAACTGAGTAATATAGATCTTTAATCAGTACCACAATATTTTATTTCCATATAAGGGCACAAAAATAACAATGGGTCTCAGTATTTTACACCTACATATTGCTTCCACCATTCACAAATGAACGCATTTTTTCGTCGAGTGATATTTATACCCACGGTAAAATACGTCAACCGGGGATTTACTTGAATTAGTACGAACCAATTCGGGACTTTACAAGAAAGATTTGATATGATTTTACAGATCCCTATCTTAGTTTTTTGTCGTATTTTGGACATTGGTTGATAGAGGGTGCTAATTATTTGAAAGGGAAAAATGAAAACACAAATTATTGGTAATAGTTTCAAATTTATTATTGATTTTGTTTTAAAATAATAAATAAATAAAAAATGTGAAAGTATTTTTTCTGATACCGGATGCGCTGGCACAAATAAATGCAGTTTTTCACCGAAATAATTTACAGCACCATTTTCTTAGTTTTTAATTGTTTAAAATCGTTTGCGGAGCTCCTCTCAATTTTAACTTTTATTATACAACACACGAACAAACCACCACCGATCCTACACCTTGAAATGACTGGAACTAGGTAAGATCAGGTAAAAATCAAATAGGTTCGCTGATCTGGCAAGGCCGTTCCAGTTATTCGTAGAGTATTCAAGGGTAATACCATAAGCAGTGGATATAGTTTTGACAAATATTTTGTCGTTTCCATGTAAATTATTGCGTTTAAATTTCACGATACAAAATCACACAAAAATGTCACGAGCCGAAGGCGAGTGACATTTAAATGTGATTTTGTTGAGTGAAATTTGCAATAATTTCTATGGAAATGGCAAAATTTTTTAAAAAATATATATCTACTTCGAGTGGTATTTGGGACGACTATTTAACAATATTAATGCATAACGATTAACTTTATTGAAAAATATTCCAACAATTAATATAATTATTCATTCTCAATTAATTTCAGCGGAATACTTCCAAAACACAGCATTTTAACATTTTTAAAACAAGCCACACAGTTTGTTGGGGTTTAGTGTTACGTAACCTAGCGATATCACTAAGGACAGAACATCGTTACTAAGCGATACTTCGCAACAAGGCTATTTATTTTTTGAGCACGTAAATTGTTTTGTGAATATTTTGCATGGTGCCCAATATTCAGTGATATACTGCTGTTATTGGTTGAAAAAATCAATTGTCTGCAATGTGATTGGCTTATATGTTATAGTGTTGAATAGTCATTTCTATGCCTATGCCAAAATGAAGGCGTTTTGTTTTCAGAAAACACTAAACCCTAGGATACTAGATTTTAAATCGTATAAGGTAAGGTGGGACAAGTGCGTTTCCGGGACAAGTGCAGCACCCGCTATTAAAATTAATATAGTTACAAAACAAGTGCTGCCATCCAGCAACAAAGCTGTAAAGGATCTTTCATGTCGTATCTAGTGCACTATGGGTCAATTCAGACGCGTGTGATTGTGTCAAATTGCCATGTGAAGTGGACCTGTGCAGCACGCTTTCATTGTAAGCTGAACCCAAAAACTTCTTCAATTAATATTTACGTAATCCAAAAAGTTCTTCAAACGATTTTCGGTCAGTACTTACTATTATTGTTAACCCTTTAGTGTAAAAGCTTTATTTTTGTGATAACGCATTTATACAATTTTTTTGTACTAGGTTGCACTTGCCCCGTACTTATTTGTGCACGAGGTTAGTGCAGCCTAATGTAATGGGGTAAGTGCAGTTTCTAGGACGCACTTGCCCCCAATTAATTTAGGGTTAATATTTTATCAGTGTCTCCTCATTATGGTGGGAAATTAGGGACGTAAGAGCCAAAGAGGCGAAGGATATACGCGGGAAACACTAAACACGGCACTAGAAGCGGTAAAATCTGGACATTAACTATTTACAGAGCTAGTTTGGTATATAACATACCAAAAAAATACGCTTACTGATCATGTTAAGGGTAGAAGAAGGAAAAAGAGTTCGTCTTACGGAAGGAGTACCGATATTCCCCTCGAACAGGAAACGGTTCTAGCTAATGGTATTCGTTGTATGGAAAAATGGGACTTTGGCTTGTGTAGAAAGGACATATTAGAGCTGGTGGGAGATTATGTTAAAATAAATAAAATGAAAACTCAATTCAAACATGGAGTTCCAGGGGAGGACTGGTTTTTGAAGTTTAAACAGAGACACAATCCTTCTATCAAGGTCCCACAAAGTGTTGAATATGCACGAGAAAAGAACGTTGACCCATTTTTGATATACGGATATTTTGATTTGCTGGAGAAAACCATTACAGAACTGGGTCTAGAAAACAAACCGTCGCAAATCTGGAACCTAGATGAGACAAGTTTTTGTGCTGACCCATCTAAAACAAAAATCGTTGGCCAACGTGGATTGCCTGCGACGAGAACTACCAGTGGTCCTGAAAAGAAGAACACAACGATTTTAATGGGTTGTTGTGCAGCTGGCCAGGAGGCTCCGCTATTGATCATCTTTAAAGGAAAGAATGTATGGGATCAGTGGGTAGCGCCACAGGGAACTGCTTATCCTAATACCACATACGCAGCGACGTCGAATAGTTGGATGGAAACATCTGTTTTTAAAAACTATTTCCAAAAAAGCTTCTTAAAATATATTGGTGAAGAACGTCCCATTTTAGTTATATATGACGGTCACGCAACACATCTAGGTGTTGAGATAATACAAACTGCGATTGAAAACGGAATCACGATCTTAAAACTACCGTCACACACGAGCCACATTTTGCAACCACTCGATCTAAGTGTATTCATATCTGTGAAATCTCAGTGGGATCGAAAATGAGTTGACTGGCAGAGGAGAAATGTGGGTGTTAAGATTCCAAAAAAGGAATTTTCAAAGCTAATAGGTGAAATATGGACAGAAACAACACCTGACGTCTTAATTAGTGGGTTTGTCACAGCAGGAATTTGCCCGTATGTAGAGATGTGGTTCCGAGGGTATCTTTCAATCCAGTAGCTCTTAAACGCTAGGAAAACCAACACTCTGTGAACAGTATTTCTCAGCCCACAACTGTTATGTATTGCCAATAGTTTATTCCATTGTTCAAAATGTACCAATAACTATTTTTTATAATAGAATTCGCCAATACAAATTACAATTCCAAATATTCCAAATGCATCGTACAACAACAATAATCACCGTACCTCATGAAAAGACGACATCTGGAACTATAGGTAAGAGAGTAATTCTTACGTTTAAAATGCTTAAACTAGCTGGTGGTTCACAGATACTGTAGATGAATCGTTGCCAGCGCAAGATGCAGCTACAAGTACGACATTTCAAGAACTAGCAGACCGTCCCAGCACTTCTCAGCTAGGAGCTGGCCCGCGTTTGAGTTTTGAAGAGTTGCTTTAAACTTAACAATACGCAAAGGCAACGATGAATCAAACACACCAAAAAGAAAAAGAGCTTGCCCTAGAGCAGAAGTAGTAACGCAAGCAGATGTGCAGCAGCTGATAGAAAATGAACAGAAGAAAAAGAGATCTACGAAAACATCGAAATTAAAAGGAAAAACGACAGAAGTTAACAAGAAAATAAAACAGGTTGAATTAACCTGAGATGAAAATGAACTAGAATCTTGGAAGAGTGATCCAAGCGAAGACAGAATCTCAGAATTTGACGAATTGTCAGACAATGACGCAGATGAATTGGTAACTGACAAAGACGAAAATGAAATTCTTCAACTTCAAGCAGGTGACGACTATGTACTGGTGAAGTGTACGCCACTCTCTTACTTACTACCACCTTGTAATAGCTGAACTAATACACGGTTTATTAGAAAGGACCGCCCAGTTACAATTGCTAACTGCTCATACATTTCTCACCTGCACAGTTATTTTGAGTGAGCTATATTAACTATTCATTTCGTTATAGTCTTCACTCCTTATTTCTATTTTGAAAAAAGTACAAAAGTGGTTTACTTCTTAAGATTTCATGGTGAAAAGTGAATTAAATGTATCTAACAGGAAACTGAATTGGAATAAATATGCCTGCAATGTATTATAGGATGTCTCAGTTTCGATGTTATAAATGGAAATTTCCGTTATTATTAGAGTAAGAAGAAGAGAGTTTGGACATTATGGAGCCATCTTTTCGATGATAATTATACAGAGAAAACATAAATAAAATATTCCTTTTGGTTTACGAGATGCAATCGAAAAATTACAAATTCAACATTTCAATTCCATGTGACAGGTAATATGTTTTTCAAAATATTGGAAACCTAAATATTGAGATTTAATGCTCTTAAGCAAATTTAACTTATAGTTTGTATATTTGAGTTGTCACATCTTTTTTATATTTAATAATAAAGTAATCGAATAAAAAACCTACAGAGCTGTTGCTTTTTTGTAGTAATTAAAAATTAAGTTCATGTCCAAGAATTGTCTTGAGTTGCCAGCAATTCCTTACTGTATGTTTGGTTGCCTATCCACATTTTTTATTTTCTGTATGGTGTTTTAAAATGCTTGAGCTCTCGAGAATTCTACTAGATTTTTAAAAATAGTTTGTTAGTATGATTTCCGACGACCATTTTATGGCGCTGATCATGTAAGGTCATTTTTTGGTGCTCTACATATGATCTGAAATTTTACTTCGCGTGGATGGCATTAATTCCTCAATAATTATGTAAATTGTAGCTCAGCCTTAAGGAATTGTGTGTGAAATAGCTGAAATGAATCTAGTTATGCTAGGACACAACTTTATTTTTGTGCAATCATACACTCCTGGCAACCTTCGAAGTCCGGTAGATTTCTAGTGTTCGTTTCTGGACATCGGTTTTCGATGTTGTGTAATTTCAGGCATCCTAGTTCCTTTTAGTACCTTTTAGTGACTCGCTTTGCATTTGCCCTCTCCTGGGCTTTGATGTCACATTGTACAGCACCTGAAAAACCAACTGCTCACACAAGGAAAATTCAAACAATACAAATTTTGCGGACTGCACCTATTAAAATTACCCAATTGTTAATCGCCGCAATACAAATTCAGAAATGGGTCTCAAGGGCCAACTACGTAGAAGAAACAGTAAAACATATCTAATATTGAAACGCCTATAAATAGGCAGCCAAATACGCTATCCAAGGGGTAAATGTGTTGTTGGGTATAGCAGGCCACGTGCATTAGGCAAGGCATGTAAAGTTACGCACAATGAGAAGCTACCGTGAATCACACGGCCACGAAAACTTTTCAACGTGAGATGCAAGTTAGCATCACACGGCGCTGTAAATAAAAAGGTTGAGATGCACGTTAGCTTCACGTGGCGATTAAAGTGTTAACAAGCGGAATTATGAATATAAATTAACCTCAACAATGCTAATGGTATTTAGCTGATGTTGCTGAAATTTTCGTTGAATTAAAATCTTAGTATGACTCCCAAAATACGGAAACATAAACCAGAGCTCCCTGACTTGTGTTCAACTAAATTTGGCTATCAGGACAATGCATTTGTTAGTGTCCGAAAAAGGAAAAACCTATTAGCCTGCTATATAGGCCATTCAGTAAACACAAAAACATATAATTTTTTTTTGAAGTTGGCATATACGTAAAATTTGTCTGCTAGGGATTCTGTATTTTGTTTTGCAAAGGTTTCCATACATGCATAAAGGTGACTTTGAATTTAAAAATGACAATTAATAAACATCCTTAATTCAGTGTCAAAGTACATACTATTCTGGAAATTCTTGCCTGAACTTTTATAAAATGTAATAAAAATACTTATTAACAAATGCTACAGCAATAGTATCCAACACAGTATTTGTTTAACATCCTTAAAGGTAGTTATGACAGATGCTAATTAAATGTCACACTCTTAACCTATTTGTTTTAGTAACTTTTTGTAAGTACATTCCTAGACAAAAGATGCATTTTGGAAGTACACTCATGAAATTTTAGAAATCAAAGGCCACTTTGTGTTTTTATGTTTAGTAAACAGACTATAAACTCTACTCGAAAGTAATAAAATTTTTGAAGGTGAAAAGAAGAAACCACAAATAGTAATTGATTATAGTAAAACAAAATTAGATATACATACGATGAACAAGCTTTGTTACGGTACTTTTGGAACGTCCCCTGTATGTGCAAACATTTGCTAGTTGAATTTTTAGCTTCGAGTATTATTAGGTGGTTTTTTGGAATTTTTGCACGCTTTAAATTGGTTTGGTTAGCGGTACCCTAATTTTAAATACTCTCCTATAATTATCAAGCAGTTTCTTAAGCAACTCCCCGAATAATTACCCATATTTTACAAATTAAATTTATTCTGGTTACATTTCTACAGATACTTGTATGGCGGCTAGGCAACCATTATTGCACTTCTTTAAACTATTCCTTTGTTGCTAGATAAGGATATCACTCATTGCAGTCAAACTCCTTCAGGTTTTTTTTATCTTCTGGCCCAAAAATTTTGGAAAGTTTTGATAACTGGTAACTGGTTGATTTTTGAGCTCCTTTCCCATTTTAAACTTGGTGCAGGCTGCTAGTGCCTCGGCTGTGTGCTTAAATTTATGAGCTAATTAGTGTAGCTTCGCTCCGTTTCGATTCCTTGGAGGATCTACAAAGCACATGTGCCCTTAAGACGTTCGTATTTGATTTGGTTGTACTTACGTCAATCGCAATTGCGGATTCGTCTGAGGCCAGCATTGTCTTTGCACTTTCTTTTGGCTCCATTCCAGCGTGAGGTAAGATAAGACCTTATTTCCTTGTTCGGGGATACATTCGTGGAGTGTACGCTTACAGCCGAATTTACCTGTTAGAGTTTGGACGCTTCCTGCGAGAGGTTAAACTCCTCCCTGAAGAGGCTTAGCATTCCCCGTTCGACTGCACTCTGCGGGCATCCAGTCCGTCGATTTGGGCTCCTGAAACTGTCGAGTTGTCACGGAATTTCGCAACTCCTGTGGGCTACGCTTGAGAGAGAGTAGGCGTCTGTACTACACTTGCCTATAAGCCTCCCGCAGCCTCCATAGCTCGCACGGCCTTCCGCTGCGGCTACCGGAACCCTCGCCGCTCCAGTTGTCCCCGACCTCCTGAGAGCCAACGGAAAGGTTAGGTCTCGTCATGCTTTCCTACAAACATGTTTTCGGTCAACATTTTTGTTGGCAAACCTGATATTCGTGTTCAGCGACCCAAAAAACATATAGGAACCAAGTATCGAAACTACATCAAAACTTTCGATATTCGCTTTTTTTTAACACAATTTGACTGGACTAAGAGTAATAACAAACGTATTTACAATGACGTTTCAGTTCTAAATCGCGTCCAAACAGGGAGTGACCATAGGTTAGTTTGAGGAAACATAAATATAAATAATAAAACCGAGAGAAATAAGCTGATGTCTAAACCCAAATTTATAACTTTGGCAGAACTCACGAAGAACAGAGACGAATACCAAGAACAACTGGACAAAAAAATAAAATTAAAAAATTGTCGTATAAGATTAAGTCAAACATCCAAACAGTAACAAAAAAAATTTGTACTCGAAGAAAGACACAACAGCAAACAAATTAGAAGCAGAAACAATAACGCTAATCGAAAAAAGACGCCAAATGAGTACACATTCCACTACATATAAAGAGCTTAACAAAACAGTTAAAAAGAAACTACGGAAAGATATTAGAACGTATAGAACAAAAATAATTCAAGAAACTATTGAAAACAATGCAAACATGAAGGTCTTTAGAAGGAAGCTAGCGTAAAAGAAACAAATAATAACTAAGGTGAAAAAATCCACACCAAAGTGTCGTAACATCAGACCAAAAAGATATTGCTAAAATAGTAGAAGATTTTTACACACAATTTACAGTTCAACTATTTGTGAACCACAGGTTGCAAGACCATTCCAGGTTCTGAAGAAATTCCAGATATTACAACATCGGAGATACATATAGCACTAAAGCAGATGAAGAACTTGAAATAACCTGGAGAAGATAAAGTAACAAGCGAAATGTTAAATATGCTATAAAGTTATTAATAGAGAAGGCTAACGAGTATAACATCCCAATCCATCTAGCGTTCGTAGATTTTCAAAAAGCATTTGACTCTGTGGAGACGTGGGCATTTCTAAGAGCTATGGATGATGCCAGAATAGATTATAGATATTCACAACTAATTAAGAACATATATTAATCTGCATCGTTTTAGATTCAGCTCGATCTAGATGATACCACCAACACAATTCAAATCAAGAGAGGTATTCGACAAGGTGGTAAGTGTCTCCAAAGCGTTTAACTCTAGCCCTAGAAAATGTATTTAAACGTCTACCATGGTGTTACCCCCTTTACTAATACGATACAACAATTAAACAACTAAACAATGCATTACAACACAATGTCCCTCTGCGCTAATACCTGCTTAAGAATCTCTGCCACCAAAAAGGGGTAGCTTGGGAGTGTACGCTCGCGACCTCTCAGCCGAAGATGGGAGTGGGTTACTATGAACGAATTACCTGATGTTGCAGGATCCGGAAAGGGCGCCACGCCGTTGTCTAGCTTCAGTTTTAATACTCCCAGATGAAACGTGTAACGGCAAACCTAAATAGCTCATTCATGAAAACAGAGACTCGATGCAGTAGCGAATAAAAGTCAGAGTATATTATTGCACATATAATAACCACAACGGTTCGAAAATATACGACACGGCCTGTACATATGGATAAATAACAAGTATGCGATCCAGATAAATGAAACATACAGCCCTATTTAGCATAAATACATGTTAAACAACAATTCAAATTCTTGACTTTAATTAGGACCCAAACTTGTAATTAATGTAATAAAATTCAGTAATATAAGTGATTAGGTAAATTTAGAACAAAGAAAAAAAATGGTCCTTAAACGTTGCGTTCTACATACGCCAATAGAACGAGCCTTATGCATTCGTGGCTCTATATTTAACGCATTCTACACCTGGTGATTGTACCCTTTAAACAGATCTGTGTAATACGCACCTCCAGAAGCCACATTGGCTTTTAAATTGAGCCGTTCGTGCGACAGTATTACTTCGTTCAAGTCACAGTAATACCATAAATGAGCATTTAAATGTTAAATATCAATTAGCAAAGTCAACTAACAAGGACGGATCCTTCCATAAAGTCAATTACATATTTACCAGAAATCGTGAACTTTAAATGTTTAACTATTACGAACAGGCCAGCTCTAGCAAAATTTAATATAGAATCAAATCCCTAACGATTTAAATCTCAACGAGCTTGGCCGTAGAGCAATAAGATATAATTACACAATACTACCAAATAGATTAATTGAAATGCAACAAGTTGCAAACGGTTGCGCTGGTCGCTATTAATTAAATTAAATCAATGATGGAGCAATTCCCAAATAAATTCCATAACACATTACAGCATTAAAATAAACAAATCAGCTGCATTACTAAACTCGGCAACAACGGCGCAAATTAAGCACATTAATAACCATTAATAACAATTTCTACAGCACATGAGGGGTAATCAAACCTCGACGAAGTAGGGAGTCCTTTCCACAGCGGTCTCCTGCAGGTGAAATTTTAGCATGGCTCCCAAATTTTGGCACGGGGAGAACTAACTCGTGGTCCATTTTAGCATCGCGAAGTCAGCGATGGGACAGGTGAATCGGCCCCTTGAAAGCGGAGCTTGCAAGTAAATTCGAGCCGCCAAGGAAGTTTGCCGCCAAGGAAGTTTTCCGCCAAGGAAGTTTGCCGCCAAGGAAGTTTGCTGTATAAGAAGCTTCCAATTAGGAATTTGCACTTAAACGAACAATGCTACGTACCCAGGATCACGTGGAATTCTTGCATAGCAATATCTAGCCAAACGCATCCATGGAGACTCCTGGCACAAAGAAGCACTACGATGCCATCAAAAATGAACGAAAAGCGGCAAGAAGAAGCCCAACACTTGCCGTCTTACGATGACATCCAAAATGGACGCTTACGATAAGAAAAGCACATCACACGAAGTCAATTCGCTTGTTTGCAAAAATCGATAAAATGAGCGTGCCCTTTTCACCACCTGACCAATGGGAGAATTCAACACGTCAAAATCGACCAATAACACGATCGTTACAACGCACGTCAAATGGATGCGCCACCTATCTCAAGATGTGATCCTTGAAGAATTGTGCACTGCAATCGCCGGTAAAGAGCTAAGCGCAAAATGCACGATGGATTGCCTACCCCCAGGCGCTAAAAGTTGCCAAAATAGAAATGTAACAATGGGAGCAGAAGGGAATTAAGATCGATGGTTGCTATTTAACCCACCTACGATTTACAGACGAATTGTACTTATAAGCAACGATCTAGATGAGTTAAAAGCAATGTTGGAGCAACTGAGTCAAACGTCGAATACAATAGGCCTAAAGATGAACATCACAAAAACAAAAATTATGAGCAAAAACAACGTCTAAATAGAAATAGATAGGCAAACGATAGAAAATGTCGATCATTATGTTTATCTAGGACATGAATAAAGCTGGGAAAAAAGAATCTAACCACAGAAAATAAAAGACGGATTGATTTGACTTGGGCTCTCTCTCTCTCTCTCTCATCCAGCTTCTTCATTTATCCATAATTGGATGTAAGCCTCCCCCATATTCTTCCAGGATTCTCTATTCGTGGCTTCTCTTCCCCATAGTTTGCCGGCTATTTTCTTTACGTCGTCATCCCATCGCATCCTCGGCCTTCCTACGCTCCTTCTTCCGGTCCATGGTCTCCAAACTGTTGTATTCTTTGTCCATTTCTCATCGCTCATTCTCATGACGTGCCCCGCCCACTGCCATTTTAATTTCGCCACTCTCGTCATGATATCTTCTACTTTAGTTTTTTCTCGTATCCACTTATTTGTTTTGTGTTCTTTGAGACTGATGTTCAGCATAGCTCTTTCCATTCCATGTTGCGCTGTTTGTAACATGTGTGCTGTGGCTTTTGTTAGTGGCCACGTTTCAGATGCATATGTTATGTTCGGGGCTATGCATTGGTTATACACTTTGGTTTTCATAGGTTGGGGTAGGTCAGATCTAAGTACACTTCTAAGTTTACCAAAGGCAGCCCATCCTAATTTTATTCTTCTTTTTGTTTCATTTTGTTGGCTATCCGCATTAAAACTAAGGTTTTGTCCCAAGTACACGTATTCTTCTACAATTTCTAAGGTTGTGTCTCCGCATGTTATTTCTAGGTTGTCAGTGTTGCAATTTGTCATAATTTTTGTTTTACTTTTATTAATCTGTAGTCCTATTTTTTGTGTGGCGTCTGTGAGTTCCTTTATCTTGGGCTGCTTTTGGCAAACTGAAGCACATATTTGAAAACCCTGAAGTTCCCTTGAGTTTGAAACGCAAAGTGTATGAGACGTGTATATTGCCAGTTACAACTTACGGTCTTAAAACCGCCACACTGACCAATAAAAGTCTAAATAATTTGAGAGCACAAAAAGACCATTAGAAACGAGGAGATTCAAAAGAAAACAAAAATTACTGATGTAATGCACCGCATAGCACAGCTGAAGTGGCAATGGGGGGAACATGTCGCTAGACAGGAGCCAAACAGATGGACAGCAAAACTATCCCACTGGAGAACAGTGTTGACCAGACGCAGTGTGGGAAGGCCACAAAAAAAGGTGGCTAGATGATGTAAAGAAAACGGTGGGGCGACACTGGTTTCAATTAGCACAGGACAGATCTGAATGGAAGAGTACGTTCATCAGTGGACGGATAAAGGCTGACTATGATGGTGTTCCAAAGATCTATCAACGACAAATGATATCCACATTTTTAACTCAACTATTATAAATACATTACTATACGGTCGCGAATCATAGGTAATAAATAAAAACAAATCAAAGGTTTACAAACATTTGAAACATATACTGGCCATCTACAATTTTAAATAAACAACTATGAGAGAGAACTAAACAGTCTCAAATTATTATAGACATAAAAAGAATGAAATGGAAATGACTAGGACACACTCTAAGAAAACATAATAGCGACATTCCGAAACAAGCTCTGGAATACACCATAAGAAGTAAAGGAAACAAGGAAGACCGCCAATAACATGGAGAAGATACACAGCGCAAGAATGTAGAGACCTAAATATGAAGTGGAATGAAGTGAAGAGCATATCAAAAAATAAAGACCAATAGGAGACTTTAGTGCAAGATATGTGTGATACAGTGACGGAGGATACAAATGTATAAAATAGTACAGAAAAGGAAAACCAACCAAACTACACAAAGGATACAAGAAGAGATATAAGAAATTCAAGGCTAGCACCCCTGAATTTAAACAATGCTAGTGAAACGCGAATGCGCCCTATATTCGTTCATGGAATGGACAGGACTAATAATAATATAATAATAATGATGATGATAATGCTTATCAATAGATATGGTATGATCAAAAATTACTTTCATCTAGTATGGCTATGAAATAGTTCCTAATTTGTGAATTCAACTATAAATCACTTAAGAATCAAATGTCAAATGACATTTGAGTATAAACGTAGTTGCATTCATAACTTAGGAAATATTCCATAGCCATGCTAGATGAAAATAATTTTTGATCATACTATATTTAAGTAAATAAATAAATTATAACTGGTATTTGTTATTAATATTTCTTTCAAATAAGATTGCATAAACTTTATTCTTTTATAAGTCAGATCGGCTTACACTAACGATATGTTTGATTTTTACTTCCCTCGTCTGAAAGACGAAGGAAGTATTGTAATCACGAAAAAATCACCTTCCGACATTTTTTCAGATCTTCACGTTTCAAGGTCACTAGATGACGAAAAAAGGTTTTCTCAATTCCGTCTGTCTGTCTGTCTGTTGGCAGTATCGCTCAAAAACTATTTGTCGGAGGAACACGATATTTTGCATACATATTATATATCTACCTCGCATGAAACCGGTACAATTTAATACAAATATATACAGGGTGAGCACTTTAAAAATAAAAGTTTGTTTATTTTTGTGCTAATTTTTAAATAAAAGGAAGTAATAACTTTCAGACTCGAAAATAAGATTCAACTGATAAAGGATAATGTCGCAAAAGAGTAAAAATGTTTCAACCATTACACCGCGCTCTTCGTGAGACGCGCGCGCGCGGACTTTTCTCAACGAGAGACAGTAGCGGAGATGGAATTCCGCCGGACATCCTCTGCGGGACCTCGGCCAGCATCGAGCATTCTGCAGAGCCGCAGATGCGGCGGTTTCAAACCACAGGATACATTTTTTTTATTTGAAAATTTATTTAATTTATTAGAAACGTGAAGATATTCGTACTCCTAGCTTAATTTGATTTTTAAAATTATTTAGTGTCACAATGTCGACGAGGGAAGTTCTGCGTAAAGCCCTTTACAGATTTTTTACTTTAATTTATGTATTCCTGACCCAGTATAATTACTACATTTGGTGAATTAACTCTTCGAAAACTAGCTACGTTAATCAATTATTTAAAATGCCAGTGTTATTCTCAATTTGGAATGTGCAATGTAATTATTTTCAATTCAATAATATTTTATGTTCAAAATTAAAAGTATGTAGATTTATTTTAGCTAAATTATACAATTACAGTTCAGCAAACACTTCACCTCAAAATACTCTTTCTCCTTTACTTGAGGTAATTATTTATCAGCCGTTAAATTATTTATCTTATGTAATAGCTTTCTCGTTATAAAACGTATCAATCCTGTAGATTTCTGTTAACTTCCATGGACGAACTTCAACTTATCAACAGCATGCATTCAATACCCAATGATCCACTACATCGACCTTTATACTCCTACAAGAATCCAACTATCCACCTGCAACTTCTCCACAAGATGGTTGTTTCCAAACGTTAAGTTAAACCTTATACTCCGATATTTTTACTACATCCAATTGTTTACTTCCAAACCATCCACAACAATGGTTACATGACAAATAATTCCCAACGATGTTGACCTCTACACTTATGAAGATCTTCTATTACAGTAGACGCCGCTTAATGTGATCACTTTGGGACTTGGCAAAAGTGATAACAATACCGAATGACAACGAAATCCGACCTTAACAAAAATGCAATCATATTAAATAAAAAACAAACTCTTAGATAATAATTTATAAAATCTTTCTTTAAATCTTCCGCTTTCTGTCGCATTAACAGACCATCCACACGAACATCTTTGTTTCGCACATGTGCAAACCACAATTTCAAAGCTGATTCCACCTCCTGATCTTTCCCGGAACGATGTCTTTCGCATATTACTTTAACATTAGAAACAGCTGCATTTTCGATTTCTAACCATTGGTGTACAGCCGGTCCGTACATTGTGATTTCGATAACAATAGCCGAATGATAACATTAACCGTGATTACAATATGCGGCGTCTACTGTATTTGGGGATTATTTTAGTTCTTCCATATATTAGTAAAGAAGACTTCTATTTATTTAAATTGTACTTTATTTAGATATAATCCAATTTAAATTAATTGGATACTAATTAATTGCTTTACGCAAGAAATTTCTGTGTATTTATTTTCAATAAATTAGAAAATTTTACTAGTTATTTTTGTATCGCTATTCTCCTAGTATCTCTCTTAGTTACTAAATTTACATAATACATGACTAAATTCTACCTACATAGTTCACATTATTACAAATTTCAATAAATATAGTTTTAACAATTAGATACCTACTATTCCTTATATTAAAGTCATCCTTTTTTCTGTTGATTTGTATATACCTTTAAAAGACTGAACATGAAATAATGTTTTTTTTCAAAGAAAGTAACTATAATTTGAGTCACATGTTAATTATGTTTTATATTGAAAATTTTACTTGTTAATACACCGGGTGGTGTAGCTTGAACAAGCGTCCACGTACGATCAGCAGAGTTAAGCAACGCTCTTTCTGGTCAGTACTTGGATGGGAGTTTCACGGCTGCTTCTCCCGGCACCTCGTGGTACGGCTGCCACGGATGGTCCTGGATGTCATAATAACATCATGACAGTCGTTAGTGGGGTTGGAAGTCACCATAAAATGTACAGTTACGCCTATAATTGGCTTAACGGCTGTTGGCAGAGTGCAAATTACAAAAAAATATATATAACTGAGCTTATATTATTGTTATTTTTCTTTCCATTCTAAATAAGGTATCGATCGTTATTTGTATTCTTCCATTATTATTTTGACATCATATGTTTAAGTACAAAATCATCACAATATATAAATAAAGGATGTCTTGTAATATGAGAATAATATAATTTTTAAAGACCTGATTTAATCATCAAGTAAGTGACGTCACCGACCTACCGTACTGTAATCCTGAAAAAGCTCTATAGCAGTGTTTCTCAAACTGTAGACATCGGCGGACCCCTTATTTGCTTACAAAAATTCGAGGACCCCCATACAATTTTATCGACCTTAGATAGTGTATGACTTATATTCAACTGTGACCTTGAAAACAGTTTACTTTGCTGCTACATTAGGTATATGTACTAAAATGAAATAATATTTGAGAGCTCGATATTTTTATTATTAAAGTCGGGATAGTAAAAACACAAGAACACTTACAAAACTAATAGAATCTGTAGTATCAATACAGGCGTACAATAATAATAATATTAATATAATATGAATTGTTAATCATACATAATAATAATCGTAGTTGTGGTTCTACATTTTTTAAGCAATTTCTGTATTTTGATTTTATGTATACAAGTGTAGAGGACGCTCGTTCACATAAATATGTCGTACAAAATGGCATTAGATGCGTCATAGCTTTTTGTGATAACGCGTAATCAAATCGCAGTCGTAACCAAAAGTCCGTCACGTTTTAACATTGAACCAAATTTTAACCACTGATGTTTTAGTTATCGAGTAAGCGCACGTGCAGTTATTTGGGGAGGTTTGTCGAACTTTACCGGCTTTAAAAACATGCCTGAAATGGTTCAAAAATAATTGCACAAAAAGTTAATCTTTAAATCTGTGTCAGTTTTATATAAATCCATATTATCCATATAGGAATTGATCTATAATAGATCTATTTGGGCTTAACTCGCGGACCCCTTAGATTGCGTTTGCGGACCCCCGGGGGTCCGCGGACCCCAGTTTGAGAAACGCTGCTCTATAGCATTTGCACATTTCTGGAAAGAGGTGCATTTAAAAAGCTGCAGGAGTGTGAAATGCTTGAAGTGGTGGCTCCAGTATATGTTCTAATAATTTAGGTCCAACAAGGAAATACGTGTTGCATTTTCTGCAGAATCACGGAATACGGAAGCATTTCGGGCTTGACAATAAAACGCGTTAAAATGCTGCAGTTTGGAATATCCCAATTCGATTAGGAAGACGGTATGTAAAACACGCCTAGAAGCTTTACTTACCTCTTCTCCCGCTGCCGTTTATGCACGTAATGGAAGCAAAACGAGCTTAACTACAACTCGGTTTGTTTCTCCGTGAACGAATTGTATGTATTACAAGTCCATATCGCTCTTGATGCAATTTGCTAAAAGGTTTTGTCTAAAGTGGAGTTCTCGCTTAACTTAACAACTGATTCGCTATCATGTTTTTATGTATGAGGTATAGTCGACGTAAAAGCCCGTTCTTGATTTCTCCTTTGTGACTTTGTTCTACTGCAGTGGCTCGTAAGACGCCCTTAATTAACTTTTAGCGTGCTTTAAATGGCGACTAGGTGGAACTTTAGCGGTACGAAGTCGTTTAAATCAATCAGGCTCTGAGATATATATCTTTGAAAAAAGTAATTGACAATCTGACGAACCACTGAAACATTGCAAACCAGGTTTAAGCTTTGTTTAAAACAGATTCTTTCGTAATCAGTGCTAAATATCCCTGGATACATTTTAAGAAAATGTTGTAAGATACGTGTTGTACCAGAAGTTAAACAAAAAAAAATCTGATTTAAGTGGCAGTGCGCAGGTTTCTTATAAAAGCGATTACATCTCGAGAGTTCTCCTCAGCATCAGCTTATCATTTTTTGTTTCGTAATAGAAATCGAGCTTTAATTAAAGCTTGGGTTTCGAAGCCGAGCTTTTTCGTCTTAGTGTACTGGGAAACAAGCTCGCTAAGGCAATAAATTATGAGTTTCTCGACCAAAATTACGAAGATTGGAACCAATCTAAAACTTTTCAACCAATCAGCAGACAGCATTACCCCTTCCACTGAACACACGATCAGATCACCCTCTCGGCTCAATTGTTTTACTTTTGTTTTATTTGCTTGCCGCCGGCGGCGCCAGGGGCTTTGTATTTCTGATAGATATAAGAAACTTGATAAAGATTTTCTCGGGTTTTCTCAAATATTGTATCTGGCAATTTGCATATCTGATATGATTGCCGAGGATAGGCGCTTCTGATTAGTATATGAAGTGATTTTGCTAGATACTTGATTACAGTTTCAGTGCCAGGGTTTGGGATACTTTTCACGTAAATTAATAAAGAAATGTATACTGAAGTAGATTAGATTTTGAGAGCCATACTTAAAATATGGTAATATTAGTAATTATTAATTTCTGAATTTGCACATATCTATACGGGGAGACCGGTTTCAAAACCGAACATGGCAAGTTTTTAATCTTTACTAGCCAAATGATATGTTTAACGTAATTGATGTTTAAGGACTTTCAGCTAGCCACCATCTTATAATTTAAAGTTGTAATCTAGTAAACCTAATTTTTAAAATTAAATGAAATGTATATAGTAACACTGTCACATACGATGCTCTTGCTATATTCGGTTCTGAAACCGGTGATACGGTATATCTAACATGAAAGCTGATTAGACGATACTTCTGATAATAAATAAATTTCTTTTCAGTTAACTTTTTGTAAAATTATCATTCACAAGTAAGATGGCAGAATAAGTTTAAAGGTCATAATGCTGGGCTAGTTTCGACTTGAATTTATGTTTCGCATATATACAAAGCATGCTATAGCCCAGTCAAATGTTACATCGGAACTTACATTAAATGGGGTATTAATAATTTTTGGAGGGGTGTTTCGGACCATTACTGGGACTACAAATCCAGATTTGCAACCCTCAGAAACCTGTACTCGCTGAATGGCGATCGAAAAACTGCGACTTTTTCGAACTTTTCTTGGTTTCTTGACAAGATCTCCTAAACTATGCGTTTTATGGAAAAAATCTTTTACAGCTTTTTTGAAGTAAGATCAAAATCGTTTTTGTGAGTTGTATAGTTAATGAGATACGGCTTTTCAAAGATTGACTTTTTTCCACAAAGTGAAAATTTTAAGTTTTCTTCATGTTTCGAGTTGGGATACCGGCAAAATGCCACGTCCTACAGAAAAGTCAAAAGCATGAAAGTTGTAGGGAATTTAATAAGCTTTAGTTTGAGCTAAGGCTGGTCATTGTATCCCAGATAGTCTCGTCAGAAATGACAAAAAACGACAAAATAAAAAAAAGCTTTTTTTAGTTGAAAGTTGAGTATTATAACCAAAATTACAGTCTGTGGGTGATGGGATTTTGCCAGAAAAAATATTTAAGCAGAATATTTCATAAAAATGTATTTACATTTTAACTAACAGGTACATTTCAGCCAACATTTGTGAGGTTCCGGGTATGGGATGGTATGGCATCTGGGAGACCTGGGACAGTGAAGCCAAGGGCGGGGAGATGTCTGGGGCCCCAGATGTCTTCATCCTCGCTTGAAGAACTGTCATCATGGAGTGTGGGCACATTACGGCAGGATTTCCCTCTGCAGAAAGTAGGTACACAAAACTGAGCATTTCAGCCCAGCTTTGCGGCAGCTGCATCCCCCAGCGCAGCCCATCTTGCACTTGCACGAGATCAGTTGCAGAAGGGTTTAAGGTGCTGGTTCAATTTCCATTGTGATTACAGCCCCAACTTGTCCAACTTCCACCCCCAATCCGTGGGGTTTTCTCCGCCCCCAACCACTTTTGTACCTGCGAAAGAAGAGAATGAAAATTCGTTATGTATCATATTTCAAAGCACACACATGGTGTACAATGAGAGTGTATAAGTGAACAACGAAATTTAAGAAAATAATGATAGGAATTGTACATAGTCCTACCTGGTGATACACACGATAAGCATGATGTTTTGCAGCATCTGTGGTTGGTGGCAAACGGGCCAGGTTGACTTTGGCTGTAGCTGCTGACCTGACGAACTGGAGGTATCTCAGGTCGTTGAAGGTGATGTCAGTCTCTCCTCCATATACTGCGACGAAGCACTTCTCCCCAGCTGCAGCTATTTCATCGTGAATCACATCTAGGAGGAGGAAGAATTCTGCTTGCCTGAATAGTGCTGGGTTCTTGAGGAAGGTGTTGAGAAATATGGTTTTCCCCTGCCAGAAAGGAACACCCGCTAAATGCGCGAAGAAACATAATTACCCCAGGAGAGTAATTAGAGGGCACGATGGTGAACGATGTAGATGAATATTGGACCTCTGGTTCCCCTCTTCTGCCTTTCTGGAGGTAGATGTTGTCTGAGCTGTGCTGGCTCTTTTAAAAAGTTCTTCAATGACTATAAAAACCACTGTAAACTTTCTCAACTTAGTTATACGACATTTTCCGCCAACATGTGATGAAAAAACCATTAATTAAGGGGTTGTTGAAGGAAACGATGTTACTTAACTTTCAACCAAAAAAGCATTTTTTTAATCTTTTTGTTTTTTGTAATTTCTGACGATACTATCTGAGCTGCAAGAGCCTTAGCTCAAATTAAAGCTTATTAAATTCCCTACAACTTTCATACTTTTGACTTTTTTGTAGGACGTGTCATTTTGCCGGTATTCCCACTCGAAACATGAAGAAAACTTAAAACGTTCACTTTTTGAAAAAAAGGTCAATCTTTGAAAAGCCGTACCTCGGTAACTATATAACTTACAAAAACGATTTTGATCTTATTTTGTAGGAAATTTAATTTACTTTAAGAAAGCTATAGAATATTGTTTCCAAGAAACGCATAGTTTAGGAGATCTTGTCAAAAAATCGAAAAAAGTCCGAAAAAATCACTGTTCTTCGACCGCCATTCAGCGAGCACAGGTTTCTGAGGGTTGCAAATCTGGATTTGTAGTCCCAGTAATGGTCCAAAACACCTCTACAAAAATTATTAATACCCCATTTAATGTTAGTTCATGCATTTTTTGTGTAACATTTTACTGGGCTAGCTATTTTAATCATTTGTTATATGATTTGTTGCTTTGTGAATTATTTCCATTAACTACTGAGAAATAGAGTACGTCTACGTATATACGAAGTCCAGGAAGCTCTGAAACACATGAAATCTAATAAGGCCACAGGTGACGACAATATAACAGCAGATATGATAAGGGAAGGAGGGAAAAATCTGCTGATGAAAACAACAATGCTACTTAACATCTGCTTGAAAAATGCCGAAATACCGAAATCATGGAATAATGCCAATGTGATATTAATATATAAAAAGGAGAGAATACAAATCTTGAGAACTATCGACCAATCAGCCTGCTGTCTCATATATATAAATTGTTGACAAAAATAATTACTACGAGACTGACAAGAAAACTTGACGAATACCAACCCCACGAACAGGCTGGCTTCAGGAAAACTACAGCACCAGGGACCACCTATTAACAATTAAAATATTATTAGAAAAATCTAATGATTACGGATTCCCGTTGTATATGGCATTTATAGACTACCTAAAGGATTTGACAGCATTGAACACTGGGCTGTCTATAAGGCACTGCAAAATATCAGAATTGACCAAAGATATATAGAGCTCATAAAGCAACTAAACGAAGAACTAACAGCAACGTATATTTTACATAAAAAAACAAAACCTGTCCTACTCAGAAGAGGAGTGAGATAGGGTGATACACTCTCGCCAAAGCTTTTTACACTAGCAATGGAAGACGTATTCAAGGACATGAACTGGACCGAAAAACGCATAAATATCAATGGAGAACGACTGACTAACTTAAGATATGCAGACGACACCGTCCTACTGGCAGACAACATAGAAGACCTAAAAAACATGATAGAAGACCTGATCAGAGAGTCACTAAAACTAGGATTGGAAATGAGCCTAGCTAAAACCAAATTATGTATTCAGGTCCAGAGATTGAGATACAAGTGGAAGGAATCAACATAAAAAAAGTAAACGAATATATACACCTGGGACAGAGAATTGAATTAAGCAGAAACAAGGAAAAAGAGGAAATTAAGAGGAGATTTAGAATGGGATGAGTGGCATTCGGAAAGTTATCGTTCATCTTAAGAAACAACAAACACCTAAAAACGAAAGTGTTCCAACCGTGTGTTTTGCCGTATGGAACAGAAAATTGGACATCGACAAAACACAACATAGAAAAGATTAAAATAGCTCAAAGAGCAATGGAAAGGGCCATGCTAAACATCACGAGAAAAGACAGAATAAGAAACGAAAAAAAAATAAGGTCGATAACGAAGATAACAGATGTAGGCATCAAGATAGCACAGACTAAAATAGAATTACGCCGGACATGTGGCTAGACTTGAGAAAAACAGATGGAACCGCAAGATTATAGAATGGAGACCATATCAACATAAAAGAGGAAGAGGAAGACCACCTATGCGCTGGTACGATGATCTCAAGAAAACGAGTGGACTAAAGTGGATTCAAATAGCACAGGACCGTGAACGCTGGAAGGAATTAAGGAAGGTCTATGTCCAAAAATGGATTTAAACAGGCTATGAAGAAGAGAAGACGTATATACATATACACAACTACAGCGCTTACAATTCCATTTCAATGGATTTAGTTTCGAAGTAACTTTGTCATTAGTCTAAATTATCCATTGCGCCTCTTTTCGTTTCAATCACTGCGTTCACCACCTCATTATAATATTTCTTTGGTGAAAATTAAGCATATACCAATAATACGAGTCAATTAATGACTGGTAATTACTGCAAATTTTGAGTATTGCAAATAATAATTAGGTTCGCCAAACATTCGGTGTCAAGTGCATTGAGTGATAACAAAAATGCCTCTCCGTAGTTTACATATTAACGAAAGAACCATGGTGGATCTAATATAAACTGGTAAAACAAGTTTCAAATACGACAACCAATAATTTTCTATCTGCGTCGAAATATTAGTCAAACAGAGATAGCATCACGAACACTTTTAAATATATACTTGTTCATTTTACTGCGGGCAAACCAGTAATGCAAAAGAGGATGCCAATAGTTTCACATCGCCTCGCTTAACTAGCAACGCTAACAACCTGGAATGGTATATTCGCTAGACGTACTTCTACTAATGGTAACCTGGACCGGGGTGTGCAAATAAAATCTAACTCATTTAAATTCGAAGAACGCGATGACCATTATTGGACCTCTATAACAGATAAGTTTTAATTTTTTTTTATTTAACCAGTTGTTCACTGCTCTTCATAGATATGGAGGTGCAACTTCGTGCTGATACCGCACATGCTGTATGGCACGTTTTGAATATAACAAATCACTTGTTTGGTCGCAGCCAACGTACTTCGTTTATCACAACTTCTCTTATCTTTGATCAAAAATGTTTCACTATTTGTAACCCTGTAAGTAGAGTTTCTTAGGAATGCATCAGATTTATTCTCTAAAAGTTTGTCGTAGATTTGATAAATCACCTTGAATGTCCGAAAAGTAATCGCATTCAAGAAGAAACGATCTCACAAATGTTTAGCCTATTTTATGATAATTGATACCAAAGCAAATGATGTATATTATTTTGCATCAACAGATAATACCTAAATTCACAATTTTATAAAATGAGATAAAGCCAAATAAACCGCAAAGAAGCTTATTGTCAAGACGATAAAATCATATGGAACGTTGAGCAGTTAGTTTTCTAGTTATACCTGTACAGAAAGATATTTAAAAAGTTCGACACTACCTATAAGTACCTAATTTAGCTTCGGCATGATCTGCAAGAATATTGTCTTCGGCTCCGACCATTTTTACTGATTCGGAAGTTTTGCCGCAACCGCTCAATCAATCGCGACCAAATCAAAATTATGTGAAAAATCTCATAAAAACTGCATAAATATTGTGAAGTTGGCAACCACCATGGCAATTAAGGAAAGTTGGAACATACATTTTAGTGAAGGTGTTCCACCGGTTGGATGTAAATATTATATCTCGAGGCTGCATAACCGATCAGGATGATTTCTGTGCCAGTTTGTGTTGAACATTAATGGAAAGAGCTGAAAAGCCTTTGGGCGAGATTAGTTGTTTTTCTTGTATGTGTTTTTGGATTTGTTTCAGGATATCTGTAATAGTCGTTAAGCGACTGCATAATTACGTTGACACAATGGTGTAATGGTATAAGTCCGGACTGCTGAGCTTAAGGTCACGAGTTCGACACTTGATACCAAATGTTTTTTTATTATTAAGATATTCGGATACAAATTTCTATCCATTGTCACCTTTCAATGTAAAATTCCACATTATAGGCATTATCTGCCCCACACTGAAAGCACCATTTTAACAGATTACGAAGACTAAATTTGTGTCTTAAGGAGCGGGCGATTCAAAGAGCCATATCAAAAACCAGTGCACCCCAACGCTGTGCCGAACTATTAATAAGGCGCTTGCACTTTCTCAGTTTGTTTTTCCGTATTTTCTTGATTTTTTATTCCTCCATTTTGCATTGATTTTTTATGTACCACGTATCCACTGATTTCTAGGTCCCGCCCTTTTTAATCAATCTGGTAGAATTTATTTTAGTGCCAATTTTATTGCTCAATTACTTCACTTACCGTTCCTGCTACTTGAACGGGTCTTCTGATATCTTAATTAATTGGTACCTAACATGTTATGATATAGGATATGGATGTCCGTACTGATCTTCCCCAGTAGTGCATCTCCGTAACGAATGTGCCTTTGTTTCTCTCTGGTAATTGCCACTACTATGACTCGTAAAATAAAATACTGGTGACAACGGAATTGGTTATTTGCTTCTTCCTTTCTCGTAATGTTCTTTTTCGGAAGAAGGGAATTTAGACTTGTAATTTTTTCTTTTCTTGTTTAGTTGTTCGTTGTATATCTAAATCCAGTGTTTCAATTTATACTCCGAGGTATTTGTAACTATTGCCCTGAGTCTATGATTAGTATATCCTTATTTTCTGCTTAAACAGGTAGGCCTTTGTCTGTTGCATATTTATAAACAAACCTACTTCCTATAATCATCGTGCAGTTTATGGTATATCATCTTAGTCCTGTGCTACTGTCAGCTGATCATCTGCGAATTGAAGGAAATTTCTGATGAGAATTCCTATTCCTCTACATCTCTTTCTCCGCGTCCTAGAAAATTTGTAAACATATATATTGCTATGGTTTTAAGCCCTACCAATCAACTCTGTTAGCATTGCCAAATGAATGGACATTTCATGAAAGCTCAGAGTGAGATATTTTATATAACTGCAAAGCTAAAACTTGAATTTGCCAGAATGAATACATTTGTAATGAGATGCCAGTAATTGCAGAATAATTAATTAATGAACTCAGTAAGCAAAGCTCAATTCTCACAGGGATCTAAGTTGAATGTAAGTTCAGTTAATTGATTAGGTTTGTGCTAAATTAAATGCCAAGCCGAATGAAATTTAATAATTACAAGATGGATCGCAAACGCAAGGGAATGAAGCGTAGAATTCAGGTACAGTTTAATAGTGGAATCCAGTCAGGGTTTTATAAGAAAGGTAATTGAAAGATAGATAAGCTTATGAACATGCAACGAGCAGATAAGAATGAAGACATTAAAGCATTTGAAGGAAACCGTAAGAATCAAAAGGCAAGGGTTTTAGAAAGTGCAGAAAAGGAAACAGCATATGAACTTAAAAATGTGTGGAAAATAAAACAGTGAATTCAAGAAAAGCTAGTGCAGGAAATGCGCGAATTAAATACTCTAATCAGTGCAGTGACATGTGAATATTTAAACGCAAATTAAAAAGACGTGCAAAATTAGTATAACTGTAAACAATTATTTTAGATATAATATTAGTGTACAAAATCCTAGCTTTAAGTAGAATTTATTGTTAAAAGTCAGTATTTTGAACCATGTTAACATCCGTAATTAATTTTAAACTAACTAGCTTTTGTTTATAACAAAAAAAGGAAGACAAATGAATAAATTAATGGCTTGACGTGTGAAACTGTGCTCTGCAGATAAATTAAAATTTCTGATATTAAAAATAAAAATGCATGTCTGAAACTTTACCAGTGTGTTGAACAAATTTTTGTGCCCATACGGTATACTTTTTATCAAAATCCGCCACCAGAAATGGTTGAGGTGTCAGATGTTATTTGACATAACCTCGATCCGAAGCAGCCTTAGTTCCGACAGCTACGAGGAGGTCTACCAGTCCAGCCAGCCCATTGGGGAAGACACCAGTGCCATTCAGCAGCCCGTGGGATACGTGCCCGTGCCTAAACAACACGATCCGGACCATAGCAGCCCCATAACGAGGTCAGAGTAGCCTACGAACACCCCGATAAGATTGGCCAGTCCAGGTACTGTTAATCCTAAAAATAATTAAGTGAGCACCAGGAAATTCATGCATAAACAAATGCTAGAAACCAATGAGAATTAATGCCGTTAAACCAACTAATTTAAAAAGTTACCAATAGAACTGTGATCGATTTCACTTGTTTTGTTTATTCAATTTGACGGGATCTTGCAAACGGCGTCCATCTTGGCTTATATTTGACCCAATTTCAGTTTCGATTGTGCGCAGTTAAGCGTATACGGAGACAGATCCGTATTTAATAATTTTAATAAATTATGCATTCAGGGTGGACCCAACCGAGATGAATCTGTGCTTTATCGATTTGAGCTAGGGTATTATTGGATTAATTGCAGATAAATAAAATAGTATAAAGGGCATACAACTATTTATTTTTATCTATCAATTTACAAGTAACTTTTAATCAACCTAAGATTTGATAACACGAATACGAAAAATATTTGCGTGGTACCCCTATTTAAAAATTAAATTAATAACATATTGCAACACTAATTAGACATACCATTGCATTATTAAAGGGGGGGGGGGGGATTCAGTAACTCTATTTTAATCCTATTGTTGTATTATTTCCTCCGTTTTAAAGATTTTCACGGTTTTTATACGATTTCCATCTATTCCTGCCTTATGCAGTACTGTCCACAATTTTTTCAAGAGTTGTATTAAATATTATTGTTAGGTCCACAAAAACTAACTGCTTTTGCCCGTTTATTTTTTTCTGCAGTATAAATTATCTGTATTAGCAATATTAATATACGGTAGTGAATTATGGACATTTAAGGATAGAAACAGAAGTCGAATAAACGCGCACGGAATACAATTCTTATGAAAAATACAGCAGACGACAAAGAAAGACAAAGTCAAAAATGAGGGCTACAGAAAAGGGCAAGAGATAAAACTCGTAATAACAAAAATTAAAGAAAGACAATTGGGGCGGTTATGCCACATAAGTAGAATGTCGGAACAGACACTCACAAGAAGAGTTTATGAAGTAAAAGTACAGAAAAGCAACAACAGAGATCGACCAAGAAAAACCTGCCATGAAGAAGTAAAACAGGCAGCAGAAAGGAGAAATAAAAAATGGTGGAAGATAAATAAGTTAGCCCAAAATAGAAAAAAGTGGATAGTTTTACACCTTACCGTAAAAAAACTTAGGACTAAGTAAAGTAAGTATAAATTGCTTTGATACTATTTTCCGATCCTTTTGCAGATTCCATATTTCTATTGCTACCCTCCTAAACGAAATGTTTTGCATTTGTTCATCTTTTGAACTGCAATCATTATATTTTCTTTGTTTCCTTCAGAGCAGTTGCCTATGTGGTGTCTGTTACTAGTACTGATGTTGATAAATTATGGTTTTGTATCTTTGAATAACTGGCTACAGTGGTACTTCAATTAGGTATAAGACTATGAAGTTGAGTTGATTTTGGCATTTCACTCTATCCTGTTCTGAGCGAACTTCTTAATTTCTTTTCATTTCCCTCCCATGCCGCTTACATTATTTCAATTCTTGTATTGGAACTAAATATTTTTTCCCGTTATGATGTCCTCGCCCTCTTTGTATACTTTCTGGTACCGCTAAGGTACGTGTCTATTTCTTTAGAAATTATAAATTACCTTATCATTAACATTCAACTGCGTAATTGTATCACTTGCCTCGCATCATGTCAGATAACATGGGATGTCGGATTTTGTGAAATCTTTGTGAATCTTCAACCACAAAAGATTGCTCATAAACATCAGTCCGTGTTGTTAAACAAGTGTATGTAATAACAGTATTTGATTGGCTTAGATGTCGAGCAATGAAATCAACTCCGCTTTGTACGTAAATGCTATCATTCCTTTTTAAAAAATGACAATGTATTTTTAAACCGCCTTAAATAAAGAATTATTAATGAAAATGCCTGTACCGTATTTCTCTCATTTAGGAAAACCATAAGTTCACCAATCATCTAATGCTCGAGTAGAAATAAAGGTGGTATATGTACAGAATTTTTGTTTAAATGTCAATTGTTCGTCTAAAAATTACCTAATTCAATTTCCTTAAAATTTTGCACTATTAGACACAGAAAATATTGGATAATCTATAAAAATATATAAATCAGAGTATATCGTCCAAGATTAAAATAAAGCTTTAGTGAGCTAACTTACAATATAATTAATCTTGATCTTAGAAGTTGATATATTTACAGCAACGAAATTTTAACGTTTGTCAGTTTTTCATACAAAATATTCTCCTCATTTGAAAACCATGACTTTATGGTTACTTTCAGGTCATGCTCTGACATAAAATTCCATTTAATTTAAATTTAGTAGTCCAATAATAACTAAAGGATTAGAGGAGACAGACAATACAGTTTGCCAGTCTACACAAGTCTATCCGTCAACAAGAAATACTTCCAAATTAGCTTTCTTTTATGTTTGGCAACACCTTACACTATAGTTTACTATTGGCAGATCTTCTTTCATCCAAGTAGCTTGCAATTCAACGAATATTAAGTCTCGTTATATAGACTATATTGGTGGCGCAGTGAATAGAGTATCAAGCTTGCAATAAGCAAGTCCTTGGTTTGAATCCCTGATAGGCAAAACTTTTTCTCAACGTATTGCCTCAAAACACCACTTAAGCTCCGATCTCGTGGTGTTTCTAAGCAACCACACGGCAACACGTTTGCCAATCGGCATATTTTTAATTATTTTCTATACTCTTGTGATTTCACTGCTGAAAACAACTTCTTCTTCTCTTAGTAAAGCCTGTTATTATCACCCTGAGTGCGGTTTTATAAACCATCTTCGCCCGCGGGCTGGTCAGGTGGCTAGCCTAACCCATCGATAGAAAGAATGCCCTTCTGCAAGGGTTACGACCACAAAATGTGTTGGTGTGATGGCCGGAGAGCGTAAGATGTAATCAATGTCCGGGTGTGGGTCCTGAATCAACTACCTGCCGACTACACACGCTCATTTGAATATATCAATAGGTTCAATTTCTTGCGGGCAATAAGATGAGCAATAGTTTGCGTATCGTAAATAAAATGACTATTTATAATGTAATAATTATTTTCAGTTGTGCTTCTATTTCAAAACTTTACCATCAAGCCTTAGATGAAAAATTACTATATCCAGGTTACCCAATGGAGCTCAAGACAGATTATCATGCAAACTATATTGCGTATCTTCCATGCTGACAGGTGAATTTTAGTGCGTTAGTAATGACTATCGGCTTGTGCAGTGTTTTGCTTCGGCACGATCTGCCGAAGTACCGATGGGGCCACAATTATATATAACAGCAATGAGATAACATGAACAAGAATATAATACGTATTGCTTGAGTAAGAAAGAGATAAACATAGTAGCAAATATTCGAGAAGGCTTGACGCTGAATTTAATTATGACATTTATCAACTAAACATGCCTACTAAAATAATTTGTTCGTATGGCCATCTCTTTCTTACTCAAGCATTTTATTTTGTTATTCATGTTATCTCATTGCTGTTGTATATAATTATGGCCCCATCCGTATTTATTACTTTTTCGTCCGACAATTTTTACCACTACTTTGCAATTTTTGCCGTAACAGTTGAATCATTGCCACCAAACCAAAATTATAAGAATAATCTAAGGAAACTGCATAACTTTTGTGAGGACAACAACCACATTATCGTTAAAAGAACGTCTAAAAATACGGTTTAGTGAAAGTGTTTCGCCGGATGGATGTAAACATGCTATCTCAAGAACTGCACAACCTATCAGGAATATTACGGCGCCAGCTTGTGTGGAGTATTAATGCAGAATTTAAAGCTTTTTTCGTATGGCCATCTCTTTCTTACTCAAGCATTTTATTTTGTTATTCATGTTATCTCATTGCTGTTGTATATAATTATGGTTCCATCCGTATTTATTACTTTTTCGTCCGACAATTTTTACCACTACTTTGCAATTTTTGCCGTAACAGTTGAATCATTGCCACCAAACCAAAATTATAAGAATAATCTAAGGAAACTGTATAACTTTTGTGAGGACAACAACCACATTATCGTTAAAAGAACGTCTAAAAATACGGTTTAGTGAAAGTGTTTCGCCGGATGGATGTAAACATGCTATCTCAAGAACTGCACAACCTATCAGGAATATTACGGCGCCAGCTTGTGTGGAGTATTAATGCAGAATTTAAAGCTTTTAAGCGAGATTGTTCGTTTTTCTTTTTATGTGTTTTCCGGTTTGCATTCATAGTACCAGCAGTAGCCGTTAAGCGACCGCGTAACTACGGAGTACGGTGGTATTCTGCTACAGAGTTGGTCTGCGGAGATTGAGGTCACGAGTTCGAAACTATGTACCAAATGTTTTTTTTTAATTATGGAACGAATCTTATACACATGTCGATCCATTGTCACTTTTGAATGTGAAATGCCTTTTATAGACGTTGTTGCCCACACACTGAAAGTGCCATTTTAATAGATTACGAAGACTAAATTAATGGATCATGAGGAGCGAATGGCCGAAAACACTGGCCTTGAACCTTCTCATCTTGTTTATTAAGTACGTTAACAAAAATAAGTAAATTTGATGTAAAAATTAGAAACATTTCCCAACAACGCTCTGTAAAATGACAGCTACAGTCTAAGAAATACGAGCGCTTTTTACAGAAGAGAGAAACTGTAAGTAGTTCTTTAATTTTTAATATTTTCGCTTTGCAATAGACTTATTCTATATAATAATTATGCAATCAAATTTACCAAGGCCATAATTTTAAAGAATTGCTTGAGTTTTACACCTAAAAGTAGCCGCATCAGCTACAATCCCAGAGTCAAGACCGGCACCTAAGTTTACGTGTGTCAGAGGCTTTCTAGCCAAAATTTAAGAAAGATAGGGTTCGACGTGTACCTACTAAAAGAATCTCAGCAAAAAAGGACACATCGTATTATGGTGGTTATAGAATAAGAAATGCCAGTAAAAGCAAGCAATTACTCAATTTATCGAGGCTATTAACTGTGTAGGAACATCTTATTGCCGAAGACACATTGTTACCAGAGTTTAATTACCATACGAATTAAGCATTAGAAAATTAAATCCAATGTATAATTATGTTTTGAAGCAGACCTACAAGCTAAACAAAGCTATTTTTTGGTATTATACCAAGGCACATTGTCAAATAGGTTTTGCAACACACAAGCCGACATTTGCTCTGATGTAATGCAGTTTAAGACTAACTGAAGCTATAACAGGAAGAAGTAAAAAGTAACAGTTAATCAATATGAATAAGTTTCTCATGATGAGAGCAAGGGCTAGCTTCAAAATATTGAAAGAACAATAATCGGAAGTGTTTGTTATTCAATTGCCACAACAATTTCGCCTTCCATACCACAGTGCTCGTTTTTCCCAACAATGTAATTTCTACAACTTTACAGTAAATTATTCATCATGTATTTTCATCTGATACAACTACATGGGGGCCAAACTACTGTGTATCTAGTGTGTATCTAGTTACACAAAGATGCTACAGCCAGTACAAAAGAAATTAAGTTCATCTTTCCTATAGTTGGGCATTATTTTATGCCACTAGTTCGGGTATTAAGGGTCATAGAAAAAGCGGTTAAAAAGAGGCTTACCAGTGTCAAACAATAACAGTATTGACATAATAAAAAACATTTTACAGTTTTAGTACTTGATAAGCATTGGAATGCATATGACTGAAAGAAAAAACTTTCAAAATGCTTGACACAACCTGGAAATGGGCAGTTCCAATTTAATGTATCTAAAAGATTTGTCCTAACAAAAACGGGAGATAATAATATGAACTGATGCTAAGAAGAACTACAAATATAGAGAATCTGGTAAAAAAACATTATGAAATTGAATGGAGGCATAAGAATAAATTAGAGTATTATAACAATACAAACGATTCTAGTGCTACAGATGAAGACAACAATATTGAAGAAGATCCTGAAGAAGAAGGTGCCTGCGAGCTTCAAGAAGAATTATTAAAACTAAATTAATGTAATGTAAAATGTAATACTCTTAAGTTATAAGAATATAAGTTTTCATTTCGTTTGTTATTAATACAATTTTAATTTTTTTACTACACACAAACCCGCTTTTTGCTGGAATACTGTCATTGAAATATGTGTTCAGGTGGAGAATGCGTCTTTCTTTTCAGGTTCAAAATCCGCACATTTTAATATATAATTTTTCAGCGAATATATATAATTTACCAAGAGTTTGGCAAATAACCTGATTTAACATACGACCAGTCGTTTTTATATTCCCGGACTATGCACGAAAGCAAACAGCTATTTTGTCGAAAAAAAAATCAACATAGCCTCATTGCATAAGACTGCAAGTATTAGAACGTTTTAATAACAACGTTAAACCGTCATCAACATAATCGTCTGCTATTGTGTTGAAATGACCTTCTACATCTGCTGCGAGTTCTTTATCGTCTCTAAATCCATTTCTTGCACTTTTTTAAATTTGATGAAAAAAGTAATCGGAAGTGACTGGATCCAGACAGTAACGGGTAAGATTTAATTCCTTAAAGCCATAGTAACATGTGAGCAAACGAAAATGAAATCAAGCTTGGCTTTGAAATATTTGTTTTATGAATAATATGTTGGTGGCACTGTAAGTCTATGTCAAATTCGAGGTTAGCAGGTTAGGTTTTGCGTCAGTATGTGTCAAAACTGACGCAAAACGTCTGTAAACACTTTCTGTGCGCCCATTCAATACGGGGCATAGAAAGTAAAACACTTTCTGTTTTGGATTATTTTTGAAGTACTAAATTATGCACTGTTAAACAGTTTTTAAAACTATTTATTTAAACTCGTAGAAAAAATCATCTGTATGATGCGAGTAGAAATTTATTTGCTGATCTCGTGTTCTTGCAATTCTCCCTATAGCCGGGTCGACGATGCACTAGGTGCAGAAAATTCTACTTTCTATGTTTATTATACAAATAATTATTTATTACATATGGCATTGAAAATGAACTTGGCTAGTTTTCAAGTCTGGCATAAAAATTGCAAAATCTGAAAAATTTGCAAGGAAGAAAAATAAACTCGTCCTCGTTTTCAGTCTTGGACTAGTACGTTAAGACAATCCCTTATGAAACAAGTTTTTTAATATACTATTATATTTTTAAAGTCCCCATCATTTTTTTCTATTACAATCTCGCATTAAGTTTTAGTACCTCCCACACGCATTGGGAAGTGGGTTAACAGACAGCGGGTGGAAAGTAGTCATATGCCGTCCGTTGTTATGACAACGGATTTCTGCAGCATTATATTATTATTAGCTTATCGTCAGTTTTGAAGAACTATTAAATTCATTTTTCCCATTCTTGTTTGGAATAAAGTGATTTTGAATAAAATAGTATGCTCGTACATACCACGGTGAAAATTCATTCCTGTCTACAGATAAAGAATCTCTGGAGAGTAATGAAATACTTTCCACCTCGGTACGTAATATGCTATTGTTATATCGTAAGTATTGATTATTAGAAATACGCAAATCCTTATAATGCGTGATCTGCTTTTTTTAAATTTAAAACACGGGCCTGATGAAGATACTTAAGTAAGCCGTAAAGTGCTATGTTGTAGGGTATAATGTGATCAATTACGCCCAGTCGTATATAATCGTTATTTATGCACCAATGGCATTATGAAGATGTTTATGCCCGATGGCATAAAATATTAGGTAATATCCGTGAGTCATAAAATAATGTATTTCTTACTACTACTATAATAACTTAAATAATGAGTTAGAAAGTGGATCATTAACCATTGCTGTGTACGCATCGACCCATCCTGGTACGTAATTCGTCTCTAACGAAGAGCGGACGTGATGCATCATAATGCTTCCATGAGAGGGCCTACTCATGATGTCCCGGTTGTTATGGACTTGTTTATGCAGGGCGATTCATGAGTATGGTAGTTAAATTTAAGGGTAGTTAGATGACATGAAATATGATGACGTCAAAAATTAATAATATTTCCATAAAAAAATTAAAACATTTCGTTCCTTAAACCCATTGATGGTCACTGGAATAAATTTCTATGAACTTAAGTTCGCACAGTTGGGTGTGATAAAACCGAATTTGGATTACATGCAGAGGCAAGAGGCAGTTGTTTGGGTATTTCAATCATACACGGTTAATGTACTTTCAACTGATCTGACCAATGGTTCTCAAAAGCATGCACCAGACTCTTAGGCGATTTTTTTCTTAAGCAATTTACTTTTTAGTGTAATGTACTGTAATGATATGAATACAGGGTTATAAAAATCAATTTTAAAATAGAATTAAGGGATTACAATAGTTGAATATTATAGGGCTCAATTTGAATACGAATTGGGAATATGAATAATGGGCATGTAATTAGAAAAGAAACTAGAATTTCTAATTGAATAAAATATGGCTATTTGATAAACATATGGATTCGAATATAATGTAATATCTAAATAAGAAGTTTGAAGGTAATGACAAATACTTAATAGAAATAGATTATTGCACATAGTAGGTAGAAATAAAAAATAGAGATATAGTGTGTTGGAAGGCGAAAATATGATATCGTTAAGGACTTTGCTTTCATTGTTAAGATAACAAATTTTGAAAAATGTAAAGCTGTAATTAATTTGGTGTAATTTAATAGTATGAAATAAACCCTATTTTAAAAGGAAAATGTTTAGAAATTAAGAAGGGTTGATATTAAGATAAAATTTGCTTGGTGGAATAGAAATGGAATTTAATTTAAGAAGATGAGATGTAAAATGGAGGAAGATAGCAAGTATATGGTGAAAAACTAAACTAAAAACAGGACTAATCTACAAAGGAGAATAAATAGAGAAAAATACCAAGTTAAGTTTATTGAATAATTACGGTTGACATTGTATATCACTTGATTTGGATTGTATCGAGCTGTTAGTACGAAAGGACAGTTCTGAGGGAGAGACCGTTGGTTCTTGGTGCTGGTCAGTGGAGTAATTTGGAGGAGTGTTTTTGGATGCGGTGTTGGAGTTGAGTGACTACAACTGCTGTCTATTTTGGGTCCATGCTATGAGGGAGCTTCTGTTCCTGATTCTAGGCAGTTTTGACACATTGGGTGTTATTGGGGGCTTTCGCTGTGTTTGTTGACTGGAGCAGTTTGGTCTTTGGCGGAGTTGAGCAAGTTGGTTAACATCAGGGATAGTAATGGGCTTATTCGAATGAAAAATAACCGGTTATCCGGTTATTAAAATAACCTGTGTAACTCGGTGTTCGTTCCAAGTATTCGAATGAAAAATAACCTGATCCTGATACGTACTACGCTTTGAATATAAAACCTCCATTCAAAGGTACTACGTGCCATATCTCAACGACCTACGCAATGCTCGAAATTCTGTAAATATAAATACGTCATAACTCTTAAACAAGGCAGGTTGTACTGAAAACACCATAGATCGAATTTCGGCTCTCGGCTCTCTTGGGCGGCGGGATGGGATTAACTCGATTCGGTCCCTCACTTTCCGGCTTTTTGAGTTGAATCGACTTTTGATTTTGTTAAATAATTTTTTGAAAACTGTCATATGTAAATTAAAAGCTCCATTGATGTCACAATGACATAATTATTCACATTATTCAACTATCAAATAAATTTATGTTGATAGTTCTGGAATTTTTATTTCAATGTTTCTTATTATTAGTGTATTAGTTTCGATTTTTTTATCTTGAATCAAAAATGCTTGTTTTCAAATTAAGTTTTGGCTCGTCAAAAAATCTCACTTTCGAACGTAAACGTAGCAGTTTGCATTCTAGATACAAAAATAACTGTTCATTTATTTGGTAGTTTAGGATCTATATTCTATACATAAAACAATAAAACAACTACGCAAACTGGTTAAACGTTTAATATACATACCAGCATTACCAGTTAAAGTTTCTTTTGCAAATTGTACGTTCTTTAAAAATTATATTATTAGTTATTTTTGTATTAATTGCACGAAATTAATGATTTTGGAGCGTGAGAATGTTACTTCTTTTGACGAGGCGATAGCCGAGTCAAAAAAGTCATTCGAAGTATTTATTAATTTATTCGTCAGCATTGTACTGTCTGTAATGCTGTAAGTGCAAATTTTGCACATCTGGAATACACATGTACTCCAACGCATAATTCTCTGTAACAAGTGTCTCGGCTACCTGCCTGCAAGGGAGCAATCGGTGCTTCCGAGAATCTAGAACGAACGAACGATTCAAGTGAACGATCCAAATGAACGAACGAAGTGTAATTGAATCTGTAGGTGCTATGCAAACCAACACAACTCATCTGACTCGAGCCAAAATTTATTCGAATGATTATTCAAATAATAATTTGGTTATTAATATCATTCGAATGCAAATAATGCGGTTATGAATTGATAGTTCGAGTGAAAAGTGGGTGATTTTAGGTACTAGGTAAGCACTGAAAGAAAATAAAGACTAACAAGGTGAATTTATTATTAAGGAATTACTTACTGTTTGATATTGTTATGTGGCGAATGTAACGATCTGGTATTTGTTATTGAATTTTCAAATTTGTTTGACCTATCATTTGACAGAAGTTATTTTCGACTTGTAATAAAATTAAAATCAGAATATCAAATTTCAGAATAAGCAGTCTAGATAAAAGGAATCCACTCCTGATTTACAGGCGCTAGCAAAAAGAATAACTATTAATATTCAAATCATGTAATCAGGGCAATTTAAATTGATAAAAATATAATTTATAGACGTAGGTATACTAAGGTAACACAAAGCAAGAGCCCGCATCAGTACAGTACTTCCACTGAGCTCAGTATACACCAATTTAATTTGATGACCATACTTATGAATCACCCTGTATATTCTTTATCACTGATGTAAACAGAAAATAATGTACTAGGAGACATAAAGTAATTTAACAGACATTTCTTGAAGTAATTGACATCTAAGGATATGAAAATATTGTTATCAATAATCTGCTTTAATGTTTTCAAATCAATGACGCAAATGTGTGTCAGTTGAATACTGAAAAGTGAAGTTAATAGTAACAGTACTGAGGGGTTTGGAAACTGATGGATACTGGTTACAATTTTTAAGATATTCACAAGCTGTTGATATTAGCATTCGCTTACAAAGCAAAATATAAAATATTGCCAATTACGAATGACGGAACAGATGAATGTCCATTAGGAAATAGGTTGGCTGGACTACTACGATCGAGAAAGTTTTATCAAAACATTAGATCTTATGCCTTTATGTTGTAGTTACAAGTGCAATATAACATATTACGAGTTTTCATAATACATTAAATGGTTAATAATGTAAATGTATACTAGTAAAACGACTTCAAATGTTTCCTTGGTTTACATAAAATATGGTTACACCCTTGAATGATGTTAAGATTTTGAATCTAGCTTTGCAGAAAACATAGTATAAGCATTACTTCTTAAAACTCAGTGAGTTATTAGTGCATAAAGTTGTAATACAGCCTGTTTAGCGGATTATTACATACAAAATTCCACTTATCCATTAAAATTGTATTTTAATATACTACTCTGCACGTGTTATTATATTTCTTATTTAGTAAACAAATAGTCAAGTTTTTAGAAAGTCATAAATTGTGTCACAGGAAGAAGATAAAAAAAATATTGCTGTTGGTAAACGTGCAGCGATTGTGAAGAAGAATTGATTTTCTTCAAAATAAAAATCTCACAGACAAAGACAGATTCCGACATTTCGAGATCTAAATATTTTTCATATGGGTCGGTGGACTGGCAAAAGTTAGCAATCGTGAAAAAATTACTTACCAAGTTTGCCTTGTTTTCGTCCAAGATTAAACAACGTCAATGATACAAATAGTCTGTCATCTCAAAAGACACTTCTAAAATGATGGGGTGTGTACTCGAAGATATAGTTAAAAAAATGTACACTATCTGGGATTACCTTGCGGATCTAAATGTGGAGGTCTCCATTCTTTCAGCGTTTACAAAAAAAAAACTCTTTATTACTGAAAATTGATGAATTTTATGCTTACATAGCACTTACATGCTTATGTTTGAATATTTTTCAATGATTTTTAAACCAGTGGAACGCTTATTCTTTCTGGATTTGCTGATGCGAAAATATTTTTAACAAATGCTACAGAAATGGTTTAAACAAATCGTACCGAGAATGCGGAGTATAAATGTCAGCATCGAAATATTTTGAAAACTATTGCACATCAAGGCATACTTCAAGCGTATAACATGTGAAGAAAAGAATAAACTGCTCAACTACAGATCTAAAGAGTAGCTTCAGAATGTGTAGTTCAAAACGTGACCACCGAACTTCTGTAGATGGCGCCAAGTGGACAAGCCGCCACTGTGCTACAATGCTTGGAAATTTTGCAAAGTGGAAAATCGGCACCTTTCGCCAAAACCAAATAGCGCATGAAGGTGCTCGGGACCTTAGCAACAACTTTGCCCCCTTTCAAAATTTCGATATCTGTAGCCGTTCGAAAGTTACAGGCGATCCAGACGGACGGACGGACGGACGGACGGACGGACGGACAAAACGTTCGCATAAGTACGCTGAAGCTACTAATAAAGACATTTTTAGTGAAAGAATTATCTCTATTACCTTAGTGTTGTAAAAAATACGATTTATTTTTGTTCATCGCTCCGTTGTTTTCCGCTACGTGTTTTGAGTTAGCCCAGGCACAATAAATATCTACCTCAAAGAGATGTCGTCCTAAGTATGGCAAAATGTTCCTTAGTATCCTAGGAGCAGCCCTTTAAAAATCCCCGTCTCTATGGTGCCGGCGTCATATCAAGAAGGCCTTGGCAGTTGGTTAAAACATATTTTGTTCAAATAAAGTACGTTTTCTGTTTCGAACATGGCAAGCATTATTAAGAAAAGTTATTCAGAATCTAGATTTATGACTCTATGCAAAATTCCAGAAACATCAAGTGACTTTTATGAGCTATAATTTTACATTCTGAAGAACTGCCTAAAAAGTGTTTTTCTGTAATATGAACGGATAAGGTACTTTATCCTGATTCTTTCTAATAAACACGGGGTTTCTTCAAAGAATTGTGACGCCGGCACCGCAGAGAGACTTGTAAAGGGTCGCTTCTAGGACACTAAGAAATATTTCTGCCAAAAATTATTTTTTTTGTAAAGACTGTTGTCACTAATATCAATGAAGCCTATATGAAAAATAAACCTTAATAATTATTATTATGAAGATATAAACCATAAAATTTAGCTTGCAATAAAAACGGTATTATTTTTCATATAGGTAGCGTTAGTACAGAAATGATCAATACCATTTTTGTGAACTGGTAGTTTCTTAAGAAAGTTATAGCTTCGATTTTTACTTCTCTCGTCTGAAAGAGATTTCTTCAGATCTTTACGTTTCGGGGTCCCTAATTGACGAAAAAAAGGTTTTCTCAATTCCGTCTGTCTGTGCGTTTGTCTGTCTGTTGGCGGTATAACTGAAAAACTATTTGTCGGAGGAAGATGATATTTGGCATACACATTATATATATCCCTGGAATGAAACCGGTACAATTTCTGACAAATATATACAAAGTGAGCACCTTAAAAATAATATTTTGTTTATTTTTGCATTAATTTTGAAATAGAGGAAAGTAATAATCTTCACATAGGTCAGGCTTTACACTTGCCGAAAATATGACTCAACAGATACAGGATAATGCAACAAAAGAGTCGAAACGTTTCAACAATAACACCGTTCTGCTCGAGAGAGGCGCGCGCCGGACTTATGTCGAAGAGGCTCGCTGGCGTAGTTGGATTTATCGATGCAGATACGATCTCTAGGCAGGGATGCGGTTACGATCGTTTTACAGATAAGGCGGGTTCAAAGCCCAGGGGGATACATTTTTTAATTTGAAAATATATTTAATTTATTAGAAACGTAAAGATATTTTTACTTAATTTGATTTTTAATTATTTAGTGTCACAACGTCGACGAGGGAAGTTCTGGGTATAGCTTTTTACAGATTTTTTTGTGCTTATGCTTGTAGCTGCTTTATGAGAAAATCTCTGCATTATTTCTGTTTTTATATTTTCGGCCTGAAGCTATAATAAATAGATGAAGAACATGAAGTACTTACTCTTAGTGGTTATGTTTTTGTTCGCAAGTAAATTAATTTTTAAATTTCTCTTTTATTGTTTACAAATGACATTATTAACTTATAGCCAATCAGCATAATATAATTATAAGAAACAGTATACATACAAATTATTTGCAAGCACAGTATATTCCTATCTCAGTGCAAATCAGTGTTCATCAAAGAGCGTCACGTGTGAAACTCAAAACAAACTACGAAAAATAAATCAAATAATATTTTTACAACAATAAAGCAATAGAGATCATTCTTTCACTAAAAATGTGTTTCTTCTTCTCTTCATATTTCATACGCGAGAACTATACCTTTATGCGTAATAGTTTTCAAAATACTTCGATGCTGAAATTTATACAGCGCATTTCCGGTACGCTTTGTTTAAACAATTTGTGTAGTATTTGTTATAAATAATTTCATGATTAAGTTGATATCATCTGAATTCAGAAAAATAGGCTTTCTACTGGTTTGAAAATCATTGAGAAATATTCAAAAATAAGCTTTTGAATGCAATGTACTCATAAAATTGATCAATTTTCAGTAACGAAAAAGTTGTAAAATATTCATTTTGTTTTTTGTAATCGCAAAAAAATAGAGCCTATCATATTTAGACCCACAAGGTCATTCCAGATAGTGTTTTTTTTAACTATATCTTCCAGTGCACACTCTATGATCGAATTTATAGTCCCTGGTTCCTGACTAAAATGTGTTTATTGTCAAACGTCATAAAACTGACAACTTATGTGACTTGGTCGATAAGGTAAATGCGTTGCTTTTATGCCAAGACGTAAAAGTGAGCACTTTTACGCCGGCGGAGTGAAAGTACTTCAAAACTTGGTTAGCTATCGAATAGTTTTGACATTCGCCTTCTTGATTGTCATGAACTGATATAGACGTCAATTCTCAATACCTAATCGTAATTTTTGAAATATACATTTATTAACATTAGTTCGGGCGTTTGAAAAAAAAATAGCATATGCTATTTGGACCTGTCTGACTCGCTTACGCTCGTCAGTCAAACGCATCTGGTCTCGCCAAACCAAAAAAATATCATTTTTACTCCTAATAGCATAATATATTACGAGAATTATTAGCAAATTGTACGCTATATAAAAACCATTCTACATTTTTTTTATTTGCACATAAGTCAATTGTTCGTTTAATAAAGTCTTCAGCGTTATTAAAAAAAGTTTTTTTTCTACTAATAGCATTCATAATGCACTTAGTCTTTCTTCTTTCATTAAGTGCCTTAAAAAGGACTTATTGCTATTCAACATCATTGTCACTAACACTTGTAAAAGTTTTAGAGGTTTTTGAATAAAGCAATGCATTCCCTTTTGTAAAAATAATCATATCTGCCGCACAGTAACATCCCGCAAATATTCTCTTCTATCAAATACCTGCAGTTGAGTTTTAATTTACTTCTTTCCTCTTCTCTTCTCCTTCTTCTTCTTCCTCTTATATTAGGTCAGTGGCCTGTTTATTCCACACAATTGTGGTTCTGTGAGCCCTATTAACTCGTAAGTCGGGTAGGTGGCTGGCCTTGCCCGTCGAAATTGAGGAAGAGTTTCCTTGTTACGGGTTAACGTCTACCACAGGTGTTAGCGTGGTAGCCGGGGAGCGTACGATTGTTAAAATCTGTCTAAAGTCCGCCGGAATTCGAACCCGGGCCGGCCGCCTGAGAGTCGAGCATTAGCTCGCTGGGCCATCCGCTCACCACTTTTTTCCAAAAAATGATAAACTTTAACTGTTTCACAGATAAAATTTTCTGCCATAAATAAATTTGTAGCTATTAGTTGTCCAGTAAACCTAATTCTTGTTGTTATTGCTGCAAGAGACAATCACACATTTCCAAATCTGCTTTTTTCTTATTATTACCAGAATCGGGTCTACGAGGTCTTTTAGGAAAAGCGTTTCGTCTTCTAAAAATTCCAAATTATAATCTTTGATAATTTTATTCACTTGATCGCGTATTTTCTGTTTTTCATTTTCAAAAATCTGTAAATTCTGACCTGGCTTGGGTTTGTATTTATGTTTTGTATTTCTTAAATGTGGTATCCACTTTATAAAAAACTGTCAACCACAATGTTAAATTCTTGTCTTTTATTTAAGTTTGTAAGTACGGGCTTGTTCAATTGTAGGTTCCAAATATTTTCATCGCCCTCTAGATTTACATAACGCTTATCAATCCTTTTCTATATCAATAAATAGTGTTAATTCCTTATGAATACAAACATCCATTTATTTTGTGACAAGGATGGTAATCTTTACTGAACGATTTTGTTTCTCGTTCTTTATGGGGAATTGGGAAAAAAATAAGTATATTCCAAGTAGGTGTACAAAAAACATTTGAACCGATCGATTAACTGATATTGCACTATTCAGTATCAGGTAATTTTGATGAGTATTTCAGTGAATGTAATTCGCTTATGGATATTTGTCTTTTACTCATGTTTGACCTACATTTAAATCTTTGCTCATAACTGATGCCCCGTCACTACTCTGTGCGATAAGTTTGTTTGGTGTGTCTCTAATGAAAAGACCGATTTCTTTTAAAATGCAGACCCTTATTGGAGCAGCACCTTGGCGTACTTCAAGATTTAGCGAAAAGCGACCCTGTACGTGACGTAGTCGCCGAAAGTAAATACTCAAAATAACACTTCATAGCAGATAGCAGGCCGCAGCCCGAGGTTTTATCGAAACTGGCTCCAATGTCGGCGCACACGTGGCTCCTATTGAAAGTTATAGTAATTTATGATACAAATGCGTAAAGCTACTAGCTAGTCTTTAGTCAAGAGTGGGCAGAGTTAAAACACGAGCGTAGCTAGTGACTATAGATGCTTTATGCATGTGTATCTTACAATATTTTATCTACGATAAAATCTAGAAAACACGGTAAATATAAAAAAACATTAAATGAAAATTAGGATTACTAGCAACCAGTCGTAATTCTGTGTGGTTAGAAATGTTAAAACACGTTGGTACTGACGACGTGTCTAATAAATCATTTTAAACACGTTGTTACTGACGACGTGAACTAATGAAAACCTGTTATTAAACAGTAATCTACAAATTAAAAACTGCTAACTAAAAGTCAATTTTACACACTGTCGTAGATAATAGTTATTTATACAACGAGTAGCTAAAGTGCCACCTCTTTGCACGCGTGAGAAAATTTAAATAGTAAGCCGAAAGCTCTTCACATTTTATAAACAGTTTTGACAGAAATGTGCAATAAAGTGACAGACGTGTTCAATAATATTTTTATTGCATAGTATGCAATAACAACATACTTTCGACAAATGAAAAGTGTGTAATAGCATCCTTTAGGAAATTGAAGTTAAAATAATATTTTTTTTATATTTTGCGTGTTTTCTAGATTCTATTGTAGATAAAATATTGTACGATACACATGCCTAAAGCATATTTAGCAACTCGCGGGGCTTAAAACGTGAGTGAGCGAGCGTTTTAACTCTGCTCCACTCGTGACTAAAGACTAGCTTTACGCACTTGTATCGTAAATTACTATTAAAGCATGTTGCTACTGACGACGTAGATAATAGTTATTTATGCAACGAGTAGATAAAGTGCCAGATTTAGATAACTCGTATCTATTCATAATTTTTTTGACTACCACATATTTATGCTAAAAAGGATTACAAAACGTCAACGTTATTTCAAATTAAAAACTTATTGAAAATCAAGTTATAGGTACGGTGGCATTGTTTTAAATTGAAAATTTACCAAATTTAATAAATGGTTTTGACAGAAGCGTGTAATAAAGTGACAAAAGTGTGTAATAAAAACTTTATTGCATAGTATGCAATAACAACAAGCTTTTGACGTTTGGAAAGTGTCACATAATAGCCTCCTTTAGGAAATTGTAGTCGAAAATAGTATATTACACAACAAGTTTAGAAAAGTCTGTGTCAAAAGTGACGCAAAACCTAACCTGCTAACTTCGAATTTGACATAGACTTACAGTGTCGCCACCCATACACTTCAGTACTGCCAAACGGAAAACTAATCGCCGTTGCTATATATAGAAAAGTGTTACTAATGCTAAAAAGTACCACATTTCTAAACGATTTTGAATATAGAAATACATTACCAAATGAAATGCGATAAAACTATTTTATCACTAGTCCCGGTATAGGCTCGCTACCAAACTGGGAAATAATTTTTGGGTGACCGCAACGCTTAGACAACGTTCCTGGATTAGTGTTGCCTGATTTTCCTTGCTTATATTCAAATGGTCCTACTGACGCAAGATCTTGGTTCAGATACTGCGCTATATAACCCGGACGTCGGGTAACTGATTTTGTTATACCTACTTATGTTTCATTTTTCCATATTCCTTTGTCCATTTGCTTAGTTCAGAAACTAAATCCAATGCGTTAAAAATGATAGTAGAGGGCAAAACGTGTGCTTTAATAGTTGGTTATGTATTAAGGGCATAATCAATAGATTATAGTACGAGGGAATGTTTAAAGCGGGACGCGAAGTGGAGAGCTTTAAATTTCCCGAGACCTATAATCGTAATTAAGCACGTGGTACATACAACGTTTTATTTCATTTTAGTCCTCAAAATGGACAAAATTCAAGGATTCGGTATTTTGGCTGCAGACTACTGAGTCGTCGTTGTGCTGGCACTCTGAATTTATGGTGTGCTATCGTTTCTATGCAGATTGTTGGTGTTGCTATACTACACTGTTGGTGCTTGTTATACTGTTTAGCAATTTTATATGCCCTAGGGTTATAAAAGCCATTTTACGCCTTCTATCGAGGGCCAATAAACAAGATTATGGTTCCAAAATTAAATAAAACAGATTTACTGTCAGAATAATGATGATAGGTATTATCCATTCACAAAACTCATGAACTGTCAATGTCAATTTTTTTAAATATTTGCTGAGTGTACCTGGAAATTATAGTTTTTTGGGAATGTGTGATTTGAATGAGTGATTTCTAGTAATATTTAAAGGTTGTGTTACATGTGTCAAAAGGCAAAACTATTTTCTTCTAGTTTTTCCTTGTAATAATCAGCCATAGCCATTTTCCCTTTTCCTATAATAAAACCCTCTTTCGTTTTTGTTCTGTTGCAATTGAAGTATATGCACAAACATTAAAGAAGTTTGGAGATTATTTTTTACAAGAAAGTGAGACAAGGTAAGTTTTTAGTTTCAAAAATTTCAGCAGACAGAAGTTCCAAAGCAGTATTTAAACATGGTACCAACATGACAGAGTTTTGACAGTGTACGAGTTTTGTGAATATAGTACGTCTAAATTAGACCACGTAAAATTCAAAATTGCATTTTTAATTAAAATAGTCAATTTACAATATTGATCATATGAGAAAATGCTTTTATTGTTCTTTAAAACCTTAACGTAATTATTATGCAGTAATTTATTATATTGGGTGCAGAAACGATGATAAACGATGTTTTAAGGCCATTGTGTCGTGAAGGTTTATGTTTTTTAATAATGGCATCTTAAGCTTTCGTCATCAGAATGGCGTATTTCCTAACAAAAAAATTTAAAGTGGTTTTAACTAATAAATTTCGCCTAAAAGTAATTGTTACTTGAGTATAGTGCGCTGGGATCTCCAAATATGGTGATTTAAAGTTATATTTACTTGAGAGTACCGCCAGAAACTGTAGTGTCACTTTAAAGTCTGGGCAGAGTTGTGCCTACCACACCTTCAAAGTTCTCTTTACCACTTCATGGTGCTATTTTTAACCTCTCTGGTTTTCTTCAGTTACAACATAATACTTTATCACTATTGGGAACTAGATGGTGAAGGTTACTTCATGGTGAATTTAAAACGTGCACATTCTTAATATTAAAAATAAGGAATTTATAACATAGCCGTATTCTTTTTAATAATAAAATAAATTAATAATTTTACAGATGAAACAGATGTGTTGTAATTAAAATTAGGTTAAGTTAAGCTTCTGCGATGGTTTCTGAACTGTGTCTCTTGTCAGTTGCTTTTTTCCTTTATATATTATCTATAATTAGGGTTGCCATATTTGAAAATAACAATTTCGGGACAAACGAAAATGGAGAGGGTAGTGATAAAATGGAGGGGGAGGGGTACTTGTGGGGAAAAGGTAATTGAATATTCCAGTTTTATTTAGTTTTTTTTAAATTTGCTTGCAGTTAATTTTACAAATACTCGAAACTAAATACTAAAGAAACCATTATTCGCAAAGGAAACTAATAATAAAATAAATTTAACAGCAACACTAATACGTAGCTATAATATAAATGCTAATTCACAATATGTGGTTATTAATATATTAGACACTACCTCTACCATCAATTCACATTTGCATCTGTTTCTGCTGCAGCAGCAGTAATTTCATTGAGATTTTTGTATCAGTCATATTTCTTGAACCTTTATATGTCTTATAAATTTTACTTCTATTAAATGTGGATCAATGTGCTATTAGCATAAACCCATAATTAATCGCCCATTTAAAAATGCATTTAGCACTCAGATTCCACAATAGCACATGGCTGGATACCGTACACACAATTTTTGTTAAACAACTAGTTCTAAATTATATTTGAGGTATTGAATCATAATTTGCATAAATAACTCCAAATCGGTAAAGCGTAAAATGTTCCTGGAAAATCGTGACATTTCGGGACAGCATTTCGTTTCGGGACAACTAGCGCCAAATCGATACAATCCCGAAAAATCGGGAACCATGGCAACCCTATCTATAATAAATGTACATTTTTTATGTGCTGGTAATAAAGACTTATTATTATTATCAAATTAATCGCCGTCGTTAGCCCGTACAAGTCCTTAAAACTCGTCCGAAAGGTAGCTGCAACTTTTCCAATATCGGTAAAAGTGGTAAAAATCACTGTTTTAGTGGCGGTTACGTAATAGTTACTTCTTTGAGGTTCTAGTCTCAGTTATGGGTACTTTGGTGTGAGCTGAGTATTCTAACTTTTATAAATTCTTAAAACTATTATACAGGGTGTATTAAAAATGGTGCATAAACGTCAGGTAGAGCGATTTTTTAATTAATTATGAGGCGAAAATCTTAATATTAAAATGTTGGATTGGTTTTCATAACCCCTCACGAGCGGTGTATAAAAAACATTTTTCTTCTCGTTTAAAGTACATTTTCCTTTCTTAAATACGTCACAATGTCATTAAGAAAACATGTTCAAAATGTAAAATTATCGTTGTATGCACAATTTGAGAAATATTGGGCTACTTTATTAGATGAAGTTCTTTTGTGGTAATGCGGTTTCATAAAGGTAGCCCCATATTTCTGAAATTTTGCATGGGGCCATAGTTTTACATTTTGAATAACTTTCATTCCTGACATTTCGACTTATTTAGAACAAAAAAGAGACTTTACCTGAGAAAAAATTGTTTTTATCTACCACACGTGAGGGCTTATGAAGACCAATCTAGCATTGTATATTAAGATTTCCGACTTAGAATTAATCAAAGAATCTCTTTATCTGAGATGATGTGCCATTTTTAATACACCCTGCATTAATAGTTGTATTATGGTCAATATATGCTTTCTAGAATAAATCCACTGCGATTATTTCTATTTTAGAAGGTCGAGGCACTAGAACTACAAACACAATTTAAAAATAAACAGGAAAAGCTGAGTGGATGTCTTATCAAAAATCGGTATTAGAGATATAGTCACATTTTTATGCAACTGAAGTGGAATTTAACAACACGTTTCAATAATACATTATTTAAAGAGAAGAAAAAATACCAGTTTTCTAGTCATGTTGCAGTGCAATACTATTTGTCACTGTCATAAAGTTAATCAAATAATGAATAATAAATTACACAAATGTCATTTACCAGTGATCATTAGTACAGTGAACGTTATTGATAACATTTTTAGCATTAAAAGACAATGAAAGAAAAATAAAAAAATACAGGTTGTATATATTTATTTCTTAATAATACATTGTACATTTTTACACAGTATAGGAACTTTAAAAATATTTACAACTGTCGCACAATGACACATTGAGGTAGAGAACCAAAACAAATCGAATGTGGCCGCTATAGGTAAGGTAACTTAGCAATTCTACATTTACAGTTTTGTACAAGATAGAGCTTCCTTTGTGTATTCTTAAGTACTGAAATTTATATTTACATAATAGTCAGGACCTCATAGTATTAACGAAGATTCAGAAAATAGAGTTGGGTATTTCGGTTCATCCAAAATTGAGATAGAATAAAAAAAGCGTAATGGGAGCTGTGTTGAAGGTGTTAGAAGATCCATTGTGTTAGATTGCATTGTTTATTACACCTTTTAAATTTTAAAAACAACATATTTTTATTTTTATTAACTATAGTCTACAATAATAATTGTACTACCAGATGTCAATTACTTTTTTCTTTGCACCCGAAACTTCTGACTATGCTTGTATTCTTCAAAATTTATTTCACTTATAATTATTACATAAATAGCCTTATTGTGATTACATATCACGGCTGCTACAAAATTTTAAAAAATCGCCTTATATTTGGATTACTTAACTTGCAATACAAAGCAGATGCATTTATTTTTTCATATACCCAACTCTATCGCTGAACAATAAATTTTTTATAAAATCACAAAACATGAGATTATTGATGACAGCTCTTAAAAATTATCTGCAACGTTATTTGTCCGTTCCATCGAATTAACATTAAATGACAACTCTCACAAACGAATAATTTTGCAGATAAACCTGCTGCTTACCATCTTTAGTATTTCTTATTACCACTACAACTACCAATGCTTTTATTACACTACGTACGGTCGATACAAGGGTTCACCTTCTTGAATCCGCCGGACAGAACTTGGATTTTCGGTAGTTGGCGAGTGATTGCTGTTGACATCTTGATTTGAGGAAGAACTAGGTTTGGTAGTGGACTGTGTCGAATTTAAGGAAGATTGTCTTTTTTCACTTATATTGTCTTCTTTGGCCAGTTTGGCTTCCTGTTGAGCTTTTTTACTTCTTTTCCACTTCATTCTCCGATTTTGAAACCATATTTTAACCTGTAGAAGATAGCAATATTTATGAACTGGACTTGTTTAGCTCCCCACACTAACTTGAGTTTATCGAAATTTAGAAGAAATTACTTACAGTTAAAGCTAAAGATCATGGTTAAAAATTATTATTGTTATCAATTAGCTACACTAATCGACAACAACCTTTACTCTGATAAAATTATGAACAGAATGTCGGCACATCCAAAGAAAGAAACAAACATAAAATCGGGAGAGCGCTCAGACATGATAAATTTATGTCACATTTCGCGCAGTTAGTCATTGCAATCCTAAAATATGACTTCTGTCTGTTTGTTTGAACTTCTACTTAGCTTGCCCATAACTTTTAGCTTGAAGAAAGTAGTTTTGAGTGTACTTAGAAATAGTTTATCGGAGGAATAGCTGTAAGTTTTCAGGCGAAATTCCGTACGTTATAAATTGTACCTCCATTTTGTACTGTTAATTTTCGTATTTTAATTTCGCTTACCTGCGTTTCCGTGAGCATTAGACTAGTTGCCACCTCAAACCGTTTAGGCCTTGAAAGGTACTTGTTTTGTCTAAATTGCTTTTCAAGCTCCAATAGCTGCTGCGACGTGAAAGCTGTCCGAGGTCTTCTCGTTTTACCCAAAATTGCATGCCCAGGAGCACAACCTGCAACAAAGAGATATGACTGAATTCGATAATTTTCAGGAAGTGCGTAATCTATAATTTTTAGGAACGTACATAAGGTTGCTTAGTTTAGTTTGATATAGTCTAGAACATTGTTGTATCTACTTAAAATAAGGTTAATTTATAATTTAATTTATCAATGACCTACATTTAATATAATTTTGCAGTTGTGGATATTTGAAATATGAATTTCATATTGATCTTGTCATATTTTTTTGAGTTCGTCCTATATAAAATGTTGTGTTTTAAATCGTATCGGTATATTGGTTGCAAGTAGAATCTGAAAACTGTAGTTTAATAGATTAACTATCCTTATCTTGCATGAGCATTGCACTTTCTATTTTAAAAAATCGTTTAGTACAATATTTTTTTTTCGCGACCCTGGTATTAGTATAATATTTTTAACCTCTCGCTCATAAGCGTTAAAAGCATTTTCATCGGAGCGATGCTAAATCAATTTCTCGCCAAATGTCTCTTGCAGGATTCAAAATAAAAGCCAATTACAACTATACCAATATTTTTACAAGCGATTAGCATGTAAGGGGGAATGCTTGATGCAATTATTCTTATTGAATGCTATTTATTTTCCTACAACCATGCCGAAGCATCCCTTAAATGGATTACGTAATTATACTGACACGCCGTTTGTGCCGGCTTTACATGCACTGCTCCACTTTTGCAACAATTGCGAAGTTAAAAAATTATGATTAGGAAAAAAAGTGAATTAAGATTTAAATCGATGCAACAATAAAGTCGCTTCAAATGCGGCAGATTTCTATTTCAGGCTCACACCTGTTCGTTGTTTTGTCCAACCAGTTAATTTTGAGTGCGAATAAACGGACAATTATGTAGCTAAACGCCGACCAACAGGCAAGGCTGCCTAAAATCGCTTAAAACGAATTATCCCTTCTAACGGTGGCAGTGCAGAACGAATGTCTGTCGGTGTTTCGAAGATTAGTCTCTATCGACGTTTCGACAAAAGAGGGTGAAATTAGGGGTGTCGTTAAATGTATTAGGATATTAAATTATCATGACAATGGTACAATCAGAGGGTTGTAGTGATAAATATACTACAAACATACGTCCCTTCTGGCCACAGGTTTTATACGCAATATGGTGACAAATTAGAGAAGGTTCTGCCCATGAATAATTAAATAAACAGTTCACTTTACTAATATCTGAGTCCATTTGGAGTGTAGCTCCAGTGTTCAATGCTCCAACGTCAATTTATAAAACATAATTTATTTAAATGAAAAAGCGAGATAATAAACATAAGAGCCCCCATCTTCAACTTTCCATTAACAGAATCAGGTGCTAAAAGATGGGGTTAACTATGCTAATTTTGCGTTAGTCACGTCATGGTTTTACATCGAACGTAATAAGCATCACAAGTGTTACGTTTGCAGCTAAAATTGTGAATCAATCTGGGATATGACCATATGACGCCCATTACTAATATTGTATTCCCTTATAAATATATATTCATAGTACAAACTTATTTTTCTTTTCATTTAGAACGATCTTATAGTTATTCGTAGTATAATCGCCTCTTTTGAGTTGAGAAAGTAAAGTCAAAAACGTGTATAATGATAGAGTCCGTCAAATGCCATTTTGCAATGTTTCTTACTGTAGGCCTCTTTAGGCGTTTCACGTAGTAAGGGGTGGAATGAACCACATTTTTTGGTGCCACAAATGCTATAAAATGCCTTTTTTCGTGATAAATGCTATATTTTGAATAAATGCCATATTTTAATGGTATATTGCAATCAAAATCAATATTATATGGCTAATTCGTAAAAAAAGGGCTTACAAATTTCAAAATAGACATGCAGAAGTTTTGGCAAGTGCCAGGTACTAAGGTCGATGAACCGTGGTGGGAGTGACCGCTTGTCCCGCGCCTCAACGCTCAGGTAAGTATCCCGTTAAGTCCACTCGTCAACAACAACCCCGCGCTCTCCCCCCTACCCTTCAATGCACCTCGGATACCTACGTTCCACTTATTTGCCTTGTGGCCCTCGTTTTTATCAGATTACTTTGTCTTTTCTATTTGTGTTGTGGGATTTTTAATAATACTGGTGATATTTTTTCTAAAATTTCAACTTTTTGAAATAAATACTTACCATTCTTTATGCTTTATTTTGAAATAAGTGCCATTTTATATGACATATTTTGAAAAAATAAATGCCATTTTGCTATGCTATATTTTAAAAAAATACGGGAATATTTTGACGGACTCTAATAATGACATATCTCTCCAGCAAGTAATCCACTTTATATATGATGTAAAATGGAAGATATAGATACAGAACTAAAAACGTATACACCCTATACTATGTGTAGAACTGTTAGAAGAGAATTTAAATTATATTAGGGTCTAAGATTATGCCAATACCTATATTGCTGTATGACTGCGAAATTGAAGATACAGGATAAAGTAAGGTATATTCGTGACATAAGTAATCAAGAACATGGCTGAGAGATTATGTGACGAAATCGTAGATACCTTTTGAATCCATATTAGCCTATGCATATTATATAAATTTTAAGGAAAGATTAAAAAATATTGTAGTTGTAGTTTTTAGAAAATATGTTCCTTAGTACTAGGAGCAGCTCTTCAAAAGTCCCCGTCTCTGGGGTGCCGATGTCGTAGTTTTGTGGAGCAAGCTAAAGAAGAAACTGCGTGTTTATTAGAAATAATCATGCTAAACTACTGCAACCGTTCATTTTGCAGAAAACTGTTATTGGAAACAGTTGTTTAAAATGTACAATTATAGCCCTCTACAAAGTTTTTGAAATATTGGCCTACTTTTATGAAATCCTGTGTATGAGATGAAGCATTTTTGCAATACTTACTAATAAATACAGTTTCATAAAAGTCACTCTATATTTCTGAAAGTTTACATTATTTTTATTTATCGATTAGGTAGATAACTATTACGCCTGGACTATACAGGGTGATTCACAAATAGTGTCTGACTTAGCGTCTTTATTCCTGCAACAAAAATTATTTTCTCATAGAATACTTCGATGTTTTTCAATTTGAATACAATTTTGTGATCATGATTTCAGAAAAATGAAACAAAAGTGTCAATCAAATTGTGTTGCAGAAGAAACGGTGATAAATCAGACACTATTTGTGAATCACCCTGTATAGAATAGTGACATGTGTAGGAAAGCAACCGAGCTCTCTAGGTTAGTGGTTAGCACGCCTACTTAGCATTCGGGAGGTCGTAGGTTCGATTCAAGCTGCTGTCTTCACTGATTCAGGTTTTTAGGTGGTTTTCCTGAGTCAACCGAATCCCATCTCTGAGGCGAATGTCGGGGCAGTACTTCTCCACCTCTCCTGGCCTCTCTTTCACTCTCCAACTCTCCTTTCTCTCACCCATCCTATAAATCCCGCTCTTGGCTGAAGAGGGGCGCAAGGTCCCTATAGCAGCCCGCCCCCAGTTGGGTGAATAGAAATTCCCTTACCTTATGAAAGCACTATATGTATAAGAAAAATCGATACCCTTTTGGGTTGTGTCTGCGCCAATGGATCATGGATTCTACCATTGATAATCTTTAAAAAGATCCGTCGGAATGAGAACTTAAAATGTGATTGTTTTCCAAGTGCTCTGGTAAAGCTATCCCCAAAAGGCTGAATTAACACGGTGATGTTATTGGAATGGTTTTTATTTTTTATTGAATCAATTCCGCCATCACGGCCAGTAATTCTGATTATAAATTCCCATGCTTCACGTATTAACCCTGATCTTATTACTCTAGCAGAAAGAAATTATATTTATTTATTCATACTTTCCTCAAGCAATAGTCATATTTCACTTAGATGGGGGTGTTTACAAATCCTTTAAATCACATTGGTCGCAGTGTTTGGTTGATTATATAGAAAAAGGAACACTTTTGAGAAACCAAGTAAAACCAACTTCAATACCATATTAAATCCCGCCTTCGCTTTAAGTTTTTCAACATCCAATATTGAAAATGCTTTTAGAAAATCTTGAATCCTTTCATATAACAAAAATGCTATTTCTAAAGACCAGAACAAGGTATTGAAATTAGCAAAATATTATCCCTGCCAAGTAAATCAGTGACTACTTCTGCCAAATCTAATTAAAAACAGAAGATTCTAGAGCAAAATTCCTCAATTTCTTAATTGAGCCCTCTGAATCAGTCTTCAGCCTTCTACATCAGCATTCAATAAGTTTTCCATATCATTATTGAAGCAAAACGACAGCGATGTTAAAACCATATCGAAAGCAAAAAAGAAAAGTTCTCGAAAATATGAAGAATGGGAGTGCGATATATGTGAAGGCAGTTATTACGAAGATTGTAAAAAAAAATCAGGTTTGGTGTCATACCATGTCAACTTTCAACCATCTCAAGATGCAGAAGAAGACATATTTATAGTGACATATATGACAGACGTAGTGATGACTCACATTAACTTTCCATGACACTTGCCATATTACAATGTATGATATATGAATGTATGTATGTATGTATGTATTATCCGTAACCTCATATACCTTGCGGTGTAGAGGCTGGTGCTTCGTTCGCTACAACTGGCGGTAAAATGTGCAACTTGCCCCGGACTCGGGATACAGACTTGGAGCGCGACTTTTGTGCTTGCGCAGCAACCATTGTGTGCGGTGTGTGTCTGCGTGATGTGTTGACCTTGTACTCTATCTCTTAGGTCTGTGGTTCTGAGTAGAGCATAGTTAATTTGCTGCCCAACTGTGAATGGTCTCACCGATCCCGATTCCAATCACCAAGGCTGCGGAAAAATCCGACCCCCGCGGGATTCGAACCTAGGACTTGCTTAATGCAAGCCCAACTGGGCTACGCGGCTTCTGACAATGTATGTTAATGTTCTATATTTACTTTTTTACAAATGTTTTTGTGTTTATTTTGTTAATAAATCAACCTAAACTATTATTCAGAAGTTAAAATAAAAAAGTTACCTACGCCTTTTCACAAAAGTAATTACTTTTGTCACGAAATTACTTAACGTGAAGTAGCATTTTTTGTTTTGTCAAGTGAAACCAAGTTTTTGCGAAAAGAGCTATGGCAATATGTGTCCAGATCATAAAACTTTGTCAAGCAAAGCCTGTCATCGCAAAATGTTAGAACTGTCGTCAGTAATCAATAGAAAACTTAAAACTATCATGAATATACCTTACTTTACCTTAGACACAGAAATACAAAGACTCATAAATCTCAAAGATAACAGTTATTTTTCTGAATAAGTAAAATGACATTTATAAGGAGGTAGCAATAAGGCAATACACAATGTCATTAGATCAAATGTAGACAAATCTTCAGTAACAGAAGTACGCTTAATATCACAGTACATTTAGACTGAATGGAGAATAATCACGCACACTAAAAATTATCCAGGGTGTTCAGGGGTTAAAGTAAAATAGAATACGGAAGCTCTGCCCTTCCGCCTTGCAGGCCAAGCTCCTTCATGGGTTGTTAGTGCCTCACCATTATTATAGATGTACAGTACAAGGTATGCTGTAATCCATATTTAAATACAGTACCTATTGGTTGAATATTCACTACACACCAAGTGTGTAGTGAATATTCACTACACATCAAGTGTATAATTCGATTATTACCAATGATATCCTAAATCTACTTTGGCATTGACACAGGTGGTATGGATCTTTAAAGCTTCAACATATTTCCTTTAAATATTTTTTTAAATATATGCCCAATGTGGTCTTCCCATTAGATATATTAACATTTTCCAAGAGAGAAACTAAACCACGGCAGACACAGAAAGATAACGTAGTGAAAGAGACAGAACAAACCTTATGACCTAATCCATGGAGAAGAATTTCTGTTAATGTTTTCCCCCTTACTATCATTTTCACACTAACAGTTTTTAAATTTTCTTTTGTGTTCGTACATATAAGCTAACCATCTATTCATAAACCATAAATGGTTGCTCTGAATACTAAGAAGAAAAGTATACATTTAAATTAAGTCCTTCGGGTTAGTAAGTATAACCCAAAGTTAGAAATATAGAATATACTAAGGACGCAATTCATTGACCTTTAATTAGATTTGAGCAGGTGCAGCAGTGTTAAAGAAATACTTTTCATTATTGTTATTTAGGATTTTGATGTAGCTACTAGGCACTTTTTCATAAATTATCTGCACAGTTAGAAGTAAAGTAGTGTATTATCAAGCTTTACAGGATCTTTAATTGAAACTTTTAGAAGGAAATAGTGGCGATATCTTACGTAAGATTCATACATTTCAAATTCCTTTTTATTCAGTTTGTATGGTTTCCAAGAAAATTTCTGTTAAATCAGTCAACCAGTCTGCGTTCTCTTCCTAAAGTGTTCATTTTATTTGTAGCATCAGTTTTGTAACAGATTACGAACCATCGTAAAATGCCTCAAAGAATTCGAACATCTCAACAATATCTTGAATAATGTTGACATTTGTGACCGCCTATTTCCTGGAAAACCTATTCAGAAAATTAAAAATAGTGAAAAGGCGCTTCTGTTACGTTAGAATATTGTTCCCTTATCGATCTTCTCTTATAAGTATATAAATGATTTATGCCACTTCTGAGCAGAATGATTCTCAAAATGGTATACAATTGGACTGCTAGGTTTGAAGTCATAAACAGATATTTCTTTATCCTTATTCCCACTTTATGGGTATATGGTTTGTTTTAGCTCATTTGAGTTAGCATTAGGCCTGCTGTATGTATATTTGGGTATTCCGTCACTGGAAATTTAAATATATTAAAATACAAATATGTTTTCGTTTTCAACAAAACCTAGTAGTAAATTAAAAACAAACAATTAAAACTTATCTCTCTTACTGGAACTGACGAATAACCAACCTCCAGAAACTACCGGATAGAAGAAAACCGACTAATGGATTTCATCTTCAAGAATTGATAGCAGAGTTTTATCTAACTTTCAGTCTGTACTGCCTGATGTAAGGTTACGTATTTTGAGTAAAGAAAGCCTATAATGTGCAGTGGATATAGATGATAAAGTAATCGAACAAGTAGTACACGTACCTATAAGCAAACATAGCAAGTGATATAAATTGATACTCTAAACCAAATCACAAAAGCAACCCAAATTGTAGGATGCCTAAACACCGTTACATGGCAAAGTAAACATAGGTACCTATGTCACGGAAAAGTAAAGTGAGAGAAAAATAGCAGGAGTGTCACTGATATACACGATGGTAGAACGTACAGGAAATGGACTAAAAACTAAAAAGAGGGTTAAAAGATCACGTTGAAAGAATGGTCAACAAATGCAAGAATTGCATACCACCAGGAGAAAGACCACCTGGAAGACCGCCTAAAAGATGGCAGCAAAGCTGCTTTTCGTCATCGGCGAAATAGCGTTTCTAGACAAAAGACCATGCCCTAGTCGGTAGGAAGCAGAAGAAGAATATTATTTAGCTAAACTGTGGCATGGTAAACCTAACTAGTACATTTAGTTTATGTAGTTTTGGGAATTTATAAATGCGTATAGGTTTACTGTAGTGTGGTGTTATTGTCTATTTTACAATATCTGTGAATTCGTCTTTCTGTCTGTGAAGTGTTTCTGTTTCTACTTTATGTGGTGAATCTTTCTTTAGCTTAGTGTATTGTCACTCACTGATTAGTGTCATAAGTTTTTCATTGGATGCGTTGGTATCAAATATTACAGTTACCTATATCTGCAGATAGAATCTTAATTGTTCTAATTTTAAGCGTACGTAATGACTATTTTGGTTTAGATTCTGGTAAAACTGTATTAATCTGTCTTCTAAAGAAATTAGTTCTCGTCAGAGGATTAAATTACACAGTGGGGCCCAAAGTAGTTCGCAAGTTTGATTTAATCACAGCTATAGAAGAGACTTGCCTGGGTCTTTTCATAAAAATCTTAATCATTCTTTTTTATATGCCTTCTCTAAGTAACTCTTACCATTACAGAACTTTTACATTCCATCACCCCTAAATAAAGAACTCATTCAATATTTATCATATTCAGACTGCGCTTAATTAAACAAGAGTTTCCTGGAAAATGGCGCATATTTACTGCCATAAAATGATTATATCTGGCCTGATAGCGGCGATAAATTCAACAGGTCTACGCAAATAAATTAAACTACAACTAAATGGGGTTAGCGGAAGTAAACATCCTGCCTATAATTTTCGATTAAAACTATGAATTGGCTTAAAATCTAATTCCGAATACGTTTGGTATATTCACATAACAAACATAAAACTACAACACAACTCGGCTCGTACGTGTACTGTGTGCAATGGATGCAACACACACATTAAACTAAAGCACATCGATCGACTGCCAGTAACAGTGTAAGGTTCCGGTGTGCAGCATTTATTACTGAGCAGTTCAGTAACATTACAGCCATGTGCAGTAAAATGAATGCCTTCGTATTTGGTTGATCGATGTAGTAAAATAGTCGCATGGTGGCTTTGCGTATTTATTTCTGAATCGCCTACAGCCTACACCGTTTGTGTGTTTTCCCATACGTTGGCATGGAGTTTTACTGTTTCACCAGTAACACTAGTTCGCGAAGACAAATGTAGGTTTTAGATATTAATGTATAAATTTATCGCATTTGAAAATACCAATAGAAGCAACTCTAATTAAAGCATATTCATCTTCATCATCGTGATCTGAACACAAGAACATAATATAAGATATATTACCTGAGAAATTATGACACAAAATAAATGTTTAAACCAATCGGTAACAGCATAAATATGAAAGTTTTGAAATATACAAATTACTACACATTTTAGTACAAAACTGCAAATTATGATACGGGGTTCACTTAACTAGCCTGAAGATTGGACTATCTCAATATTCATCCCCATCAATAAGAACAGCTTCACCACCAAATGTAGTAACCATGGTACAATAGCGCTAATTTCTCAGGCGAGCACGATTGTGCTTAGGATGATATAGCTTTGCCTTCAAACATTTATAAACCATCAAATACCCCAAGAGCAAGCTGGTTATGTAAAAGATAAAAACGCAAGGGAGCAGAGCTTATTGAGAAATACGGCGAATTTCAAATTCACATAATTTCACGTTTCGATTACTACCGAAAAGTCTTGAAATGAGGGTCGCGACACACCTGATATTCTTAATAAAACGTTTCGGCATAACTGAGAACAAACATGATGTAGTCATCGTCTTTGAAGATGCATAAAGGCGTCCATTAAGGAAGTATTATTTCGTCTGACCTATTCAGTATATGCGACAAGAAGACCTCAACTATGAGGTACTCAGATGACAAAAAACTAATAGCTGCAACAGAAAATTAAATGACGGCATTGCTAAAACGCTTAGAAGAAGAAATCAAACAGGTCGGACTCATAATCAATAGTGAATAGAGCATCGTACCAAGATCGCCTTGCAATAACTAAGTTTTCAAGCAAAGCTATAAGGATGACCTAGATCGTAATCTGTCAAGAACAATGAAAACGATAAATAATATTCAAAAGTTAGAAATTGCTGTGGAGCAACTGACAGGCGCAGTAATTTCTGCCTGTAATTACAACTGTCCTCGCATTGTAAGGATCCCTAACTGAATATAACAAAGCACTGAGAAGGACTCATGGAGCATCGCGAAGAAGGCACTTTGAGGAGATTAAAACCACTCCAGAATATGCCACACTTCATAGGATTCTTTCCAATGGCTCTCAAGGCTCAATAAAGACGTTAAAAACCAGAACGGGTGAGTTTACTAGAACATTGAAGTAAACCAAGACCTAAGTATTTCGGGAACACTTTCCTGAATTAATAACCATTGATCAATTACTGTCAGATTGGAGAAAACAAAGGCACCAAGCGAAAACTGACAGATTGCAAGAAAGGTAATCACCTTTGCCAAGCTCAAGTGAACCATAGACACATTTGGACGGTACAAATCTCCAGAACCGAACGAGATTTTTTCAGCCATGCTCCAGAGGGTTTCGGACCTTCTATTTATTACAAACTGCATGTTACCCAGAACCAGTTTAGCTCTGAACCACATGCCTAGAATATGGACAGTGGGTTTTAAACCAAATACTGGTAAGGTAAACTATTTTCAGGCAAAGTCTTTTCTACCCGTTAGTCTTATGCCATTCGTACTTAAGACAATGGAGAAACTGCTCGAAAGACACATTACGGATGGTGTTCTGGTAATAGTCTTCTACACCAAAACCGCTTTGCCTACAGAACAGATTTATCTACAGAAACAGCTCTTCACTATCTCGTCAATAGGGTGGAGACGGCGCTGGAAAAAAAGCGATTCTTCTAAGAGATTTTCTAAAAATAGAAGGAGCATTTGACAACACATCCTTCAGGTTAATTACAAACGACCCTACAAGATCGTGGGTTAGAGGAGACCTGCTGCAGGTGAATAGACAGCATGCTGAGAGGAAGGGTGCTCTACACGTCACTGCTGGATAAAACCATAGCAGCTAGGGTGGCATGAGGGTGTCCTCAGGGAGGAGTCCTCTCTCCCCTGCTACGAAACCTTGTCATTGACGAGCTTCTACAAGAGCTCAGCAGTAAATAGTTTTCTCCATTAGAATACGCCGACGACTTTGTCATAGTAGTAAAATGGAGATTTGTTAATACAATCATGACGTGTGCAACAGGCCCTGTTGAACGTTGTATCCAGGTGGACTGAAAGGAAAGACCTTAAGGTCACTCCCGAAAAAGCGACCATATTACCATTTACTCGAAGAGAAACCTAGAGGGCTTGAGACCGTTACTTCTTTGCGGTAAAGAAACTGCTTTGTCAGAAGAGGTAAAGTACTTGCGTATTAGTTATACCCATTGGACTCCAAACTAACCTGAAACCAACTTACAAGCAAAATTATCAGAAAAGTGGAAACTACGTTAGATATAGCTAGACGGAATAAATCTTGAAGTCTCAAACCTGAAATGGTGTATTGGTTATACACCACAGTGGTCAAACCAGCTATTATGTATGGGGCTTTATTGTGGTGGCCCAAGTTCAAGAATCCACTCTTCTAGACCTTCCTTCTGTTCATATAGTAATACAGGGAGAGGCAAGATTGGGAATCGATACCTTGCAATTTTCGCTATATGACTCCGCAATATTTAGTAAGGGCACTCTTCGAGATGATAATTCAAGATCGTTAAAAGTGCAAAATAGCCAAACTGAAGATACCTCCTGGGAGCTTGATCTGGTAAATGGACGGTTCTAAGACTGAGACTGGGGCCGGGTCAGGAATTTATGGCGAAAGAGACCAAGAGAGAGGCTCAGATTCTCACTGGGCAAGTACGCGTCCGTATTTCAAATGGAAATTTACATAATCTCGGACAGCCATGCGGCTCTGAAGGCTCTCTCAAGTAGTAAGACTTCTTATAGACTGATATGGGAGTGCCTAGAGGAACTCATTGATATAGTAGAATATGTTCTAGGTACCAGGTCATTGTGGCATAGACGGCAACGAGAAAGTCGATGAACTAGCAAAGCAGTGATCGACTGAGGGGTACCTTGGCCTAGAATCAGCCCTATGAATTTCAAGAAGTGCAATCCAAGGCTATGTAAGTGATTTGATCGGCACTCAACATGAAATATAATGGATTGACAGACCAGGACAGAATCACAGCAAGGCATTCTGAAAGGGACCTTTCAAGAAGAGAACTGTAGAATTACTTCTCATGTGTAAGGAGCAACTCAATATCGTCACAGGTCTACTAACAGGTTGTGCGACTGTTAAGACACATATGAAAGTTCGGAAAATACTATGGAGACCTTAGTTGTAGACTCTGCAATAAGGAACCAGAAACCGCAATACACATTGTGTGTGTCTGTGATGCGTTGAGAAGAAAAAGACAGCCCATATTTGGCCAGCCTACTATGGAACTGAAAGACTTTGCTACACACCCGGTAAAGGATTTATAACTTTTGATGCAGGGAACAAAGATCACTGAATGGGTGTGACCCACTAATTACAGTATGTGCAATAAGCCTTTTAGGCTGCAGTGTGCCCGGAATCATAATAGATATGGGTTCTCAACAGAAAAAAAGACTACTGCTAACCTCTTCACATCGCAAATTCAATTCAACCAAATCGCAGGACGCCAAGGACACAATCTGGAGAGACTGACAATTTTCGTAAACGTTAAAGGTCGTAGATACAGAGACAGATCCTCGAAACGTTGAGTTGATCAAGTGGAGGAGGCTTCCAGTAATTCTTTTCAAGACTTAATGAGAGCAGCATACTATCGAGGTGTACAGAAGAATCTGGTGATCAGAAACGGAAACGATCATGATCTTCAGTAATGAGGAAACGACGAAGGAGAGTTGACTCTCCGTTTATGCAAAGTCCACTATTAAAACATAATTGAATGGCACATTAAGTTTGAACAAAAGCTATTTTAACCGCCAGGTTTTAATATTTACTCGGTTTATTTAATTTACAAAATAAGAAAAAGTTTAATGATGTTTCAATGTATAATTTAAATAAATGATTGTTGCAATGATGTTGAAATACAATTTTGCATATAATTTGTGAATAAATTATTGCCAACATACGCTATTCAAACGTTGTTATGTGTATGGAACGAGTATTTACGCTTTTCTGCAACTTTTCGTGTATCATATTCAAATACTATAAAAAATACGCTTAAACTGACGGTAGTAATTTCACCTAAGATTCAAACATTTCACAAAAGTTTGAATTCCGATACTCGAAATTATTAAAGCAGATTTCACCGAATATTGATGTCGAGACCTCCGAGTAGCTAACAACAAATCTCTGCAACAGAAACTAAGGAGTAAGACAATATTGACATTCGTGGAGTTCAATAATTGCCGTTTCTCGTCATTTCTGTTTAATACTTACAAGCAACACAAAGAATACGATAACTGAAATTCCAATATAATGCAAAAGCGAGACAAAACGTTTTTAGCTATTTTATCCTATTTGAAAACTAATACCATAAAATTTAATTAGGTAAATTAAGAATTGTGCTAGATGCAAGCCAAAAGACAATATAAACTGAGTAAATTTCCTATAAGTAAAAACACAGAATATAAAAATCTAACGCAACTTCCCTCGCAAGTGCAGTCTGCAACGATCGCTAACATTTCTGTTTCTGGTACAATGTTCAATCCTGTATCTATTCGGCCCCATTTTCGTCAAAGGTAGAAACCTGAGCTATGTGCAAAACATTACTTTTATCTATTCCTGAGTTAAAGCAAAAACAGACATTTTATTTTTTTAAGGTGCTCACCCTGTATATCTTTGACTGAAAGTATATTCGATTTCGTACCAGGTAGACATCTAATCTGCATACAAAATAACGTCTTCCTCCAACAAAGAGTTTTTGAGCTATATGCTATATCACCAACTGGCAGACGAATATGCAAACGAACAGACATCCGCAGAGGAATAGACGGATGGACAAACATTCAGACGGAATTGATGAAACATGTTTTTTGTCATCTAGGGAACCTGAACGTTACGATCTGAAGAAATTTCGTAAGATGATTTTTTGCGATTACAATATTTCCTCCGCCTTTTAGACGAGTGAAGTAAAAATTGAAAAGCCGCATTATTTTCCATTAAAATTAGTATCCAGAAGTAATATTAGGAAACCGTGATAATAACCATTTATACCGCACAATACATCTAAATCTCCTTTTATCTTTGTTGTTATCGAAATTAACCTTGGAGACCGCCTGGTACATAAACTAAGCCCGATCAAAAGTGGAACCGCTCAAAAATAAAACAAAATGGTGGCCAAACATGAGTGTCTGATCTACACATTTCGAATTAAATAGTAGAAACTGTATTGCACTGCTTTAATTCAAAAAAAATTAAAAATAATTAATTTTACATAAAAGCAGAATCTTACATCTGTTTGATTCTGCAGTTTTCAGTTTAAAATTATATTTGATAAACGGGGCTGCGCGCGCTATTGCGCGGTCTATCCTGATGTATTTTCGTATGCGCTGCTTAGCACCTTTTTTGTCACCACTGAGAAGTAGTTTTAAGCTTTGCTCATCATTTTCAAAAAGAAACGCAAATTGGTTAGAGTCCTTTTCTAAAATCGCATCGATTTCATCAAATTTCCCCTCAAATAACGCTCTGAGTTCTCTGGGAAAATCAACAAAAGGATCTGGAACACTATGAACGTCACTTTCACAACATAACCACACAGTATTTCCCTTCCTTTCACATTTCCAAGGGAGCTTTCGGGTCTCCGCCTCTCTCCAAGGGTGGCCTCGGGCTCCGCGCCTCTCCAAAGAGGCCCTCGGGGCTCCGCTCCTCTCCAAGGGAGCCCTCGGGCTCCGCCCCTCTCCGAGGGGGCCCTCGGGACTCCGCCCTTCTCCAAGAGGCCCTAGAGGCTCCTCCCCTCTCCAAGGGGGCCCTAGGGGCTATGCCCTTCTCCAAGGGGACCATCGGGGCTCCGACCCTCTCCAAGGGGCTCTCGGATGTCGGCCCCTCTCCAAGGGAGCTCACGGGGCTCCGCCTCTCTACAAGGGACCATCGGGGCTTCGCCCCTCTTCAAGGGAGCTCTCGGGGCTCCGCCCCTCTCCAAGGGGGCCTACGGGGTTCCACCCCGGTCGCGAAATCGAGACGATGGCAAAATTTATGCAAATGCAAATGAGGGACATCGAGTCTGCAATTGTCGTGATGGACACACACGTTTGGATCGTTCTCCTTTATTTATATGATAGACAAATAGCATCTTGCATCTGTTAGTTATATATTTATCCTTGAAATTAGTTTCCAATCAAATTTTTACATAGTAGTTACAATAGTAGCAAATAAGATATCTATTGTGTCGGCATTCTAATAGGGCCTCGTCCAGACGCCCATAGTCAGTTGATATACCTAAGGCAGCTGAGGATGACTGTATTTATTAATTTACAAACAATAATATAATTATGGCTTAGAACAAAGAGACCACGTGAAAGGTGGAAAATTCAAGAAGAAAAAGATTCGTAACAGGCATGCAATACTACTTAAAGAAGGAAGCAGTTGGTTAAATCTGATGTGTAGTTCCTCAAACAAATTTATAAACAATTGGGCACGATATCCAAAGAAGGTTCTAATTGGAAGATCTTGAGTAGCAGCAATTAGACTATAATGTTATTACGTATCTTTTAATTAACAGTAGCGATCAAATTAAATATTTAATGTTGCGGTAAGCTGTTATTAAAATTGTAAATAGATAAATTTTCAATCAGAAGGTAATTTGAACGTTGATGATATTTTGAAAAATACAGCATATACTTTTTTGTGTTTTATAGTGATTCCCAAGGCGTGTTCTGATCTTCCAATAAATGTTTATGTGTAACAGCAATAATAAGAAGAACAAATATTAGATTAATTACCTACAATTTTCTGCAATTGGAAGAACATGTACAGTGATTTAAATTAATACGCACGACAAAAAACCAGGCAAACAGAAAAATAAGTCAAGTAAAAGAAAGCTAATATAAGAACGTTACGAAAGAGATGGCACAGGGCATGTACGGAGTATAAAATTGTGTATGGAAAATGCTGCAAAATAGAAAAATGTAGATAAGTGGCACAGTTCAGATCAATCGAATTAAAAAAAAAATGGGAAGATTAAAGAACTTTATGAAGAAGATATGAACATACAGAACATGCAAACTATCGAAGCACTTCATTATAAGAGAAGGATCGCAACCCGTGTTTATATGAAAGAATCACAATAAAGTATCTTATACACGCCGGGTAGGGGTTAGAAATTTTGAATAGGCACTTGTCTACATGGTAGTAATTGATAAGCATAGCTTCACACTATTTTTTCTGCAAAAACCACAGGTTTACTGGACCTATTTTGACATATGGAACAGAGACATGTGCAGATAAAAGTAAACAATTGATACGAACAACAGAAATGAACATATTGAAATCAACAGCCGGAGAAACAACAACAGATAGAGTTAGCAATTATGCAATAAACCAGAGATTTAAGATAACCGAAGTAGGAAAATGTGTAAAAGAGAGGAGAAAAAGCTGAAACGAACACGTTGAAAGAGAAAATAATACTCGTTTGATAACAATTGCCAGAGAGCTAAAGCTAGCAAACAGAAGGCAGCCTAAAAATCTGCCTAAACGATAGGCCAACAATTGGAAGAATTTTCTTAAATCGTGTGAAGGAAAACCTGTTTTTAAAGCCTAAAGAAGTAAGAAGAATGCTGAAAGAAGGCTAGGGTAAATAATTGTCAATATATTTTTTTTCAATTCGAATAAAATTACGAAAAATTGGAAGAAATCAATAGATCCAACATACCTTAGGATGTAATCGATATGTACTAAGCAAGCAAATAATTACTTTGATGCATTTATTATGAGTTTAGGATTATAAATGGATCTTCTTATTCTTTTATGTAATAGAAACTACCTTAGAAAGATATACATTCGATTTAATGTTCAATTCTAATGAACGACTTGGTAACTCTAATATAAAACAATGTTGGAAAAATATTGATAGCATATCTTTAACTTAGACAATACACAGGGTGGCACGAACAAGATAAGAAAAATTAGAGAACATTGTTTTCCGGAGTAGGCAACTGTGACTTCATATTTCACACCTTGCTTTAATTCTAAGCAAGTTTTTCAAACAACTTTTTTGTATATTTTGAAAAATAACCCAGTGTAATAAGGAAAATGAGATATCTTAAAGTTAATTTATTATCAGATACCATAAGGAATGATATGTTTTTCGGACTTTTTCCACTGACTAGGGTGTAAATCACACACTAGGCCTAGTGGCTAGAGTGGCAGAGTAGTAATCACAGCGATCAGCGGTCCCGGGTTCAAACCCAGGGGGAGGCACAAATTTACGTTAAAAAACGTATAATATCAGTCCTTCTCAGGACTAACCAGGAACACCTGAAGACGGGAGTAGATCAAAACTCCCGAAACGTTGTGTGATTTACACCCTAGACAGTGGAAAAAGTCCGAAAAACATATCATAATAGACCACTGCCAAAAAATGACATTCAGAGAACAACCATAAGGAATATAAGGATGTGCTATTAACCTTACGTTTCGCTCATCTAGCAACCAGAAACTTACCTGAATCGAAATTAGTGTTAAAAAAATGCTGCCCAACATGAAAATAGTATACCAAGGCAGTGAGGTTAAGCTTTTTATCACGAATGTGGATTTAGTTGCCGAGGCCCGTAGGGCCAAGGCAAATAAACCGCATGAGGGACAGAAAGGAACTTCAGTGCTGAGGAGTACATTATGTTTTATTTGAAATCGAGAAATCGTGAAATTACAACATTTTAACCAACATTTGTAGGTTATGTTAAGGTCGGTTGACGTTTATCTGTCGCTTCGCTGCCTACAAAAAAGTCGTAAAACAATGGATTACTTTACTGCCGATTTCTCGTATTTTAATGACGATATCGAGGTACTTTAATGTCGATTTCAAATAAACTCAATTATCTCAAAAAAGTCAATAAGAAGAAGGATCCGAACATCAAAAACATCAAACATACAAAATAATTGTAAAGAAGGAAACTACAACTTTATTCTTAATATTTGTTAACTATAACATTTCAATTAAAAATTGAAAATGTTGTGAATTCTTATTGATGTTCGGATCATTTGTTTTTAAACTTTTGGGAGATATCTGTTTTTTTTTACGTTGGACAAAAATAGATTTATTAGCACAAATTTCGATAAATTTTCTTGTTGCTAAGTAAGCGACACTGATGTTTGACAGTATATCTTTACCGTATTCGATAATAAGTGTATGCACAGGATGGTAAAAAAGGAAAAACAGAGAAAATTGGTTTTTGGGAGTAGGTGAGTGTGACTTCGTATTTTACACCTTCTCCCAATTCTAAGCAACATTTCTAAATATCATTTTTGTGTATTTTGAAAAATAAGGGTACTTTATTCTTAAGCCATTTACATATTTTGAACCTCCTCTGTATTCGAAAGGAGATATTTAAATTTTGACAAATAAACGTATATACGCGTTTGTAATTTTTGCTTAAGAAGAAACCACGTGGCTTCAACTATCGATTGAACAAAATAATGTGAAGCAATAGTTTACAGCATTCAAAAATATACCCTTCAATTGGTAATAATTAAAATCAGCAATATAAACACGAATGTTCAACTAGGATGTGGAGATAATAGCAGATTAACATTTTGCATCAGTGAGATGTCTGTAAATAGAATTAAAGTGACAAAAGCTCCACCCCAACCCCAATTAGACGCTAAATTTTATGGCCACCCATTATAATTCAATGGTTTGTTGATATTAGCTCTATTTAGAACCACCCCGTATTTATACAAGTTATATTAGCAGGTGACCATCTGTCGATTTCGCCGTCGTTCTATTTATTTTTAACTTGTTCAATTCACGAAGCGTCATCGCCTCAGCTTCGACACCCGTGGGGTGCGAATTTACAATACACTATTTGACAAGTGGTGAAGACTTATTGACAATTATTTGATTTTAAAGCTATTTAATGCGATGCTTTGACATTTTTATTGCTGATGTAGCTCAGCGGAAGTTATTTTTTAATGCTTTGGAATACTTTTTTGGGGCTTGTCTAAGCAGGTGCACTGAGAACAGTCTTTCAACTGAATTTAGAAATATATAATATAACACGTCGACTATAATAATTATTCACATGAAAACAGCTAATAGAAAAGCGCAACAAAACAAGGTTTCGTTGGATTCTGAAGAGGAAGTTTAGATCCTGGAGTTTTCCACATTCTAAATCTGGGTTGCTTCATGAAACATAAATTTGCGGTTGGTTTCCTAACTATTGAATAAAGCAGATCGTAACAATTCCCGAAGCCATAAAAATAACAAACTTTATCCATAAACTGAGTTACTCCCATTATGTATCAAGAAATGGAAGCAGCAAAGATAGTTTCATAAGATAATAACAGAGGAAAGCTGAATTTCCGTTGTAAATCACGCTCGAACGATCATCAGAATGTTTTAAAGCCCTCTAGCGATTTTCCCGATTGCTTTCTGATATATAGAGGTTATGTGCACGTTCAATGCTTATAAATGACTCGCATTAGTGTTCTCAATCGGACTTTGGAAACGATTCCCGACTTGTAGTCAAACAAAAAGAATGCAAATTGGCTCCGGGGATAAGCGGATGATTTAGGTATTTTAGGTTACCCGTATTTGTAATTAAAATTAAATGCGGTTGAGACTGGGGCTCGTTTGTTATTTTTGGTATGGAAAGGGAAAGCCACAATACTCGTTTTAGATTTGATATCGATTATGGAGCCTAATTTGCTTTTCGTACTCGTAAAATTTCAACTATGTGAAATGTGAGCTTCCAAACAATATACATCAATCAGTTTGAAATATTGACGGATTGTAATTTTGGTTGAATTCTATTGGTAAGTAATTATCTATACAAAACGAATATTAAGTTTGGAATTGATACTACAAAATAAATGCTTGTTTAAATAACATATATTATTAAAATACAGTTAGAAGTTTCTATCCTTACATTGGTTGATTTAACTTAAATACGTTTTGAGTACAGGATTATTTCAACAGCTGCCAACATTCATTTTACGCTATAAGTATGAGAAGACCATTTTATGGAATGCCTGATATGTGCATAGTAGATTGGCTAATAATTTTTCCTACGACGATACAGAAAGTATCACTTTCTGCAGCTTAATGTCAAGTGATAATCATACTGCTTGGCTAAAACTGACAAATAGAAAATGGAAAAAAAATTTCTTGCAGAATGCGAAACCGTCGTAGGAACAATAGTATGTAACACACGTGAGGAAAGACCATTGAAAAATGTATGTGGATAGAACTCAAGTGTCAACACATCTTTCCCATGCATTTTCTAATGGAATTTTCTCCACACTCGTATTACAATATACTAATGGAGGTTTTACTAGTCCTGTTAGCAAATATAATTAGCTGTCAACATGCAACAGTTGCAGATTATGCTAATTAGAGTTTAATTTTATACTCAAATTGTAATTACTGGTATCTGCGGTGGCAGGTATATTCCGACGAAACGCCGACGCATGTGCTCCAAATAAAAACTTTATTTTATAAAGCAAAAACCACAAACAGATACAAATACTACAAAACCTTATCAAATGTGGACAAAATTTAAAGGAATTACTTTTAAAATAGTTTAATTGAACAATACACTAAAATAACTTTTACCATTGGTATTGTTTAGAGATTGCTTTGAGATTTAAGGTAAAATGGGTTAAAATTGCTTCTGTGGGGTGCAACTGAGGAAAGTTGTAAATAACAAATGCAGTTTACGAAAAGCTGCTAAGAAGCATACAAATCCATATGGCGCTTTGCACTAGAAATGTGATTGATAATGTGTGGGAAAATTGGTGACCAACAAATTTTTTCTATAAATGAAGAAAAGGCCAAAAGGCCATCTACACTTGTGGAGAATAAAGGCTTACTCTGACTTTATTCAACGTCATCAACTTGCAAAAAGCTATTTAGATATCCAGAACCGTACTGTGCCCAAATTTACAGAGTACATAATTATTGAAATGGAAATCTGGAACCTTGCTCGAATTGTTTATTTTAATAATTAAATATAACTGATTTGTATTTGCATGCTTTTTCATTTTTAATTAGGTTTAACCATTCTAATAGGTATAGTTGATAGTGCGCCCTTCCGGTCCTGTTTTAGTGCGTAGATCGCTCAATTCTGTGAGTGTAGCTTTCGGTAATGATCAATGGCGTTAACGGGAAAGCTGAATCTCTTAGCGGGCACGTCCGTGGCGACTCAAAGTAAGTTTCACCTGCGGCGAGATACAGTGGGGCGTCTGGAGCGACGCAATAAATAGGTTAACCGTGTACACAGCATGTACACTTGTGCTCATAAAAATGGAATACACTTACTGTTGGAGTGATTTGAAAAGTCCTGTTATTCGCATTGTTTATATATTTTTTATACGATATTGTTATTTAACTATTTTCTTGTAATTTAATACAACAAACAATTTCACTTTATAGATGTTTCAAACCAACCGGTATTACAAAACTAAATATTACAAAAATCAGTCCAATAGTAAGTGTATTCCATTTTTATGAGCACAAGTGTACATAATTGAGACACCGCCAAGGGGTTTCGTGCCGTCATGGGTGTTCCGTGACGTGATCATCCAGAATCCAGATACTTCCCCGACGTATTCGTAAGAAATTTCCATGCATCGTGCCATTCAAGATTGGTGACGTATGCCAGTGGCTTAGGGTCCAGGACCAGATCACTGCCACATGCTTTAATATGTGGTAATATTTCGCGACGGTAAAGGAATGAGCTTACATTTGTTAAGAGAGTGACATGAAATTTTAGCGATATTAGATGTCTTACTATACTGTATGTTTCCCTGGTAAGATCTATATTAGACTATAATTGCGTTATTTGGGCTCCTACATACAATGTACACATTAATAGAATTGAACGAGTACCTACATCGTGCAATTGTTAAAACACTATGCTTTAAGTCTAATATAAGATATGAGAACTTCAGTTATAAACAATTACTAGCATACTTTGGATTCCACACTATGTACATTAGACGTAATTATTTTGAATAGTGTTTTGCGTTTAAAATATTAGATATATCATGTCCAGAAATACTATCTTCATTTAATTTGCGCATTCCTTCTTTTAATGCACGTTTTAATTCTTTAATGCTGCAAGATTATCACCGGACAAATTATGGTAGCAACAGTCCGTTACAACGTATTGTAAAGATTGTTAACAATTTAGGGAATTTAGATATTATTGGAATTTCTTTTTCTAGATTTAGTCATAGTGTAAAATCATTGTTGGAGATGTGAACGAATTCGGAATTGGACGGTGTCATTGTTAAAATAGAAGAACTCAATCTTTCGAGCACTTTCATAAGGGGCGTTACCAGAAAAGAAGTACAGGAACGCAGGCAGAAGCAATCTTCTTCTATAATGCAAGATGGCGATCATCAGGTTCCTGTTAAAACGGGATGAATTATGGTATACCCAAACTTTTTGAGATTGGCTTGTTTTTATCGTTCTGCTACATGCGAAGAGACTTGAAGGGCGTAAAGTGTAATTGTATGACAATTTATCATTACATTTCATTAACGTGTTAAATCTATGTGCTGAAAATTATTTATCATTTCTTTGTCTCCTGAAGAACTCTACCCATCTCACTTGACAGTCAACGTCGGAGGGCTGTTTTAACTAAATGAAAAACTGCACATAAGCTTTCGGCATCTAATGAAGAATTCAAGCCTTGTTTTGCAAAAAATTTTATAGAAAACGCTTAAATGACGATGATGTTAATAATGTTTTGGTTAAATATGAGCAAGAGCAAATATTTTCAGTTACTAAGTAGCTAATTCAGTGCAGGTGGTGAACCATTGATCAGTCGATGGGATACATTCAAGAAGAATAAGTATAATATAAACCAAAGAAAAACCAACTCCAGACGAATAATAATTAAAACAGAGGGAGTTCTTGAAAATATTGATCATAGTGGGTGGGTTCTTTATTATCAGAGGTTCAGTGAGAATCTTCTTGACATCAATGATTTACTCGATGCGACTTCTTTTTCCAAGAAAGACGCACGGTTCCAAATGTCGTCACATAAATTGCCAGAGTTTGAGAATTATTACTATTTTGCGCTATTTGAAAATTGTATTGTCTCTTGAAGACGTTTAGTTGCTTGAACTGTAGCCGTCCAGACGCGATGAAGTTAAATTGGTACGTTCAATATATTGAAGTAACTTGCCAAGTAGCACAGAGGAATCCGAATTATTTGCTTTAATTTTATGACAATCGACTAACCAGTTTATGGCGAGATCCAAAATTTCCTCTGAAATCCCCAAGCTTGACCTCATTGGGCTATTCTTTGTTCCCTTACCTTAAAATATTTGTAAAAGGCTTTACCCAGAACTTCCCTCGTCGAAATTGTGACACTAAATAATTTTAAAAATTAAATTAAGTTAGGAGTAAAAATATCTTCACCTTTCTAATAAATTAAATAAATTTTTAAATAAAAAAAAAACTTCACCGGTGATCGAATTCGAAGGGCAGCCAGACCGCGTATGCAGTCGCAACGTTTTGTGAGATACTGCAAGGGAACGGGCTATTCTTATCTGCGCTACGGAGCACTACGTGACTACGTGCGTCCAGGCTGGCTTAAGTAGAACCTCCTTTCGTTGACACCTCTTACGCTGTAAAGCAGAAAGAGCATTTACTCTGTATCTGCTGGTTTCTCGTCAAAAGTAAATTGCAAATTGTTACTTTCCTGTAGCTCAGTTAACCCAAAAATAATCGCTTCCAGAGCTACGACGACATTTCGAATTTCTGCGTTCCAGCTATATTTAACGTCCCGCATTGATTCGTTGCTCCTTTTTGTATTGTACAGCATTTATTCTGTATATATTGAGTTTCATTTTTGACAAGAATAAAGCCTGCGATATGTACAAATTATTACTTGTATCTAATGCTAACTTAAATCAAAAATAAATAAAATTTTATTGTTTTAAGGTGCTCACCCTGTATATATTTGTCTCAAATAGACACAGTACAAAATTAATGTGCAAAAACTAAGATTAAAAATGTCGTTTCGACCCTAAACTACTAACAATTTGACTAATTTTGTGGCACATGTATATGCATAAAATGCGAAAAACTAGATATCTACTATAATATCCGTAAAGTATTAAAAAAAACTTAATATGATATTTGGAAGCTTCATAGCTAACTGGGATTTACAGTTAAAGAACAAAGTTTTATGTTGTAACTTAAATATAGAAGCGATAAGTCAGTTCTAATTATACTACATTTATTAAGCCAAAACAGTGAGTCAAAAATCCTTATTTTGCTGTTTCATATTTGCAAAAAGAAATGAACTGTGACTTCGAATTGAAAAGGTGACTTTTACAGTTTTTGACCGTAATTCGAAAACAAAAAGAGATATTTTTTCCCTAAAGATACATATGAAAGTAAAGAATCACAAAATCGGACGCGGGTATAAAACGTTAAGTTTAAAAGTTCTACTGAACTAAACAAACATTATCCATTTAATCAGCAAGTTTAGTGCAAATAGATGGCAGCACATTAGCAAAGTTGATGACAGCAATTAAAGTAATTTATCGCATTTAGCAAGCGCATACGTCCCCTTGGCAGTGGCAGCGTGCACTCCACACCCCATGCTGGCGAAGGTAGTGAGAGGGTGGATCAACCCATGCGGTTACGGGGATTTTATACGCCTAATTTCTCCCTAACACCGCATGTGTCGTGCTTTTAACAATATATGACATGATCCAGTGAAAGTTCAATGATTGCGCTTTTTTCTAAATTAGAGGCCCTTTCGTTCTCCCCAAGTTCATTTTGAATCGGGCAGCATTGGCTTCAGTGGCATTTGCTGATAAACCATAACCTGTGTCTTATACATTTCGAAACAAATTGACGTTGCTTTTATAGGCACATAGATAAAACCAATATTTACAAAAACTATTTAAAGTATACGGTAAAATCATAATTTGAAAATTATTTTAAATATATAATATACAAAGACATGTTTTTTGATATACAATTGATAAAACACATCAACTATATTAATTGTTTTCAACATCAGCCGATGGTTTATGACACATCGTTACAAATACTTCTTCATTGCCAACCTACGGAACGAAACAAAAATAATTGTAGTTACAAAGGCTGTTATGAGGAAAATGAAAGTTTCCTAAAAGCGATAGAATGTAAAATGGCAGCAACCACCTTGTATGATAGAAAAACACGATGCGAGTGAATAAATAGCGAAGTAAAGATGAAAATAGATAGAAGACAAAATAATGCAATGGAGGCCATACCAGAGAAGAAGAGGAACACACCGATGAAGAAATGGACGATGGAAACGATGATGCTGAAATAACTGGAAAGAGTTAGCATATGATAGAAAAATGGAAACGAAAATGGGGGCTTACCTATATCTGAATATGGATAGAAGGAAGCTAGAAGAAGAAGAAACAATTATAGGGTTACATAAATATTACAGAAAAATTAAACACAACATTTTCTATATCATATGCCTATTATTTTGAAAATCTTAGGTTCTACTTTGCGAGAAAACCAAAAGCCATGCCCGACCATTTTAATGGCACTACAACGAAAGTGAGCAGCTCTATCTAAAGTTTTTGAAAAAATTGAAAATTTCCAGTTAAATCTTGTAATGCAGCATACCGTATGAATGATTTAAATAATATCTAGATATCCAAGGTATATCATGTGATGTAACAGTTGCATGTTTTTAACTGGTGGTGTTGTAAAGGGCAACCAGAGGGTTGTTTATATCAAGTAGTAAAAAATAACTTAAATTGATAATCTACGATAAATAGTCACGTAAAGGGTTAAATTCTCATTAATTGTGAAGAATAATAATTGATGATTTGATACGTAGTAGCAATATAGTATTCTCTACGATCAAATTTGACTATAAGTCACAAATATTATTCAAATATAAAATTCAAGATTATTTGATTCCATTTAACGTGGATACTACTACGAAGCCAGTAAAATCAGTGAAAGTGAGTGTTGTGGTATGCTGTTGAAGTGTTGAACTGTCTATCCACATAAGAGAGGTTTCAAAGAGGCACAACGAGCTTTGATTTAGTCGGGAACAGCCCAAGGAGGTGTTTACTGACTAGAATTTATCCATTTAGGAGATGAGATAACGCCTGCAGATACAAGATAGACAATCAGAAGGTTAGTGCCCATTTCTTATGAAATATTAAGAAGTTATATAGCAAGTTTGGTGCGGTCAATCATTATTAATTGTAATTACATTTATAAATTAATTTAGAAAAATTAATTTTCTAAATTTAATAGTAGTAATTGGAGTACTCGACGTTTTTTACAATTATAATTTAAAATTTATATTTTGGGATTACTTTATTTTTTAGAATCTTCATTTAAATCAAGTTTGGACATTTAACATTTTATTAAACTATTTTTGACAATATCTATTTATTTTTGTAATGTCAGATCAACCTTCGATGTGCTACTGACAAACTGAAAGTATGAATTTAACTTTGTGAAGTACCTGAAACGTGTATTTGATTCACAAAGTCAAATAATTATTGTATTTTAAAAGTAATTCAGTCTTTAACTACTAGAGAAAGTTGTTAGTTGAAAATTTACCCATTTAGCTGGGAGTCAGGAATCCCATTGCTTGTAAAACTAACTAGCCGAAGCTTTAAAAAACTATAATCACATGACATAATTCTTAATGTCAAATTGATTTATGTGATACGTCAAATCCTATTTATTGTATTAAGAAGTAAGGTAAGTCATAAGTGAGCTATACTTGATAGTGCTTCTTTTTAATAGTTAGAAAAAGGGATATTTAATTTTATATTAATTGTAATACGCCGTAAGAGAGTGATATATTACAATCTTAAAGTAGTTCTACAGTCTATTGAAGATTGTCTACATTGACAGCAAAGTTTGTCCATTATTGTATTGTCCTGAAAAGGCAATCAATATTTATTTCCTATAATACTGAAAAGAAAGAAATAAGCTTCCCTATTACGTATCATAGACATTATGTATCGAAATGGCAGATACTAAGTTAAAAAATCTTGAATATGGAAGGTTTTTTGAATATTGAATATAGTATTAATTTTTATATGGTTACGGTGAACAACAAAAACGAATATTTTTAGATTTTAAATGTTGCTCTCTGTAGCAACGAGAATATTTACTGTAAACAATGGTTTTGTTTCTGTTTTTCTATCAACTTAACGGTATGACTAGGGCTTTTATTAAAACATAGCTTTCTAAAAGGTAGTTTATCTTGTATACCCAAAAGAGAATTTATATTCAATTATTTACAGTTTCATGTCATAAATGCCTCTTGCCCCATGCCTCTTGAAACCGAATTTGGCTTAGCTACACCTAAGTTCAGTAACAGTAATTAATAGCAAATTGGAACATTTGTGTATCTTGTAATATTTAGATAAAAGTCTATCTGTTTAGTTCATTTCGTCGTGACCTCCACAGTGTCGAGTATTTACGCGGCCGAAAGTGCATTTTAGTGAAAAGCGTTGCCTTCCAGAAATCTGTCCTAGTCAACTCGCATAGCTCTGGAGGCTCTAAATAACAATCAATTGTGAATACAAATGGACAGCATCTCCAGCCAGAAGCTAAAGGACTCCCAGAGAAGGAATAACGCCGTCACATGAGAAAACCTGGCACAGCTCGGATGTTCCCATTTGAAATTTGTTAACTTAGCAAATTATATCGCATTGCTTCGCCCTGCGTACCCAACCGGGGGACATTTTTGAGCTCGTTCTGCAACCATCGGCATCGTGGCAGCTTGTGGCGTCAAGCATCATTCTCCGAGTGAGTATCGGATTAGCTTGCGCGATCCGAGAAATACCGCATACGGATTCGGACCTTCAGACAGTTTAATGTTCGCGTATGAGACCATTATTTCAGTGTCTTTTTATATTATTTAAATATAAATGTAAGTCAATCATAATTATTCTAGTTTGTTTGACTGGTGCGTGTAGGACTTAACAATCGATCGTAGTTCTTATATTATTAATTTTTACCGTTTTGTTTGGCAATGATCATTTATTTTAGTTGTAATCCTATTTAATTTGTTCTTTTATTTGTGTGTATTATATATTATTGTGTTACAGTGATTGTGAGCAAATTCGTTTTTATTTGAGTAGAAGCTTAGAGTATGTCTTTTCAGTGTTTTGAGCTAAATTAGGTCAACTTGCGAAGCTTTGTTCCATTGAGTATCCATAAGATTTCTCTAAACTGAGTTAGCTGAGAACGAAAGGGCAAATATTTATGCAAATTAAACACCGCGACGGAGTTAACAAACGTGCCGTTACACTCCGATTATAATCTATATCTGAAGCTTTACATGTAAACTGTGCAATCTCAAAATGTACAATTATGAAAATTATTTTGCATTTTTTAATTCTGAGTTAGCCCATAAAAAAGATTTTTTTACAGGGAGTAAAAGCCGGAAGCTAGCGTTTTCATTTTTTGGTCAGTTTTCTTTTTGTTTAAAGGAACATTGGTTCTAGACAGTATGAAAATAATATTTCAACTTGGCTCTTTCAAAATAATGTTTTTTGTGTTCATACATTTGTTTACATCTATATAATAAAGCTTTTCTGTAGTCAAGTTATATGTGTATTAATTTTACTGGCTCTAAAATGTTTAAATAATTACATTGTGGACATGTATTTCAATTTTGATGATTATTCATCTACAGTATCTTGTTACATATAAATACTCGTAATATTTCTTACTTAACAATATATTTTAATACATTTTCCTCCTTCAACTTCTTTTTTTCGAAAATTACATATTAAGGTCTGTAAAGTGTTATTAATTATTAATATTAATTTTCAAAACATAGCTAAATCATAAGAATCAACGATTTACCCTTCCTAGCTGAAAAGTTACATGGGTTTGAAAACCAAATAACAGGGGTGCAGATTCAATTACTTTTGTAATAAAGGAACATCTGCGTCAAAATTGGGAATTTTGGGTATAAACGTTTACGGTAACTTGACTCTATTGTAGAAGTAACTGGCTTGTCTGTACATTTTTAAGAAATTGCTATTTATTGCGCTAATAATTGTACTATTTAATATGTTTAAAATTAACACTAATTTCTTTACATTTGAGTTTTGAAACATTTAATTGGAAATTAACGGATATCCCCAAAAAAGAAATTTTTGAAAATCGAGTATTTGTTTACACATTAGCAAAAGTTTACAAATATTTGAAGATCGAAAATTAATGGTCATGAAAACTGTTTTAGCAAATCATTATTTACATACTCTTAGATACGTTTTCCCGGTTATAGTCAACAGTAAGGTAAGCCACAAATACAGAACGAAGATAAAGGCAATCCTTGGACTAACAAAACGAACATTTAATATTAAATTTCTGATCTTGTAGCCATATGCATTGGATTGAGATAGTGATTTAGAAACAGTTACTCATTATCGGCACTAAAGGGTTTTCCTATCAATCTAATTGAATATCTGGTACTGTAAATTAGTTTTGTTGCCAATCTGAAGCGATAAAATTAAATAAATACTGTGCAATAATTCCCAGTTGTTCCACTTGCGCTGTCAATATTGTCATGTTTTATTAATTTTGATTTTCGGCTGAACATAACAAATTATTATCGATCTGCTTTGGCATTATTTCTGCATATAACAAAATAGATTTCGAATGTATATTGACATGCGGAGCGTATAATAAAGTAACTGTTGGAGTGTAGATAACGAGTAATTTGCTATAATTTATGCATTTAGAATGACGTGGGAAGCAGTTTTTGTTATGTAGCTTCTCCACATCTAAATTTAATCATAAAATTTTTATATTAAAAATAAATCCTACTACAGTTGATTCGTTAGCTTTTACATTCAAACAACATACATAATACAATCACATGAGGTATGCACCAATACAATAAACTGAAAATTCTGTATAAACGTTAAAGAAACGTAGTTATCAATTATTACTACCGACAATGTGGCTAATAATAAATAGAAATATTTTTCATAAAAAAGTTATAGTAGTTTGTATTTTAACTACTACTGATGGGTCATTTTGACCAGCTACAAGCATAATAAATTTAAAATTTGTGTCGTGAAATTGTGCAAGATGACAATTAGTGGCAAAAATTTGGCAACAGTGATGAATCAGGAAGTAGTAGATTCACAGCAAGATGCTCCTGAAGTAAATGATAGATTGCATGCCACTCCGGGAAATCTTAAACAGTGCAGATGTAAAAGACCGTAAAGGATGCATCCAGCACAATTTATAAAGAAAATTTTAAGTAAATCTTAGCGATGTAAATAATAATAATCAACGTAGTTGAAGTAATTAGCATGAACAAAGGTTTAAAAAATGCATAAAACTATGAATTTACACGCCAAGTACAAGAACAAATGGAAGCATTCTAATCAAAGTAAGATTCTTACAACAAACCCGATTCCCCTTAGAGGTTTGGAAATAGATCTTCGAGAGAACATTTAAGACATGTAGTTTTTTGTGTGATTTATCCAAAACACGACAAACCTGCCGTTGAAGCATTTGTAACCCTACACTGACGGCACTGGCGAAAATTGTTTCTGATATACTATAGCATTATCAAAAATCATCTAGTATGGCTATGGAATAATTCCCAATTGATGGATACAACTAGAAGTAATTTAAAAATTAAAAAGTTTGACATTTAGTATAAGCGTAGATAAGCGTAGATACTAGATGAACCTATTTTCGATCATCCTATATATATTCAGCACGATTTTCTTTTTACTTCCTTTTACGATAAAGGAATTATTGGATTTACCCCAAAAATTCGAAATTGAGTTTTCAACAGATCTTCACGTTTTAGAGTCCCCTGATCCCAAAAAACATATTTTTTCATTGGTCTGTCTGTGTGTCTGTCTGCCTGTGAACAGAATATCTCAAAAATGAAAAGAGGTATGGCGTTGAAACTTCATATATAAGTTTTGTGTAGTATGCAGATGAGACAGCAAGCTTTTGAAGAAAATCGCATAACCGGAAGTAGGTGTTTACTATGGTAATTTTTCAGTTTTTTTATTTTTTCAAAAACAGCTGTAACGATTTTTTTCAAACTTTACATTTTGATTACATTTTTAATGTGTATTGATGCGAGCTAGGTTATTTTCCACTTGAATACTTCTAAAGTGGGATTCTCTTGTTTTATTTTCTATTTTTTTATTAACTTCTATTTTAAATAGAACACCCTGTATATTATTACATACTTGAATTCAGCTTAAAATTTTAGAGAAAATTTGTCTCTTCAACTAACGCTCTATTTTGTACCGATTTTATAGAATTTCTAATTTTTGAAAATTTTTGACAACTGCTTAAAAATGAAAAATGAAATTTTTTACTAATTATAAGATCACTGTAAAAGAAAGTTGTGTGAGTGTATCATACCAGATTTTTTGCTATGTTATTTCCTTCTCGACGATGATATGACACGAAATTAAAGGGTCAAAAAAGGTAGATTAACCAGTATATCAGATACCTATATCAAATCGGCTTATATCGTAAATAACTGAAAGGAATGTTGGTTTCCATAGCTCTATTTGAATATAGATGAAATCGTGGTCCCATTTAGAGAACTGTGTGGCAGTATGTATACCGGGTGACAATGAGACTAGGGCCATGTTTATATCTTCTTTATTTATGAATCGATTTGGATAAAATTCTATACCAAGATACTAGACATAATTTCTGATTGGCTGATAAATATAGTCAAAATGACTGACTTCCGGTTTCACCGGAAATGATACTAACTTTAATTTTTTAAATGGAACATCCTGTATATTTTATGTTTTTCGGAATCTACGAGTCAAATTACATATAATAGTCTTACCAAATTAAAATTTTTTTAAACAAAAAATATTTTTTCAATTTTTATTTTTTACCATAGAAGGCCTTGACTTGGAAAAATCTATTCTAATTGACTCTAGCAACTCTTAATAATAGCTATTATATCAATAAGGTCAATAACAAATCTTTAATAAAAGAATATAGTTTGCTAAACTCGTTTTTTAAGAAAAAGTCACTTTTTTTAAATGGCACCTACTAAGGGCCATCTTGCCATTAGATGGAAAATGTAATTACCAATCTAACGATATGTATCATGCACTACTTTATCTTTATCTGAAACTGAAAATTAATTAATTAATTATTTGTTTAAATCTATTTAAAAAACCAATGTTAGTGTCACTTCCGGTGAAACCGGAGGTGACACTAACACTGCTTTGGTATTATTAGTTATTACATATTTTAATTAATTAATTAATTTTCAGTTTCAGATAAAGATAAAGTAGTGCATGATGCATATCGTTAGATTGGTAATTAAATTTTCTGTTTAATGACAAGATGGCCCTTGGTAGGTGCCATTTAAAAAAAGTGACTTTTTCTTAAAAAACGAGTTTAGCATTAAAGATTTGTTATTGATAAAATACTAGATATTATTAAGAGTTGCTAGAGTCAATTAGAATAGATTTTTCCAAGTCAAGGCATTCTATGGTAAAAAATAAAAATTGAAAAAAATTTTTTTTTGTTTAAAAAAATTGAAATTTGGCAAGACTGTTATCTGTAGTTTGACTCGTAGATTCAGAAAAACAAAATATATAGGGCATTCCATTTAAAAAATCAAAGTTAGTATCATTTCCGGTAAAAGAAGTCAGTCATTTTGACTATATCTATCAGCCGATCAGAAATTATGTGTAGTATCTTGGTATAAAATTTTATCCAAATCGATTCATAAATAAAGAAGATATAAACATGGCCCTAGTCTCATTGTCACCCGGTATACCCATTAAACTTGAGAAATGTGACATAACTGTATAAAACAAATGATGATATACAGGGTGTTTCAAAATTGCACGGAACAAATATAGAGGCGTTATTCTGCATAGAATAATAGAAAAACTCTAATAAACATATGTCCTAAAATCATTCATTTCAAAGATATCCTTGATCAAAGAATTAAACATAGCAATCCGTTTTTCAAACGTAGGCTGGTGCTTTGTTCCAACATATTTTTACTTCCTTTTACAATAAAGAAAGTATTAGATTCACCCCATTCATCAATCATTCATTCATTCATAATCTGTAGCCTCTTTTACCTCGCGGAAAGTGCAAAACTTCAAAATTGAATTTTCAAACAATCTTCACATTTTAGAGTTCCTTGAACCCAAAAAACATATTTTTATTCATTGGCCTGTCTGTCTGTCTGTCTGTGTGTGAACCGAATATCTCAAAAATGAAAAGAGGTACCAAGTTAAAACTTCATATATAAGTTTTGTGTACCTACCATCTAGATGCGACAGCAAGCTTTTAAACAAAATCGCATAACCGGAAGTGTGGTGTTTACTCTTGTGATTTTTTCAGTTTTTTTCAATGTTTTCAAAAACGGCTCTAACGATTATTTCAAACTTTACATTTTAAATGTGTATTAGTGTGAGATAGGAGATTTTCAAGTTGACTACCTCTAAAATGGGTTTCTTTTGTTTGTTTTCTATTTTTTTTATTAACTCTTATTTTAAATAGCATAGCCGGTATATTATTACATTTTTGAATTAAGCTTACAATTTAAAGAAAATTTGTAATTTTTGAAAAATTTTGACAAATGCTTATAAATTTAAAATCAATAATCTTAAATGTTAACTGTGATATTTTCGTGTTTTTTACTATGTTTTATGTATTAAGTATGGTAGACTTATAGTGCGATTTAAATTAAAAAAAAAGTTTACTGTGATAGTTTCATGTCTTCACTATGACTTGTGCAATAATTGTTATCATATTCTTATGCACCAACAAATATTATTATTATTATTATTATTATTTCAAGTTTTTTATTTTTGTTTTTTTAGTAAAATTTATAGTTACTGTTCGAAGTAATATCTTTCTTCTGAGTCACCCATAATAATTTTGACAGTTGTCAGTAAAACATACAGATAATGAAAACCGAATACCAGTCTATTAAATCTTAAACGCTTTAAAAACGAATTGCTATCTTTAATTCTTTAATCAAAGATATCTTTGAAATGAATGATCTTAGGACATATGTTTATTAAAGTTTTTCTCTTATTCTTTGATGCAGAATAACTTCCTTATATTTGTTCCTTGCAATTTTGAAACGGAAACTTTTGTTGGAAAATTTATCAGGCCGGGTTCAGAAAGTGACACTCTATAATGGATCAAATATTTAAAATTAAATGTATCCAAACACTCGGATATGAATACAAAATTCGAATACATAGGTATTCTGTCTGTGGACTTTATGCAATCGTCTAGCACAGTATGCAGGTGCCACTGGTGAAAGTGATGCAAGAATGATAAAGTTACAGTAATCTATTCCGATTGGTGAAGATTAGCTTTATATACTCCGAGGAGAGTAAAGAATCAGAAGAGTCTCGAAAAAAATATAAATAATGCGCTACGACTAGGTGGCCCGATTTCAACATAAATGTGTAATTTTTTATTGGAAAATATTACGAGAGAGAGAGAGAGAGCAGAATAGGAGACCACACAATGTTTACCAAGTAATACCAGTGTACTACGTATGTTGAAGACCTAACAATAATAACAAGATCAACAAGGGTACTAACGAAAACATTGAAAAGCAAAAAATTGGACTAAATATAAAAGAAAGTAAAAACAAAAGCATGAGGGTGGAGAGAAACAAAAAATTAAGGCACGCATACAGTTCAGAAAGTAAATAACAGATTCATCGAATCAAAAATATAGAAGACAACATAGTAACCAGAACGTCTAAAATTTCTAAGGTAATCGAAGATTGTTATTCCAACTTGTATGCATCCAAAGTGCCCTATCTGAATGCAAACGAAACAGAATCAATCATACTAAATGTCAACTCTGAGGAAATTCCTGAAATTATACAAGAGGAAATATATGCAGCCCTAAACCAGATGAAAAACTGTAGATTTTCTGGAGAAGACGGTATAACTACAGAAATGTTAAAGATAGGTGGTGCATCTTTCATCAAGGCTGCACAGCTCCTTCTAAACCGGTGCCTATATGAAGAAAAAATACCAACAAGCTGGAAAACCGCGGAAGTAACATTGTTATTCAAGAAAGGAGACGCCACAGATGTAGAAAATTACAGACCAATCATCTTAATATCCCATTTATATAAGGTATTGACGAAAATTATAACAATTCGCCTGGCAAATAAAGTCGACTTTTACCAACCCGTCAAGCAAGCTGGCTTCAGAAAAGGATACGGCACCATTGACCATCTCCAAGCAATACGAACACTGATTGAGAAATGCAAGGAATATAATATACCACTGCATCTGGGGTTTTTCGACTACCGAAAAGCTTTTGATACAATAGAGTTCTGGTCAATATTTACAGGACTAAATGACGCCAGAATAGATTCCCGGTATACAACACTTTTAAAAGACATCTACAAAAACGCCACTATACACATTAATGTCAACGAGAATGTAAGAACTGGCAAAATACCTATCGAAGGAGGTGTCAGGCAAGGGGATGCTATCTCCCCCAAGCTTACCCGATTTGTAGATGACATCATTATTATCAGTAGAAACGAAGAGGAATTAGAACAAATGTTATTGGAGCTAAATACAGCCTCGCAGACCATAGGACTCCAAATGAATCTCAATGAAACAAAAGTAATGTCCCATTCCCAAAGACAATTTCATATAAACAATTATAATATAGTAAATGTCGACGCGTATGTATACATTGGCCACTTAACTAAACTAGGCAAACAAAATCAAGCTGCAGAAATTACAAGAATAGTAAAACTAGGTTGGACGGCTTTTGGATATCTGAGTTGGGTTCTAAGGAACAAGAAGATGCCGATTAGTTTAAGATCGAAGGTATGGAACAGTTGCATTTTGCCCGTGATGACCTATGGTACCGAGACAATGGCACTTACGCTAAAGAGCGCTACAAAATTGGAAACAACACAACGTGCTATAGAAAGATCTATGCTTAGTATAAGCCTAAGAGACCATATCAGAAATACAGACATTAGAGGACGCACAAATGTTACGACAAAGGATCGCGAGGTTGAAATGGAACTGCGTTGGACATGTCGATCGCAAAACATCAAGTGAATGGGTGAGTCGCATTACGAGATGGCGACCCAGACAACCAAAAGAATCGTCGGGCGACCACAGAAGAGGTGGCTTGACGATATCAAAAAGATCGCTGGGAACACATGGCACCAAACAGCACAAAATAGGACAAATTGGCAAAATCTAGAGGAGGCCTATATCCAAAGGTGGATGAAAGAAGGCTGAGAAGAAGAAGAAGGTACAGTTCAGATACAGAAGTCCAGTCCCTATAACATAGTGTGTTTACATCCAGAAGTGTATCAAATAAAATTATGCTAAAATGCGATGATGAGTGATAAGAGCGTCTGTGCATATGGAAAAGAAAAAATTACAGGAGGATACCAGGAGGAAATTTACTATTGGTATTTGGCGAAGAAGACTCCGGGACGAACGGACACTGAGGGTGGTAGATTCACAGAGGGTACGATGGTTGAAACCACTGCGTAACACGACAGATTGTAGAGCACCAAAGAAAATACTGTTAGGCAGATTCGACAATGATACAAGAAGAGGATAGTCGAAATTTAAGAGATGGATGACTTAGGATCTCTAGGTACAAGAAACTAGAAACACAAAGTGCAAAAGAAATTGGAAAGGAATAACTGTTACAGTCATGGGCCTTAATGGTATATAAGGCAAACTATAATACGTATAAGAGTATGTACGAGGGATGTACAGTATTTATTGTCCCTAGCATAGAATACAACATTATTTTTCAACATAATCCCCTTGAACGTGAAGACACTTATTCCACCTATGTTCAAGCATAGCAACACCTTTCTTGAAAAACTCGGAGTCTTGATCACAAAAAAAGTCCTGCACTGCTGCCATAACAGCGCCATCGCCCTCAAATTATGTTTCCCGGGGACTCTCTTTTAGCTTTGGAAATAAATAAAAATCATTGGGAACTAAGTCAGGGGAGTAGGGTGAATGCGCCATAACTTCAAACCCAGCGTCGCGTCATGAATTGCATTCATAGAAATAAGGCTCTTATGAACTGGGGCGTTGTCTTGATGAAAGATAATTCCGGGTGACAGTTTTCTTCTTCTTTTTTCTTTGATGCAATCACGAGTTTTGTAACTAATGCTGCATAATATTAACCAGTGATTGTGTGGCCACGTTCCAAAAAATCTACCAGTAAAATTCCTCATGCACTGTGAATGTTGTCTTGAGTACATGCAGAATGCGGCCGACCAGCACCTTTTGCATGTTCGCAGGTTGTTCTGCCACATTTGAACGCTCGAGACCATTTTTTTACTACTTGATAGGAAGGAGCAGAATCTCCAAGCACGCCAACCATATCTGTATGAATTTCCTTAGGTGTTTCTTTTGTAGGTACTTGATGACGGCATGAAGTTCACTTTTTTCCATTTCCCAAAATCTTCATGCAAACATGATTTTGCACTATTTTTTTTTAAACTAACAGTTGAATTATGCCAAAATGGCAGTGTGTATGTGTATGAAATACCAAAGTAATTCTAAATCAACTCCTACCCTAAAAAATATAATTTAAAAGTGAACTTAATAGAGTTAAAAAATATGTTTTCGATTACGGACAACCGCACTAAATTTTTATGTACCTATTTTTATTTTGTTACGAATCTACCATAGTTTTAACTTCCTTTTACAATAAAGGAAGTATTGGATTCACCCCAAAAATTCGAAATTGAGTTTCAACAGATCTGCACGTTTTAGAGTCCCCTGTTCATTGATCAGTCTGCCTGTGTGTCTGTGAACAGAATATCTCAAAAACGAAACGAAGTACGACGTTAAAACTTCATATAAGTTTTGTGTACCATCTAGATGCGACAGCAAGCTTTTGAAGAAAATCGTATAACCGGAAGTGTGGTGTTTACTCTTAGTATTTTTCACTTTTTTTCGATTTTTTCAAAAACGGCTCTAACGATTTTTTACGTTTCTATTACATTTTTAATGTGTATTAGTGTGAGATAAGAGATTTTCAAGTTGAATACCTCTAAAATGGGTTTCTTTTGTTTGTTTTCTATTTTTTTGTTAACTTTATTAACTCCTATTTTAAATAGCACACCCGGTATATTATTACATTTTTGAATTCAGCTTAAAATTGTAGAGAAAAGAATTATAAGATCACTGGAAAAAAAAGTTGTGTGCGTGTATCACACCAGACGTTTTAACCTTTGTTTATTATAATTATTTATAATGATAAAGAATTTATGCCAACGCACACGAAGTATTTATGCTAATTAGACGTTCTGTGACAATGAGAGACAACTCGGCTCTGACCTTTTTGAAGTACAGGTAATATTCGTATCTTGGGAGACAACTCGACCCTACCCGAGAATACATGCCCTTTATTGCATCACAAATAGAAAAAAATCTGTAAAGGGCTTTACTCAGAACTTCCCTCGCAAGTAGGCGTTGTGCCAATTTTAAAATTAAAAGAAAATAGGTGTAAAATATCTACACGTTCGTAATAATACTGAAACAATGAAAGAAAATACTTGGTAATGTGAATTAAATCAATTTCAAAAAAATTTAAATTTACCAGCGATGGGATTCGAACTACAGCGTCTGCAAACGCGAATTTAAATCTGACGTCTCATTCATGGACCCATCTAGGCCCTCCCCGGCTTGCAATGCGACGCTGTATTTAACAGAACGGACCTATTGTTCAAACTTTTCAACCTTTTTATGACATTACCCTATATCTGTTGGGTCCCATTTTCATCAAGTATTACGCCTGAACTACGTACAAATTATTATTTGTATCAATTTCTCAGTTAACAGAAAAAAAATCCAAATTTAATTTTTTTACGGTGCGCACGCTATATAGATCTGTCCGAAATTTTCTAGATTTCATGACAGGTAGACATATAATCTGCAAGCAAAATATCGTCTTCATTGGGTTATACCGCTAACAGGTAGACAGACGAAATTGAGAAAACCTGTTTTTTGTCATCTAGGGACGTGAAGATATGAAAAAATCTCGGAAGGTGATTTTCTCGCGATTTCAACACGTCCTTCTTTTAGACGAGGGAAGTAAAATCAGAAAAAAGCCTTTTCAATTGCTGTAACTTGTTACGGTGTTAAGCCCATATATATAATCTTTTATCAGTATGATATTTACTATCCAAAAAGTATTGCAAAAAACCGGGATATACCTTATGCATTTTCTTTTTTCTTTTCTTGTATAAAGCTGTAAGAGTATAGTAATCGGTGATTTTAATTTCAATGGTGGCTTGACATTTGCTTTACAATGTGGTTTTAAAATCTATAATTAATATTACAAGGTTTGAACAACAATATAGCGCATTTGCTTCTAACTAGCATTGAAATTACCGTAAACCTTTTTTAAAAGAGGTTACTTTAATTCTAATGCCACCTGTAAAACATGTTCAGAACTTGTGAGGAAAGCTATTTATATATTAGCTATGTAGCACGCATGTTCTTGACGATTTAGTTGTCTTTTCCACTACCTAGTATTAAAGGCATATTACATTTACAACATAATCACTTCTACACTAGGCACCCAACTATTAATAATAATCCACGTACATTTGTTGTGAAAGTGAATGAAAAACAGAATGCAATATGAAAATGAGTAATCGCGTACTTATAAATAGACCAGTTAACTCAAAGTACAGATAATAACAATTATTAGTTATACGTTGCGATACCAATACACACTTTCTAAATACATCTGTTTACCTTACGATTATGTAAAGTGCGTTTGGTCTTTCAACAATTCTTTATTTTTCCGTGCCTAGAATATTTAGAGCATTTGTCAACATTTTAAGCAAGCAATACATATCCGTCATTTCAATATGATTCGTTATATGCCTTAGAACAGGCCGAGAAGACGCTATTTTGTGAAGCCTATTTCAATAGGGCACTTACCCATCGAGTGTCGTATAACATTTTTTGCGCTATCAACTTCTAAGGATAAAGGTACCGTTGAATACTACAAGAATATTGCTTGCCTAAATAAAGTCCAACTAAAAATACATTTTCTATAACAGTCCCAGTGCCGATATATTCATAACGGGCCTGTCAGACCAACCAGTCAGGATACGTTAACTTAACCTTTTGTCACAGATAACGAACCTGAAAACAAGTAAAAATAGGGTAGTAGCGCAAAAGCTTAATTAAAAGTATCTACAGTGAACCATTTATAATGCATAATGGCTGAATCCCAGATTTTTAGGTCGTTAAAATGCAAAAAAAAAAGTCATTAAATAGGTTCTAAAATCTCGTAATTCAGGTCTTAAAAACTTTAATTATAATTTTTGTAGCCTAAATTAAGCTACAACAAAGTAACACTATATTCTTAAATTTAAATGTAAGTTAAATAATACATTCATGCTCAGTACAAAATTCGACAGTCTTACAATAATTCTTGAATATAAACTAAGCATTTGCATGGCAAACCAAATACTGTTCCAACTTTTCTGGCTTAAAACTGAAACATATTTTAACCAAGAGAAAGATCTCTCTACATCACAAGATGTCATTGGAGCAAACCTATATTTGCTCCAGTCGGCATCTACCTACGTCTTCCTCACTTTCACCAGAAAGCAATTTTTTAAAGTTGAGGATTTCTTGAAAACCAGGATTTTTTTAATAAACAATCAAGTTTAGCATAAGCTTATGTAGCAATTAAACTTGGGGATTTTGCTAATGTTTCCATCAGTTTTTCAATAATTTCTACAGATTGAGTTAAAAGCAGTCCCACTGTTTCCAACCTTGTTATACAGTCAATCAGAATTTTAAAATAAACTTTAATATAAAGAAGATCATTTTTAATATTAGGTTTGTTAAAATACAGATGTGCTTTTTAATAGCCTGCGCCGAATCACTTTCGAAAGATGTAACAACTTAAAAATAAGCAATAACAAATTATTCCCGATAAAGAAAAACTTACTGATTTTATATCGTCAAAATTATTCTCATAAAATATAGCACTATTCAAGTGCTCTACCTAGTCAGAACGGGCTCTGGAAAAGAGCAAACCATTCAAGTGATCTTCGTACACCTGTACCCTAAAAGGGGCTTTTAAAAACACTTTCTTTACATTTCGTGGATCTGTTAACTGGCCACCTCTTTCGTGCAATTTGACGCCGTTAGATTATTTTCTTTGAGGATATGTAAAGTCGCATGTCTACGTCGATAAACCGGAAACAATTGAGCACTTGGAAGCCAACATTCGAGGCGTTATTGCCGAAATAGGTACAGCCTGATTTACTGCGAAGAGTGTGTGAAAATTGGATCTCCAAATTACGTCATCTACACGCCAGCCGCGGCGGTCACATGCCCGAAATCATATTCAAACATAAATGCCATAAAATTATCTTTCAAATAGGGCCAATTTCATGGATATTAAAAACATTTTTCTGTCTTTTATTTCAATTTAAAGTTCGGTCCCTCTAAAAAAACACCCTTTACTTGTGTCGTTCACCTTTAACTTAGATTAACTTACCAAGTGGCTCGTCAAATTTAGGTGAAATAAATGATTGAAAAAATAAGCGCTTAAATGAAAAACGATAAATAGAAAAGTTGTTCATTTTGGTGAGCTCTATCACTGGTTAAAGTATTTGCACTCATTTCCATAACACCCGCATCCCGCATCCGGAAAGTTACGGTAATTTTAGTTTCAAATTTGTTTAATAAAACCTTAATATTTTTTAATTTTCCAATTAGCCTAATTTAGGTGGTATACAAATGCAATTTAGGTTTTGTTTAGGATATTTAGGTCATTAAGAAGAAATTTTGCGTAATTAGGCATTTAGGCAAAAACAAGTATAGCTCAAAAGATGTATTTTCTCATAATTCTTGTCATCTGTAAGTCTCACATCAGTGCCTAAATTTATATGAAAAAGGATAAAACCTACAAATCCGGGCCTTAATAATGGCCATATTGCAAGCTAAATGGTCCACTCACTTTATCATTGCAATATGAGCAACCCATTATACACTAATTTAACAATGCCATTTATGTATATTTTATTATTTTGCCACCTGTCAAATTATGCAAGGTGTTTTTTAAAAATTTAATTAACAATTAGATTTAAAACTAACGATTTATTAAACATGATTTATACAGACGAAGAAAAAATAGTAATGTGTATAATGTATCACTCCGGATTATCATTAGGTAATTATCATTTTACTGTAAAATATCCTAACAGACCAGTCCTTAATGCGTCTACAATATCAAGAAAAGTTAGAAAATTTGCAAGTACAGGCAAAAACAGTAACAAACGAATTTGCCCAGTTAAACGTGTTGCAAGTCGTTACAGAAAATAAAAATATCTCTACTAAAGGGATTGCCAATCAAGTAATTATTAGTTTTGTATTCTTCCGCAATCAATTTTTATATCCTATAGAACATTTTTCCAAATTACTCGAAATTATATCTGGCAGATTTATTGAATTTTGCACTATTGTTTCTGAACTGAAAATGCAGTTATTTATACCACCTCCATTTACCCTATTTACATTATTTTATTTTTTTAAATTAAACCATAAATTATTTAAACAGTACTTTCTAAGACATCGGCGTTTCGTATACTTCACGATGTGTTCATCACGTATACGAATCACCATTATATATATAAAAGTTACAAATATGGCAATCATCAACGGCTTATTAAAAATAATTTTGAAAATAGAACAGTGTTTTGTAAAACACTAATCAACAAACTATTTAATGAAAACATTCTATTGAATCACATGCAGTTCCCTGACAAATGCACGCTTAATATGTTCTTAATCCAGTTTTCCTTAAGTATTATGCACTGTTTCCCGGATCCTAGGTATTGGCCAACGGAAAATTTGCATGCATTTCAAGAATCACATATACAGTATCGACAATCTGTAATGACTTGGTATGGTATTATGAATGGCAAGATTATAGGACCAATATTTATAGATAGTACTCTAAATAGTGCCAAATACTTGCATCTATTAGTGCAGCTACCTCAAACAATCATAGAAGCTAATATTAATATCGAGATACGTGACATCATATTGCAACAGGATGGAGCCCCCCCTCATTGTACCAGGGAGGTAGTTAATTATCTTAACGTCACATTTTCTTTGTGGATTGAAAGACGGTGTATTATCAATTGGCCTCCGAGGTCTCCTGATATTTCTCCAAATGTCTTTTTTCTGTGGGGTTTTTGAAGAGTAAAGTTTATACAGTAGAGCCAGTTGAATACATCCATACCTTAAAAGAGAGATTAATTAATGAGTGTCGAAACATACCTGTTAATTTCGTTAATAATTTGATAGCAGAATTTAACAATCGCTTAGCCTTCTGTTTGGTAATACAAGATGGGCACTTCGAGCAGTTATTATAATACTCACAACTGCTTGCTGCTGTTCCTATTTCTTCATTTGTATATAATTCATTTTCGTTATTGAATAATTATTTTTTAACTATGAACACGTTTTATGTTGAGGTTAACCTCTCTTGGTAGTTTGGTAATGCTTTGGTACTAACTTCGGTTAGATAAAACTAACTAGCTGGTAATGAATGTATAATGAGTTGTCTATATACCAATGATAAAGTGGGCGGACCATTTAGCTTGCAATATGGCCATATTGCATTATAAATGGACTTCACTGTACGTATTTATGAACAAGTACAACTTTTTTATAATATACCGGTCCGAAATTCATAAAGGTAGTGTTATCTCTATTATTATTTAATTTATGTAAAATATATTTATAATTTTTAGCAGTCTTTCAGAAATAATTACAAAACGAACATAGCTAACAAACTAACACTATTGCTATTGTTTTGTTAGTAAAATTTTAAATTTGACAACGGGTGCGATGGATCAAAATCGAATAACCCAACTCGAACGGAATATTTCAAATATCTCGGCATCTCACTAACGCACTAAGTCCAATTAGTAAGCACAGCCCAAGATTATACCGTTGTATTAATTGAATACAAGTGCTGGATGTCGATAAAACGATTTATTGCTTAAACCGGCATAATACCTTCCATCAAATCACGTATTCAAATTTTGCGAGTCCGATTTCACGCTAAAGTTGCTCGAAAGCATACAGACCGTTTAATACGCATTATATGTGATAATTAAATGCAAATTGCAGCTCATCTAAGCGGCATTGCTGAAAACAGCGTACTCTTGATGAAGTGTAATCTAATTACAGTTAACAATGAACGCAGCGCTCGCTCTAGGCTTAACTTCCAGCATACGAGGCGCTTTCACAAGATGTTCGCAAAATGAATAAGCCTTGTCAGAAAACGGTTCCGGCTAAAATTATACGGAACTAAATATCCTCGAATTAAACTTAATTCTGCTGAGGATTTATTATCCATGGCTTCTATTTTTAAAACGAGGCGAAACGAATTATTTTCGCTTACACTGGATTTTGCATGACTTTACGCAGCGCCCGTAATGTTGAAATACACTTCATGTATAACCAATTCTACCTTAAATTTGTATTTAGAGCAAGCCCTGTAAAAAAGGGCAAGGAAGAATTATGTAAGCGTATGTTGATCTAAATTAATAAAAAGTAGGTTATTGAATAAGGACAACTTTTTAATAAACCTCTTTATCGATTCTTTATGAGTCCTAAACGACTACCAGATTCTTCTGCAGAAGTTAAAGAACAATAAATTTACACAAATTGTTTCAATAGAAACTACTTCAAACATCACAAATAGTTTCTCTAGGTTTATAACTTTTAACCATTTATTTCTATTTACATTTCCTCAGTACCTAGTACCATGACATTTTATTAAAAATTCTAATTAGATTGCTCAATTCGAAAACATCCTATGTTATCTTTCTACCATTTTTAACTGAAGCTCCTATTGATTTAGCATCTAGATATTAAGCATTTTGTGGATCATTATTCGTGTTCTTCAGTGTGAACAAAAAAAAGCTGATAGAAGATATGGAACAAATGAAGATACCGACAACAATAATAAAATTAACTCAAGCAACAATGGAGAACGCAGAAGCTGGGGTTAAATATAATAACATTAATAACGAACAACAGACAGATTGAAAGGCAATGAAGTTGTCAACATCATTATTCGGCATATTTATAAAAGATACGAGGGGGTATTGATATTTAGTTAGCCTAGGTCACTTTCCTTGACCAAAAAAACATATTGTTATCGTGTCAACAACCATGACTTATTAGAAATGTGAAATTTTACTTTAAGAAGTTGAAAATCGATAAATTAGAGTATCCAGCCATCATCAAGTACCTGTATTTAATGGGGTTAAGGGATAAGCAGATTTAGAAATATATGCACACATTCGGCGATCAGTGCCCTTTTTACGCAACTGCGAAAAATTCGATTGCGTCATTCAAAAGAGGAAAACTTTCCGCTGAAAATGAGAGGAGGCCGGAAAGACCGATTTCGGTGTCTACGGCCGAAAATATTGATGCAGTTCATGACATGATGTTGTCAGACCGTCGAATTGGACTGAAACATATAGCTGAGATACGCGTCCATCATATAGTTCACGCCATTTAGATATAAAAAAATTGCAAAATAGATCACCAAATGCTTGAATGCCGATCAAAAAGAAGCAAGAGTGGAAGCGTCACGCTTAATTTGTGCCCGTTTCGAAGAAGATGCAGACGTTTTGAAACGTGTTGTTTCAATGGATGAAACTTGGGTTTATTTTTACGACCCAGAAAAAAACAGCAATCTATGAAATGGAAACGTCACGGTTCTCCAAGGTCTAAGAAGTTTCGAGTTCAACAATCCGCTAGAAAAGTTCTTGCTTCAGTTGTTTGGAATATCCGTGGAGTAATTATGGTCGATTATCTAGAACAGGGTCGAACAATATCTGGAGATTATTATTCTAAATTACTAGTCACCCTTAGAGAGAAATCGAGGAAAAAAGACAGCATGTTAGCGAAAGGTGTGTTGCTTTTGCAAATAATGCGCCGTACAAAAATCGCGCATCGCCATGACCTCAATTCGTAATCTAGAGTTCATATTACACCAGCTCTATTCCGCGAATCTAGCCCCCTCGGATTATCATCTATTTCCTCAATTAAAAAAAAACTAAAAGGATAAAAACATTTTGTGTAATGAAGAGGTAATAGAAGCTGTGGAGGGTTGGTGTTCTAAGCAAGAAGAATTTTTTTGAAAGGTTTAGATGCGTTGCAGGTGCGCTGTAAAAAGTGTATTAATTTAAGAGGAAACTACGTTGAATAATAATATATTTTGAGTTTAAAATTTTAGTTGTTTCAATAGTAGGCTAAGAGCATATCAAGTTATAATATATCTGTTAAAAGTAATACAAAGAGAGCATAATAAAAGAGGATAAATCCAAATACACACAATCTCAAACAACTATAGGGAAGCAGCAAACACTAACTTAAACCGAAAAAGCACAAGTGTAAAGAAGCAAATACATATAAGTACCTAGGGATACAAGTGAGCTACAAAAAACAGTAGAAGGTATGACATTAAAAAAAAAGATGTAGAGGAACTAAAATAATCAAAAATTAATATATTGGTGAATTTCTTGATATTAGAAAAAGGTCAAGAGGACGTAGTCAAGAACATAAAGACCTAAAGACTGATATGGTTTTGGTATATTGTATGATAAAAAAAAATCAGTGATAGCATTATTAACCATGATACTACTACTACTAAGATAAACCCACGCGCATGGGATAAGCCCATTTCTCTCGCACGCCTGACGTCACTCCGTGACAAATTTCCACAGCAGCAGGCAGTTTGATACGGCGGTTAAAGGTTTCGGTTCGGTGTTTAATGTGTTATTCGTTTTGTTTGCAGATATATGTGCGTGAAATTTAATAAATTATAATTAAAACATTGCATTAAACATTTATTACCATGGTGTACTGTGCAGTGATGGGTTGTTTAAGCAACAACAACAAAAACAGCAAGAAAGTTTCCGATTGCCGTTTCTTTAGTTTTCGAAGGGACAAACATGTTTGCGAACAATGGATTCTAAAGTGTTACCAGCAACACAAATTTAATGTGAAAACATCAAGAATATGTTCAAATTATTTTGTAGAAAGTGATTACTGTTCCGAAGAGAAACTGTTGGAATTACCGCAAAATAAATGGAAGTTGAAAAGTGATGCAGTACCTTCTCTTCATTTTTAACAATTTTAATGGGGAGTCATTAAAATTGACCAAAAATTATTTAAAAGTCTTAATGGATTTAGCGGAATCTATCAATTTAAGTACAGAGGCCAAGCATCTTTTCTTTCGATGCAAAATGTATTTTAAAATGAAAATATTGAAAAGAGATATTAAAGAAAAATCCAAAATGAGGAAGAGAAAAAATACAAAAATTGTAAAATAAGTCTTAATAAAACTTGGTTTTCTTGTGTAAATGTGTAAATTTTGTAAATAACATGTAAATAATATGTAAATAAATAATATGTACTTAATAAATTAAACAAAATAATTTTATCACTACAAATTTTTAACACCTACCCATAAAAATCGAAAAAAAGCTTGTAATAAAAAATAGTTAATAATATATACCGGGTGTCCGTTCTCAAACTCGAACATAGGAATCTAACATTGCGTTGAACGATTTTGCTGACTCCTACTCGCCAATTCAACTTATGTATTTATTTACTCAGCCAACAGCCGTTAGGCCAATTATAGGCGTCGCTGTGCAGTTATGAGGACTTCCAACCCCACTAACGACTGTCATGATGTTGTATAACCGCCGGGACCAACTTTTTTCCGTGATAGCCGTACCACGAGGCGCCGAGAGATGCAGCCGTGGAACTCCCATCCAAGTTCTGACCAGAGACAGCGTTGATTAACTCTGCTGATCGAACGTGGACGCTTGTTCAAGCTACACCACTCGGGACCCAACTTACAGGAAAGATAGTGGTATCAATGGAAAGATAAAATTGTTGCACATCAAATGATACCAGTAATAATAATATTTACAGATATAGTATATAAATAATGGAAAAATACCTAAAAATCAAATGCACAATGTTGATTGCCTATGTTTGACTTTGAGAGTGGACACCCAGTATACATATGCTCGTATAGATCACTCATATTTTTCTACAGAAGTATTCTTTTAAAATTAAAAATATTTATTTAAATTTTAAAAAACATAAGTCCGTTTTTTCGCTATGGATTAAAGTAATAATTTTTGATAATGAATAAGCCTTAAACTTTTCACTCTTTATATGTTGATATCTTCCTTTACTTTTAAATTTAAATACTCTAGTATTCAAAATCGTTTATTGTTCGTTTTTTACAAAAAAAACCTTTATACAATGCTAAACTTCGAAGATAATTTATTATATCTAGCACCTACCTACTTTATTTAAGGGCTTATTCTATTATGGGCCATAAATCCTACATTAAATCATAAAATAAATATCTCTTATACTATTATAATATTGAATAAAATGTAATATATCAATATTATAATAAAATATACTACTAAACAGTAAACATTAATAAAAACCGCTTTAAAGCAATGCATTTCCATACCGTCAAGCAGGATTTTTGTCACGGAATGACGTCATGCGCAACGTAGTACGAAATTCGATCGCCGCGTGGGTTTATCTTAGTAGTAGTAGTATCATGATTATTAACAAACTGAAAACCTTAGGAACCAAACCGGGAGGTAGACTAAAGAAAAGATGGAAGTATAAAGTAATAGCAAAAAGTATGTAAACTGCTTTACGAACTTCCCTCGTAAGTGAAAGTTGTGACACTAAATATTTTGGAAAATCAAAAGCAACTAGGGGTGTGTCTAATAATACTGAAACAATAAATGGAAACACCTGGTAATTCAAATTAAATCAATTTGCAAATAAAAAAATAATAAACAAAATTTTATTTTTTAAGGTGCTCAACCTGTATATAGTTGTCTAAAATGTCTCGGTTCCATGCCAGGTAGATATATTTAATGTGTATAACAAATTTCGTTTTCTTCCAACAAATAGTTTTTTAGTTATACCACCAACAGACAGACAGACGGAATTGAGAGAACCTGTTTTTCGTCATCTAGGGACCCTGAAACGTAAAAATCTGAAAAAATCTCGGAAGGTGACTTTTTCGCGATTACAATACCTCCTTCCTTCGTTTTTTAGATGAGGGAAGTAAAAATGGAACTTCATGTCTAGAAAAAGAACATTGTGGATAGAAATAAATGGCCAGAAATATTAGCCAACGCTAAACTACACAAGTAGCTATATTTAAAATAAATTACCAAGGTTAAAAGAAGTAATTCCAGGAGTGCGAATATTTGCCAATAACCAAACTTGATCAGAAGCGAAATTATTATACTTACGTATGATTAGGTACATATTGCTGTGATTTTTTTCGCAAATGATGACATTGCTTATAAATGTTTAATCTCAGGGTTCTTATCAAATGCAGAGCTCAATCAATTTACCTGTAATACAATCTTAATAGTATAAACAAATATATAATGAAATCAAATCACCTTTTCTCAGTTATAATCGAGTTACTTGTTCAACCACTCCTACAAAATATTTCTGTCACCATGAATACTTGCAGCTTACAAATAAACAAACAAATAAATGATTTCACATAAACAATTTTAATATTTAATTATTAAACTAAAACCTACCAGGTCTTTATTACGCAATTATGGTCGTTTTGACTTCGACTTTTTAGGTTTTCGTACCATTCTGTACAAAATGTAATAATTATTCGCACTCAAGTAAACTTTGGGGCATTCTACCGTATTCTCGGGCGATGAACGCTGGCCTACACTGCTATTTCGCTCGATGCAGGTACAATTTTCTCGCTCCTGCTCTGCTTACAAAATCACTGAATTCGGTACTGCACTTGTACGGCAGCAAATTCAGTTGTATTCTGTTAGTCGATCTTGATTTTGCTTTCTGTGTGCTCGAAAAAGTGCTGCACGGCTTGGGGAGGGCTCAGCTAATTTTTCAGTTTTTAATTGTTAAATCGCCTTTGTATTCACTCCACAGCTTGTTGCACTAATGTTCGGCGATTTGTACTAGTTGCTATTAAAATAGGCAAATGATGATTAATTTTGTTGGAGGTGAAATTTTAGCGACTTTCTTTTTCATCGGTTATTTTCAGAGAAAGGGAGAGAGTGTGTTTCAATTTTGTAATTAAACTATTCACCAAAAATTGTCATGGCAACCAACAAATTGTAAGTGATGTGTGATCTGTTTTATCAACATTTCAGTTGTCAAGTTAAACGACAACTTTTCCATATTTTACGTTAGAGCTGTTATTTCAAACAAAACAACACCTAAAGACCCGCTAGCCGTTTTAAAAGTTAGCTACAACTATAATTCGAGTAAGTGAACTTATGCAAATGCATTAATTGCTATAATAATGCTTCAAATTGATGTTTCATAGTGCAGCGAATTCTTTCAAACTACAATTCGAAAATCGCAGAGCTGTTCGACTTGCCTTTTCAACAAATTTAGTGCTAACTGCCTTACAGCCTTGGTATTGCATTACTCAAAATACAACGCATCTAAATGGATAGTTTCGTAATGCTACGAGTCGATTAACTTGTTAAATCTCGTCGTCGTACTAATTTGCGTATATAAAACATTATTAAGAATAATTCTGGTCATATGAGTGATATAATTGTTTGTTTCAGATGCTTCTATCTGTTAAGATGCTAATGTACGAGGGGCTTTCAAATATAAATGCTAGTTTAATATTTATTCAAAAACAAACATAAAGACTAATGTATATCATGTAATTTTTCTACATAGTAGTCTTCCTCCCTTTGAATAAACTGGTGCCATGTTTCCTGTAGCTTCTGTATTACATGAAGAAAACATTCATTTGGCTGCTGACACACCCATTCCCGAACAGTTTCAATGACTTCCCCAGCAAAAAATCCTCCTAAAAACCTTTTTAATGGTCCTAACATAAAAATCTGATGGATCAATGTTCAAACTATATGTTAGATGGTGCACCACAGTCCATTTCAATTTTTGAATCGTACTCAGTCTGTGAGCAGTAAAATGGGGTCGTGCATTATCTTGTATGAAGTAGACATGCGGACTTTCGTTTTTTTTTCACTCTAGTGTTAGTGATATTTAATACAGAAGCAATAGCCTTCACTGCAATTCGATGGTCGTTTCAATTAAATGCATTTTACCGTGTCAGCATTCTCTTATGTTGTCGATATTTTTGAATGCTGAGAATGCAGTTCATTTTCGACACTTTCGGGGATATATTTCAACACTTTCCTCCATTTATAAATACTATGTCTGATCGTGCTTGCGTATATAACTGTCTTTTAACTCTTGCCCATATTTCTGGTGGACTAATAAATTCTTTAATAAGAAATTTACAAATAATGCGTTGTTCGACGCTTGAATGCTTTACTCGTGCTTGCCAAATAAACAAAAATGAATTGTGGCACTTAATGACGGAAGCAAATTAAAACTTGTTCCGAAGCAATAATTAATGTATACAACTTCTGTGCATAGCTCTGTTTTTTGGCGCGCAATTCAAATTATAATTAATATTTAAACGATTCTCGCAATACTGTAAGGCAGTTAAGGAGTAAGCTTGATTACATGATTACCCTTTGTATTATAATTTTACTTAGTACATACATAAGCTATTAACTTTTAACTCACTCGATCCTTGTGAAAAATCATAACATAGCAATATAGATTGTGTGTGGTGTTAAATATAGGAATATGAAATGATAACATTGGTACCGCATGTTGCACTCTCTTCATCGTAGAAAACATAATAACGTTTGATGCAGGCCAATCTCCTTCATGGGGTGTTAGTGCTTCACAAAAAAAATAATTCATGCCCTATTGGAATTACTCGATCTCTACAAACATTTTATAGGTTTTGAAAGCCGTACTCTTTCTCATTTCTTTGTGTTCCCTCAATAGTACTTGTAGTGATTTTGTTCATTTCTGTTGGGATACCTTCTTGTTTTATTACCCAAGTTCCTTGCTATGGGAAAACTTCACATACGTATTATCTGATATTCCTTCTTTTTAAAATACGTTGCCTTATATTTCACCATATGAAAAGGTAATTTACTAGATGCGATAGTTTGATAATTCTCTTACTGTTGTCAGTACTTTATATAATGGAATAAATGTCAAATGACAAGATACCATCATGTCAGAATTTCTCTCAAGCTACACTGTTTGTTTATGTTAAGAAATACCGTACTATTCGAGATTTTTCCAAATCTAGTTTATTACTCAAAATTATATTTCTATTCAAATAGATAACAATTTTTAAATTACATCAATTAGTTATTAAGTGTTGGCTTTCGTATTCAATATACTAAAACAAGCCAAAGTTTATATTTCTTTGCTCTAAAAAGAAACTAAAATGTTTTCAGTTGTAGAAATATGAAACTAGATATATGTAAAGAGTATACAAATACACTTGGTGAGATTAGGTTACTGTTGTTTTATTTTGAAGTTTTCTAAAACTAATGAATCAGTGACATTAACGGTTTTAGCACTGTCGGAAAGTTGGCCCAATGGTGCAATGTCCGGAAACATATCAATAGCATAACAAACGACTTCCGAGATTGGACCGTGTCATTATTGAGGTCGAAGAACTCAATATTTCGCCCACTTTCGTAAGGGGCTTCATCAGGAGAACAAAAGATCACGGTAACTCAACATGTAAATCACGCCAGAAGCGAAACTCTTCTAACGATCGGAAAAAGAACCGCGGGAATTTATAGGCAAGTGCCGTCGTGGATGAGTGACGGTGGGCGGGGCTTAAAAATTAGCACTTTCCACATAGAAGAAAGGAGAAAGCCTTCGCCCCGATTGAGATTATTAGTGCATTTGTAAATCTCAATGGCTTCGCGGATCTTTCTGCAAATCCCCATTTGCAGATAATATAAGTTTCATCAAAACTGATCTTATGGCCGGTATCGCGTAGGTGTTCCGAGATGGCTGATAATGAAACGAGACCCGACTTGAGACAGCGAGATGCGAGTTTTCACTAAAAGTCCTGTTTCACCAATGTATACAGCATTACAAGAGCAATGAACTCTATAAACACCTTTAAATGACATACTGTTTAATTTATCTTTGTTACGTAATTACAATGGTCGTGAATGCCTCCGAAATCCTATCAATACCAATATAGTACGAGGACAGGACAAAGAGCTGGAAATGCATCTAATCTGAAGTGTTAAAGAATATTTGTTTCAGATTTTGTTCATCTCAAACCATGGATATTAATTATTTATAATTTAAAAAAAGTCAGATTGATCTTCTGTTGTTTCCTCTAAAATAATTCACCACTTCTTACATTAGGATGGCAAACCTGTGTCTACTAAATTAGTAACAGAAGAAAAAATTACAAAATATGTATGTCTTGCTTCAGTGAATCATATTGGTACCAACATATATCATTACTACATGTATAGTCACATTGTTGAGAGCCGTACAAATTTCGCACAACAATATGAATAATTAATTTAACTTTCAATTGCCTTAGGGCGAAATGTGTAAATATTGGGGTTTAAAAGATTTCATATCATTTGTGATTACCTCATGCAATCCCCAAATCAAAAGTACGACCATATTGGTCTGTAACATGTGTATCTCCATATTTTTTATAATTCTAAGTTAACGTCGACAGTTATTACTATTGGTTAGGGAGAACTAATACAGGTTGTCAAGCCAAATTTTGAAATGATAGGCGGTATAGGAACTTGAAATGTGATTGATGCTCAGTAGTCCAAAATGCAACTAAAAAGTGTGAGATAGATAGAGACTTCAAGAACCAGATCAGAGATCCTAAGGTTTTATAGGTATTCGTG
>OW679195.1:88904123-89151900 GCA_940337035.1 Agriotes lineatus | reverse complement strand
GTGTTTACTGATGATAAGTTGACCCTTTTTCAAGCATCATCACTGAAACGTAAAATTTAACCACCTCATAGGTATTTCAGTATTTGTTAGATACTGATTTTTAGTATAGAATGTAAATAGAATATTCCCCTTGATGCTTCCTTAGCCCCATCATTCAACCAATAAGGAGTTCAATGGGTGGTGCTACTTTAAAAAGCATTTTACCCAGCTTTGGTAGGATTAGAGGTGATATTATGGTACCATGAAATAAAAAAAATTATGATATCCGTGTAACTTAAAAATAACAAACCATCCTCGTTGAAAAGCTTAAGGAGGTGCATTACGACAAATGGTTGTCATATCACCATAGTAGCTACTGCTAAAAGAACATTTACATTTATTTATAAGATAATTATATTGAAATGATGAAACAATGTAATTTGATAGCAGGCTAACTATCTAAAAACATTATTTGTTAATTGAAATTTAACCATCAATTATAGTTTTCCTGTGTTAAAACATAATTTTCTGTTATTGTATAAATTTTTAATAATCCTGCATGGGATAATAATTGTGTACATCTCCCCTGACTACAACTTGATAAGCGCAGCATTAAAAGCTGTTTACCACATACTTGCTAACAGCATTCTAACTGACAGGCCAACCATTATTTATAGCTTCGTCATTAGAGAATACTTGCGTGCCATTGATTATTTCGCATAAGCAGACTGATTTCAGATATTCACATAATAATCTCAATAGACGTAAAGGACGTACAGACGACTTAATCCTGGTCTACTTCCTTTAAACCGCAGAAATAGTATTTAACTACGCTAAAGCATGTCCAATAGCGCGGAACGTCGTTTCCGGTGAACTATTTGCAGAAACGATATAACGCTTTTCATTTCACATATTTCAACTCCAGTTGCGCAAGTATCAAGATTTATATGTGCCCACTACATTAGATTTATTATTTCAATATTGCTACTCTATGTCAAGTTGGCAATAAGTTATTATAGATGGAAGATAACACATATTTAAGTATAGTTACAAAAAGATATTTTAAATTGACGTATCTCATGAAACATTTTTGTCCCATAATTTTCTTGCAACTTTATTCTCAATTGCTATATTGCAATACCTTTTGGTAATACTTTTAACAGCAATTTCCATATATTACCCTTCCATGATGCAATATTTCATCAGTGATATTGACTTGATATCATTCTTGTGCCACATTATTCCCAATTCTCATATTGCAGTTCTTGTAGTCACTACCTTTACCTAGTGTACCTGTATAATACTTTAGTAATATAATATAATATAATACTAAAGTATTATACAGGTACACTACCTTTACCTGACCTATTTTATTTCCGATTGTTATACGGTAATTTTCTTTAAGAATATTTTTATACGTGACTTTTATACAGGGTGTATACAAATTGGCGCAAAAGCTCCAGGTAGCGATATTATTTGCACAGTTGTGAGTCGAAAATCTTAATAGGAAAATGTTGAGTTGGTCTTCATGAGCCCTCACGAGCGGTAGATAAAAACAATGGTTTTTTCAGGTAAAGTACCCATTCTGTTTTAAGCATGACAAAATGTCATCAGGAAGAGTTTTTCAAAATGTAAAGTTATGGTTCCATGCAAAATTTAAGAAAAATCGGCTTACTTTTATGAAACCAAAAAATTATTTCATCTAATGCACACGGTTTCATAAAAGTGCGTCGATATTTCTAAAATTTTGTATGGGACCATAAGCGTTAGCTTGGCGAGGTGAAGACAAATATGTGAATTCCTTCTTACTAAAAAGTATCTTTTAGATAGAAATGAGATGATTATGTGTAGTAGGTTTAAGGGTATTTTAGTTTTGAGATTTTGTAGATTAAACCAATAATCCAAATCCGATCAAACGCTTGAGCGATGTCTAGAAAAGCGATAAGAGTATGGAGTTTGTTTTCATAGCAAATTTATATTGTTTCAGTAAGTCTTAATATCTGATGCTCAGTTGAGTAGGAGTTCTTGAATCCAAATTGCATTATTGGGATGATGATGTTATCTTCTAAGTAGTTGCTGAGACGAGATTGTATTGCGCGTTCTAGTAATTTGGAGACAGTAGGTAATAGACTTATTGGTCGATAATTATTGGGGTTGTTGTGTAGTTTCCCGGGTTTCGGGATCATGATGATTACTGCTTGTTTCCAAGAGATGGGGAAATATTCTATTCTCAGGCTGTCATTAAGAATTGCTGTAAGATATGAAATGGATTTATCTGGTAGATTTTTGAGCAGTATGTTTGGAACTAGATCGATTCCTGGTGCTTTCATAGGATTTAAATGTTTAATATATTGTTTGATTCCCGATGGGGATACTGGGTCGGTAAGTAGTATGTTAGTAGGGATGACTTGGAGGAGTTCAGATTCAATTTTTTTAACTTGGAGGGCGTTGCTTAAGTTTGTTGTGTTTGTGAATGTCTTTATCTTTGTCTTCGGGGTAGATTCCTTACTCAGTTTTTAGAGTAGGAATGATTATTGGTTGTCGTAATATTATTTTGGTAGTTCTTCATTGATTTGGGTCATCGGTGGTAAGTGACTCAATGTGGGTTATATAAGAGGATATGCGAAGTTCATCTAGTTCTATTCGTATTCTTTTAATTAGATTGTTAAGATGAGTTTTGATTACTGGATTTCTGGTATTCTGCCATATTCTGCGGAGTTTATGTTTGTCATGTATCAGTTGCTGCATGTGTTGGGGGAGGGTATGATCATTATGAGGTACAATTTCTTTACTACTTTTAAAAGCAACGCGTCTGAAGGTTCCATAATGCTTAGCTAAATTACATTTGAATACCTTGTGCTTAAACAAAATTGCCTTTAACAGGGTTGCTCTACGGTAAGGGATTGATGTAGGTAATTGCAGCTTTGGCCGTTGTGCGCCCACGTTGCAAGCTTGACGTTATATAAGATGAATTTTATTTAGATCGTTATTTCTAAAGCCTCTGGAGGGGGATAACCCAACACCCACATCACCTCCCATATGTACACTACTGGTTGCACCCTACTTCGATTTTTTTTCATACACTTATACAACTCTTTTTGAAATGATATATACTTAAACTGGTCTGTTGTTTTACATTTATGTCGCCTGTAATTATAATCTGGAAATAAGCATGGAAGTTTCTCGATGGATTGCTATATTAAAGTTGAAATTCAGATCCCATTCTTTGTAATGATTAGTTAGTTTTCATAACATGAATTGCAGGACGTATATATCTTGTGCAATAACGGCCTGGTCGTGTACAAGATTTAGTGTAAGAACGTTACTATTTGCAATTGGTATTCCCATTTCCGTAAAACTTCTTTTCTAGTTTTTAAAACGTTTTCCGAATATATATCGAAAAGTATATAGCGTAGACATCCGTCTTAACACTTTAGATGCGTATAGAATTAGAGTTTATCGTATATTTTTATGTATATATCTATATACAGCTCTTGTATTATATACTGTTTGAGGCTTTCGCGGTTACTCGAATTATTCTTTTTAGCATGGAATTTCGGCTTAGACCGCGTAGTATTTGTATATGAACCCAGCAGTTTCTGGCTTAATGTGCCTTGCAAAGAGCATGACCATTGCGCGGGTTTTTGCTCGACTTCACAAGGTGCAAGGCACATTAAGCCAGAAACTGCTGGGTGTTCAAATTAAAATACTAGGCGGCCTAAGCCGAAATTCCATGCTAAGAAGAATAGCTCTTGTATTATAGTTATAAAATTGATTTACTCACAACAAAATCAAAAAGGGCCTGTTAAAGAATCAGTATGCGGTATCAAGTCACACGTCTGTAAAGTTATCTTGCAAGACTCGGAGATGTTTCTCGTCTGCGATAGCTAATTTTCCAGACTTTGATGTAAATAACTATTTCCAAAAAGTTACAAAAACTACCGTTTATACTTGTCAGTCTTTAATTATTAATTTTTTCCCTTGTTTATACTTTTAGTATATGGAGACAATATATATTTTCCATTGTGATGGAATATGGTTTTGCACTATACGTACAATTATTCATCAAATTTAAAAGGCGATTTATTAGTTGATCTCCACCATACTTTACTAATTTAGTTGGTACTTCACCGGTGTCCAGAGATCTTTCCTCAGTGTTTGTCCAGCGTTAGTTACTTCCAGTACCACAATCATTAAGTTATTGTGTTCCTCATCTACGCGCGTAGTATTGTTTTACACACTAAATTGTATTCGTTGGTTCGTCAGTAACGATTACTAATGTTCGGTTCATTTATGTAATGTAATTTGATTGACTTTACTACCTTTGTTACTGTTTTTCATATTTTAAGGCATCGTGAATTTTTTCTGGGCACCAAATTTGAGCCTTCCTTTTCACATCAATTGTTTCCAAAACTGCTCCAGCAGTTTGATGTACTGCGTCTATTATTATTGTGGGGGGTTTCTCTTCGTTTAAGGAATAGAAAATTTAAATGACTGGAAGGAGTATGTATTGCAAAACCGTATTTACACATTACAAATTAAAAACTAAGAAAAATTCAAAAATTGTTTAATTTCAACTAAATTGCGCTGTATACAACCGGCTTACAAATAATAATATTATATTTAAATTTAGCTTTTACGTTGGTCACAGAAGTTTGGTTCGGGGTAATCCATCTGTTAAGAGAATATACACTTTCATTGTAACCAAATAATGATCGGAACTACAGGTCACTCCCCGTTTGTTCCTTATGCCATTTACTTTGCTGTAAAGAATGTGAAGTAATCAATGAAAAACTTTTGATTTAGAAATGGTCTTTCCCACCTAAACATGTTGGGAAAACATATACACACTTTTAATTTATATTCTTTCCATAAATTAATAAGCTATTCTCCATAATTATTTAGCACTATCTCACCATATTGGGGTATCCCGTCAACATTTTTCCTAATACCATAGAATAACACTTGTAAAGAGCTTCAGCCTTATGGAATAATGCGTAATGACTGTTAAATTGGTGCCTATATAAAGTATGATAAAAAATTATTTTCATCTAGTATGGCTATGGAATAGTTCCTAATTTATACTTAAATGTCAAACTTTACATTTGATTTTTAAGTGAGTTATAGTTGCATTTATAAATTAGGAAATGGTTCATAACCATACCAGATAAAGATAATTTTTGATAATACTATATTTTTATTGCAAAAATTATTTAATTATAAATTAAACATCAGCAAAGACCGCTTCAGATGCATCAGTAAAAAGCGCTTTCGATGCGGCGAGGGCGTCAGGTCCTCGACGTAGACAAATCTTTGGATCGCACCTCTCCAAGGTAATGATATTCCAGATAAACCAAAATAACAGCATAACCAATAACTAATAAAATGTATTCATGACTTGGTTCTATAGTGCTCAACAAACTCATAAAAATACACGTCAACAAAATACATATAAACAAACCAACAAACAATATAAATATATCACAGCAAATACATAATATCATAAATAAATATCACGACCTATGAAACAACGAATAGTGCTACGTAATTCAAGAGTAGCCAGAAGGGCGCTAGAAGCTTAGTAACCACCTAGTTAAGTGTCCCAAATCATAACTCAAATAAACAAACGCAAAAGCATGTCTAATCATAAATGCAGTGGCGGTCACCGGGAAGCGGAGATCGACACAACACGTGGCATGACTAAATTAACCTATGGTCAAAACCAAAAGCTCTAAATATACAACTACACTTCGTTAAGCGGCGTACGAACCAAAGGGGTGAGAATAGAGCAAGTATAAAGTAAGGCCAACGTTCAACCCCGAGAGTTGGCTTAATAAATTGACTTTGCTGCGAACAAAATTTAAACGGAGCGGTACCTGCAGTTTCTGAGATCTTACAAGGGGTGCTAGAACCTATAAGAAATTCATAAGATGTTCTAAGAAACTCCAAGTCAGTACTTGCGGTCATTCTAAACCCTAAACTTGACAATGACTTTAGAAACGGACAGCTAAGTAAACTCAGTAATAATCCCGTAAGCGGTAGCATAGCCAGAGCAGTTTTGACATTTCTAATGCAAACTTAAATTGACCTCGAGGTTAACGCACTAAGCTGTTACGCGTGAAAACCCCATGAACAAGCACACCAATCATGATACACAAAATACTATCACTTATAATACCATGAGTAGTCAAAGTTATGTCGACTATTTTTGTGGTGGTGTCACGAATGTCCATTGCGCTTGGTACGATTAGGACGAGTGCGACAGCACGAGTCCTAATCCCAAGCGCAATGGACATGAGTAGTGATACCACCGCAAAGATAATCTACTTAACTTTGACTAAGAATGGTATTCGAGGGACTATTTAATGAACCAAACTACCTTTTCAAATTAGTTTTCAGTAAATCTAGCAACAAACTACGCAATTTCTATAGTAACAGAACACTAATATTGAATTTTTCTAATAAAAATCGCATTTGTTAAAAATAGTCACTTGAATACCTTCTAGGAAGATATATCCACTGATATTTTTTTGATTGGTCAAGAAACGTCAGAATTCTGGATTTTCATTGGTCACTTTTTGACAGATGACAGGTGAATTGAATAGTCATAGAAATTCTAAAAGGTCATACTTATAAACTCAAATTAATCAAACAATATATAACAATAACAATATATACAAAAGCCTTTCAGGTACACACGTCACGTGATGCAGAGCTAGTGGACGTGGCAACCAGGCAGTTTGCTGGCTATGCAGACGGCCTCGTAACGGGCTGCTGATGAACCTCGTTAGTTATTAGAATGCAGAGATCGCAGAGGAATGCAACCCCCAGCCACAAGAACGAGCCGCACACCGGCTCGCAAATGCACCCCATGTTCCAGGCAAAACAAATCACACCAATACGGAAAACCATTCCAGGAAAAAACAAGTTTCCAGGGTAGTAAAAGAAGGCTAAAAATACAAATTGCCAGATAGATTACGGCGCTAAAGGGAGGAAACCGTAGGCGACAAACCGTGTAAAGTAGCCAAATCGTGCAGTCCAGCGCGCAGAGCAGGGCCCTCCAATCAAATCAAATTACCGGAACATTCCAAGGGGGTTACGATGCCTCTCACATTCATCGAAAATAAAGTTGGCTTTCAAAGCCGATGAGACAAGGCCCCCATAAGGAGCGATCCAACTTACACGAAACAGGACTGGCAAGGAAATGGCCGAAAATTTTGCCAAAAACAGTCTAATTCAACTTATCAAGAGTTCCAAAATTTGAGGAATGCAAAGTGTGGTTTAAGCTGATAAGCATAGAACTCTACTTTATTCAGAAATTGAGATTGATGTTAATAGGGTTGCCTAACCATTTAGGGAAAATATATTGTACATTTAGGAAATAAATGTGAATTGCGAAATCTAATAAATTATTTCAAATATTGCATGCAAAATGAGCGTAAAACGCTGTTGGGTAGAAAATATACCGCCGATTTAAGAGTGCGCAAAATATTTAGATTTGTTAATTCGACAAAGCATTTGAATCGCAAGAGTTAGAAATCTGTAAAATGGTTCTGGTTCTCAACAAGTTTAAGTTATAAGCCGTTAGATAGGTCGCCACAACTAGCTACCTCTAGGAGATAGCCGTTTATCGTATATACAGCCAAGAATATTGTGGCTGGGCCTCTGTGTCATTATTTATTCTATGCTAAAATCAATTCGAATATTGGAATCTGTTAAAGAACAATGAGGGTTATATCATTTTTAACCACTGCTACAAACTATTTTGCAAGATTGAAATAAGAACATGTGAAATCCTTTAATCCAAAATGTTTCTGCTTTTATTGCTTTGTTAGAACAATCTGTATCGCAAGCAGAGATCGATACTGATTCAGATTCTGCTGATGAAATAATGGAAGTAGAATAAGGGGTTTACATTTTCACTTCAAAATTCTTGTTTATTCATTTGTTTAAACTGCTGCCAAAAGTGCTAAAGCACTAAAATTAGGATACAGTGTAATTATTACAAGCATAACAATATAAGAATATGGCGTCACATAATATACTCCTGCATTTGAACGATTTAAGAAAGTAAATGTAAATATTTGCAGAAATGTAAAAAATAAAGTAGCATACTGAATTGATAAAAACTTAAAAATTAAAACAACTTCGACTTCTAATTAGTGGGATAACCCTACAATGTTGTGCCGGCGGTGAGCGCAAATACAATTATGCTTAAATGTTTTTATGTTTCTATTGAAGATGTCAATTTCTCGAAACAGAAAGTTAGCTATACTGTAAGTTACATATAAAAAGGAGTGGCGCAGGATATTCGTTCTTGAATTATCCAAGTAAAAATAAGCTCGAAAGCGACTGCAGTTTATACTCGTCAAGTAACTGAGCATATGGAGGTGCGATTAAAGAGGATATAGCTGTTGATTTGCAGTGCAAGTTTTACTAAGGTTGAATTATATTTAAAGTTAAAACTGTTGCGTATCAGGAATCCCAATATTTTAAAAAATTTATTTATTTGAAATCGGCATTAAAGTACCTCAAAATCGTCAATAAAATACGAGAAATCGGCAGCAAAGTAATCCATTGTTTTACGACTTTTTTGTAGGTGGCGAGGCGTCAGATAAACGTCAACCGACTTTAACATAACCTAGAAAAGTTGGTTAAACTGGTGTAATTTCACGATATCTCGATTTCAAATAAAACATAAAGTACTCCTCGTCACTGAAGTTTCTTTTTATCCCTCATGTGGTTTATTTGCCTTGGCCCTACGGGCCTCGGCAACTAAATCCACATTTGTGATAATAGTTTTAACATTACTAGCTTGGTAAGAGGGTTTTTACTGGCGAATAGGATATGACTGGCTCATCTGCGGCTCGCCAGTCACCTTCTTGAGCCAGTAAAACCTGTTACCTTGCGTGTATTGTTGAATATTTTATTTGTTGTTCACTTTTACCATTTATTCAAAATATCAAACTGACAAGCAACTAAATTCATCAATGTGACACATACTAAGGAAGACAACTCTGGCTTTGCATGCTATCATTTATCTATGAGCACGCTTGTAAAACTGACAGTTAACTTGTAAAGATTTTACAAGTTAGTAACTTATTAAAATAAACTTTCTTGATTAATACAGTGACTTGATAAATTGATGTTTATAAGTGATGAACAAATAAAAAGCTAAACTTCAGTACCTTGGTATACAAACTGCTATGTATTACTGCGTTGTTTATACGATTGGAAAATGTGCGACAGCTATCAAACGTAACGCCTAAATCCACTACTTCATTTTTAACTGAAAGTGCAGCAGCATCATGTTATACGTAATTCTAAAAATGTTTTTCTTTTTAGTATATTTATTTTCGTGACTCCATTTATAAATCGTGTCGGTATCATTTTGTAACGCCTGAACGCCTTGTTAACTGTATAAGTAGCAACATTTGAAATGCCTACACTATTTTCAAATTATTGGTTGAGTTTAAGAATTATTTACTATATTTTCAGACGTACTTTTAATTCTGCATTGGAGTAGTAAACAAATGAAGAACCACTAACAATGTACGTTGCCAGTGTACTTACATTTTGACAATAAAACATTTGTGACGCCAAGAGCTTACATGGACACCTGGTACTTTCAAACAATTAAAATCGGTAACCCGCTACTAATATCGAGTCCATTCTAATACATTCATTGGTTCTAAATTGAGCTGAACTGTAGGGACAGATTTATAGTGAAAATATGAGGTCTATTTTTTTGATGTTGTTAAGTACGTAGAGTTGCCTAGCTGGTTGTACACTATAAATATAATTGTTCCATAATTTTCTAGTAGATTAAATACATTCCTGCTGTATGGTGTACTGCCTACATATCTTAATTTGTCTGATGAAATTAAATATTATTATTAAAAAATTTAGAACAAAAACAAGAGGTTAATGGTTACACAATCTGAGTGTATACAGGGTGATTCATAATTAGTGAATCAAACTGAAATGGTAGATTCCTCATTCCAAAAGAAGACAAAAAGTCTATATGAACATATGTACTTAACCAAACGGTTACCTAGATACATGCTGTTGCTCGTTGCAAAAGCAACATAATTGTTTCTAATTATTAATAATAACAAGGCATATCAAGTGCCGCCAAAACAAAATGTGCGTTAAATCTGAGAGATATTCATCAATAGTGGGTTATTTGTGTTTTGTAAATGTTCTAATAATGGATTTGTTGTGATTGTTAAACTGTACCTACGTTAATTACTTGATTGTGGAGTTTACTTCAGAAGAGTATGCTGAGATGGTGTTTATTTCTGGGTATTGTGACGATAACGCATGTAGTTCAGCTAGGGAATACCGCTAAAGGTATCTAAACATCTATTGCTGCACTTGATATGCCTTTTTATTATTAATAATTGGAAACAACGTTTGTCACACAATTCAGCAGGCCGCGGGTTAAGTACATATGTTCATATATACGTTTTGTCTCCTTTTGGCATAAGGAATCTATCATTTCAGTTTGATTCACTAATTATGAATCACCCTGTATAAATTATTTTGGCTAATACAGATAAAGCTTTCATAATTAGTTTTCTAAAAATATGTTATGCCCACTAGTTGGTATTTTATATTTATAGAGTTTAAAATGCGATAGCATAAAGTTCCTAATATTCTTTAAAAACAAGTGTGTGTCGCTATTTTCCAAAATAAAACTAATAAAACATAAATAAAATGTCAAATTCTAGTGATAGACGTTCCCGTATATAGGGTGAATCAGAATAATATCAACGAAGTCCCAGAAATGATAGAGGGTACCAAAATAAGTGTTAGGGAACCTATGTCTGCAAAAATAGAAATATTACTTGATAAGTTCGGCAAATAAACTATATAGTAGGAAGTGCGTAGTTAAGATACTTTGTTGGGAGGAAGTTCCAGACAGGAAGGGTTAGTCGGTATTGATCTGATTCGCAACTATTATGTAGAAGCTTACGTTATATGTATGTTGTAAGTGCAGGTAAGATATTCAGTGATTCAGGTTTAATGGACAAATACATGATGTTGTATAACCCGAGTTCTAAGTGATAATTTTGCTTATTTCTCAAATCACTTTTTCCTACGATCGTGGATACTGATTTATAATGCGATATCAGTGTTTTTGTATTTATAAAGAATTTATATTTCCTACTTTTCTACAGTTTTTATTGTCTTGCTTGGGGTAATGCTACTAAAATTATATAGTCTTGTATCTTTTGTCATTTTACATATTTTTTAATATCTTATATTAAATTCTAAGATTCTCTTCTTAAGTTCTAAACGTTTTAAACATTATGCATTCAACATTTTAATTTTTAATTATTATCTTTGAAGTTTCTAGCTTTATTTCAAATGTCGTGCCGATCTGACAGATACTCTAAATGTTGGCAATATTTTTTAATTTTCCTTCGGGAAATGACTGCAACACATTATTATTTTCTCGTCAGTATCTGGCATAATCTTACTATGATGACGTTGCCCATAACAGTTGACTTGTTTATCTCTGTTTACCATTTCTACTCGAAGAAGGCAACTTCTGTAGTACTGAGTAATGCAAACGACTTAGTTGATACAACTACTTATTACCTGGTTTAACGTCCTCGCACATTAGTAAAAAGGGGAGTAAGAAAATTATCACTTCAAAATTCGAATATACATGTTGATGGTAATGGTGCAAGGCTGTATATACTTGTCATGTCAAAATCTGAAGAATATTACAAATCATTATAGCTCGACCCAACAAAATGAATAGATATTTATGCATTAAGGGAGATATGAATATGTTTTTTCCCTGAGGTTGACATGTGTTACAGACCGAGGGCCTCTGGCCCGAGATCTGTAAGTCAACCGAAGGTAAAGAACATGAATATCTCCCGTGGTGCATACAATATTTTATCTACTAGCATATTCGTAAAAATAGTATGAAATTTCAAAGTGTCATAATGACATCTAAATTAGAATATGTAAGTAACATCAAGGATTGCCTCATTGTATGGTTGCTAAGACGTTAATTGTAGTTGCATTTTTACCATGAGTTTGAGGGAGAAATAATTTGACAAGTCCCTTGGGAGTTATGAGTAGCTTTTCATATTTTGTTTCTATGATGAAAATGTACAATATCATGTTGCTAGTAGATAAAGATTATATTGGCAAAATAAGCTATCATACCAAAGAGATGGGCCTAATGGCAGGTATAAAATTGAAAATGCCTTTGCAATCTTAAAAAGACACATAGGCTGAAAAGTTTAATAGTAGCGTGAGGTTTTAAATCGGAGAAAGAGATCACTAATAAAAACGGGAATAATGTTAAAAATCAGCTGTCGAATCATTGTTAGTAAAACTTTAAAATACACAACAATCTAAATGAGCCAATATTTAAACATAAAAAAAGATTTGCCTTTGCAAATCATATATATTTGATGGACACTGGATAAGAACAAAACTTCCAAATTAAAAATGGAAAAGCTCTAAGAATATAACTTGATGTCGTGAACCATTTCAGTTATTGGATAAAATGAAAGACAGTGTTATACAGCTACATTTAATAAATTTCACGCTAAGAATATTATACAAAACATTATGGGCCGGTTGCAGAAAGCAATGTTAAGTCTGGTGTTGGCTAACGTCGCCTCAAAGTGAACAAAATCGCATCAAATTTTGTTTACTAATGTATTAGTTACCATAAGCATTTGATATTTGATTCGTTTTTGTTCACTTTGACGTCGCGTTAGCTAACAGCAGACTTAACATTGCTTTCTGCAACCGGCCCTATGAATTGTATCAGAATTCCGCAATAGAACTGTGGGCTGTAGAGGGTACCCCAATACACTTATCAATTTATACATTGATGAATTAATAAATAATTGGGATTGGTTGAACAATTTTCTCTATTTCATCCTACTTTCACCTTTTGTATCAAATTTTCATTTTCTTTAATTTTTTTCTACACATCCCTCATGAGTAAACTCGGTATTCTGTTATTTCATTCAAACGATGTTAATAGTTGTAGTATTCATGCATCCTTCACCTTTATTCTCTAGAAACTATACGTACTACCTTCCTTCCTCTGGTATTAAGTTTTGACTGGTCACTTTTATTTTCGAACATCGCTGTTGTCGCTACTTAGAATTGTAGTTAAATGTATAAATATAAAGACTCTAATTCCTTACATTTCCATTAAATACAATAGTTATGTATCGATGTGTTTCACTAACAAAATTTTCTGTGTCTATTTACTTTATTATCCCCCTGACTTTTTTTTATTAAAAGAAGAACAACCATGGCAATCCTTGCTGAGTCTGTCCTCTGTTCTTATTTTTTTCCGTGAAACCTGTGCTAGTTCTCACTTGTTTGTAATATTTGTCAACGTCATTTGTATTAGTTTTATTAGATTTCTCGGTATTCCTAGCGCATCCCCTTTGTTTGTTGTTGTAATCTCAAGAGAACGATACATACGAGTATAATGTGGTGTTAATTTCATAAGACTTTGAATGTGTTTGATGTTGTCTATAATTTTTTAATTTTGTTCAACCCCTTTTTTGTGAGTAGGGCAGAGTACACCTTGCTCCTATTTTGAGGCATTATTTCTTCATCTTCTCAAATGTTTTCTATCGGCTTTAGCATTGCTTCATAAAGTTGACGTTTTCCATTGCTTAATTAGCTCTATTTGTAATTTATCCAGTACGTATCCTTTTCGCCAATGTTTTTGTATTTTCTAACGTACTTGTATAATTATATTAGTCTCAAAATTATTATATATTTCAGGATTTATATTTTTCCAAATCATAATACTTTTTTGAGTAATTAAACGCAAATAGGTATCGTAAAAATATCTTCTACTTTTAGTGGAATGTAAACAGTAAAATGCACTCGTTACAAAGAAAATACAATTGATATCATTATTTGCTTTAGGGGTCACGTCGAGTGGATTTTCCTGACTGCATCCACCACGCAGCGTTTAGTATTCTTGTTTCTCCTTTTCGTAGGGTTGTACTGCAGTATTTGTTCAGGAATGTTCTCTCAACCTATCCGTTTTAAATGATGTTTCCACTTCTGTCTTTGTAAACGCATTGGCTTCTGTAGAGCGGTTACTTTTAATTCTTTCCTTTTAATTTCGTTCCGAATTCTGTCGACATCAGCACAGCCTTTTACTGACCTCAAAAATCTCATTTTAGCAACATTTCTCTTTTGCCGAAAGTCCGCGTCTCGCTTCCATTCACAAAGTAGGTATTGCCGTCGCTGTATAAAATTTCATTTGCGCCTCTTTCCTATTATATTTTCATCGTGACGCACATGACCTGAAAAATGATAAGTTTGTATGTGACATCGTCGCATTTTCTACATGTAACTTAACATATTAAAGACCTGAAATGACAAAAATGTTCAAGAGCGCGAGTATCAATTATGCTGCTTAGATCTAATTTATTATTTCCTGGAATTATTGTGCTATTAGTTTTACTTTTGATTTCTTAGCTTATTTTAAAATTCATTGATGTTATTAACTTGGACTGTTGGGTTGACTAGAGCATGTTGATCTATTAATGAGTTGCTTTTATCAGTGTGATTCTCAGAGGAGTTATTTGATTTATTTCTTTATTAGTTCGTCAATATATAAATTGATAAGTATATTGAGGTACCCTCCACAGCCCACAGTTCTTTTGCGAAATTTTGGTACAATTCATGTTTTATATATTTTTCTTAGCTTAAAATTTATTAAACGTAGCTGTATAACGATGTCTTTCGTTTTATCCAATAATTTAAATGGTTCATAACATTAAACCCATTGAAATAACAATAAAGGCAAAATTAATTTCCAAATTATACTCGTAGAGCTTTTCGAGTTTTAATTTGGAAGTTTTGTTCTTATCCAATATACAATCAAATATATATGATTTGCAACGGCATATCTTTTTTTGGTGTTTAAAATATTGGTTCATTTAGATTCTTGTGTATTTTAAAGTTTAGCTATAACTGTTTCGGTAAATGATTTTTTACAGTATTCCCTGTTTTATTAGTGATCTCTTTCTCCAATTTAAAACCCCACGCTTCTATTAAACTTTTCAGCCTATATGTCTTTTTAGAATTGTAAAGGTATCTTTAATTTTATACTTGCTATTAGGCCCTTGTGTATGTGGCTTATTTTGCTGTTATAATTTTCCCAGTTGTTGGGTCGAGCTATAGTGCTTTGTAATATTCTTCAGATTTTTACATGCTAAGTATCCAGAACCTTGCATCATCAGTATCAACGTGTTTATTCGAATTTTAAATTTTTTTGTGCGAGGACGTTAAACCAAGCAATAAGTTATTATATCAACTAAGTCGTTTGCATTACTCAGTACTATAGAAGTTGCCTTCTTCGAGTAGAAATGATAAATAGAGATAAACAAGTCAACTCTTATTGGCAACGTCGCGACGTCATAGTAAGATTATGCCAGATACTGACGAGAAAATAATAATGCGTTACAATGGCAACATTTCGAGTATCCGTCAGATCGGCACAACAATTGAAATAAAGCCAGCAACTTAAAGGACTTTGACCATATGACCAAAGCAGTCGGTGTCTAAGGTGCCTGGTATTCTGCATGCCTAGACCTTGTCCATTAACAAACAAACAACAAAAGATAATAATTAAAAATTAAAATGGTGAATGCATAATGTTTAAAACGTTTAAAACTTAAAGAAGAGAATCTCAGAATTTAATATAAGATATTAAAAAATATGGAAAATGTTAAAAGAAACAAGAGCATATAATTTTAGTAGCATCACTCCAAGCAAGACAATAACAACTGTAGAAAAGTAGGAAACAGAAATTGTGTAGAATCGCAAAAACACTGATATCGCATTATAAATCAGTATCCTGAATCGTAGGAAAAGGTGATTTGAGAAATAAGCAAAATTATCACTAAGAATCCGGGTTATACAACATTATGTTTTGTGTTGATCTAGTCATTCATTTTTCTATTTTATTTTTATTGTAGACAATAAATCGAAAATAGTATAGTAGTTTAGTATAATATATTTCGTCAAGCATATCATACTACAGATGATTGTTTCAAACATAATACTGGGTGACTATAAATGATTGTGATTGTTTTTCTTAGGTCGGCACTGTTTATGTTGGTGCTCTGTAAGTTTATGTCAAATTCAATGTTTGCAGGTTAGGTTTTGCGTCATTCCGTGTCAAAACTGACGCAAAACCTAATCTGCTAACCTGGAATTTGACATACAGTTACAGTGCCACCGACATAAACAGTGCCAACCTGAAAAGCATGTAAACATTAAAAGTGTATCGAAATAATTACAAAGTTTAATAAATATACAGGATATAGTAAAAAAAAAATAACTAGGTAGATGAAGGTTACTAGCAACTTCAATGTAATAAATTCTATTTAAAATAGGCATATACCTCCCTTTTATATACCTACTTGCTTAAAAGATTTTCAATACTTCGCAGCAGTCAGGAAAAGCATAGGTTCGTTTAGAGCAGAAGTTTTAAATTTTCTATTGTTAAGTCTGATTTTCTGCACATATTTTTTTTAACTAGAAGATAGACCTAGTTTTGGATATATTTTACAACAAACTATTTGAATATATGCACCCATACAGGTATAGTAAATAACTAAATGGTAACTTAATTGCTATACTAATTTAAAATTATAATTAGATGAGCTATAAAATGAATGTGTAACCATAACAGAAATCTTATTGACTCTATTACATAAATGGATGTGAGCAAACTGGATATTAAATGTTTAAAAAATACATTAATCAATTTGTAATACCGGCAAATCAATTTACTGACACAGTACACATTAAAAAAAGTTACAAAAGAAGAAAATCTGAAAAGCTGGATTGATTTAGAAGAGAAGATAATGACAGTGTGCAAAGAAAGCGAAATAAGATATTTATGCATTAAGGGAGATATGAATATGTTTTTCCCTGAGGTTGACATGTGTTACAGACCGAGGGCCTCTGGCCCGAGGTCTTTAAGTCAACCGAGGGTAAAAAACATCAATATCTCCCATGGTGCATACAATATTTTATTTACTAGCATATTAGTAACAATAGTATGAAATTTCAAAATGCCATAATGACATTTAAAATTAGAATATTTAAGTAACATCAAGGGTTGCCTTTGAGGGAGAAAACATTTGACAGGTCTCTTGGGAGTTATGAGTAGCTTTTCATATTTTGTTTCTATGACGAAAATGTACAATATCACGTTGCTAGTAAATAATAGATATTTATGCATTAAGGAAGATATGAATATGTTTTTCCCTGAGGTTGACATGTGTTACAGATCGAAGGCCTCTGACCCGAAGTCTGTAAGTCAACCGAAGGTAAAGAACATGAATATCTCCCGTGGTGCATACAATATTTTATTTACTAGCATATTCGTAAAAATAGTATGAAATTTCCAAATGTCATAATGACATTTAAAATTAGAATATGTAAGTGACATCAAGGATTGCCTCATTGTATGGTTGCTAAGACGTTATTTGTAGTTGCATGGTTACCATGAGTTTGAGGGAGAAATAATTTGACAAGTCCCTTGGGAGTTATGAGTAGCTTTTCATATTTTGTTTCTATGACAAAACTGTACAATATCAGGTTGCTAGTAAATAAAACTATTTTATGGCATAATAAAAAACAAGAGGCAACAAAAACCACCAACGCTAGGAAACATCAAGGATGACAAAAGGGAGTTAATATCGGAAGCGATAAAGATAATGGAACGATGGCGTCAATACTGAAAACTTTTGTTAGAAAGAAAAGACACACGAAATGTAACTAGAACCGAGGAAAATACTAGGACGACTGTAGACGAAGCATGGGGACAAGAACAGGAGCAAGAAGATGCTGACATTTCAAAGAGAAGGTCTGAGAAGCCATATAGTCAAAGGCAGGAAAAGCACCGTGACGAACTAACCACAGAGCTGCTAAAACCGATCACGTATGTAGCGGTAGATATACTACGGAATATTTTCAGTATAGTAATAAAAGCAGAAATTGTATCATTGTACCAGAACACTGGAAAATTATTTATAAAAAGGGGAGTGTACAAGAATGGCAAAACTAACGAGAAATTACACTTTTAAGTATAGTAGGAAAACTGCACGAATAATAGAAAAAAGACTAAGGACACAGGTAGAAGATAATCAGTGCGGTTTCAGACCCTGCCGAAGTGTAAAAGATGTCAACTTTATACTGAATCAGGGAAGAAAACAATTCGAGAAGCAGGAAGTTCACATTTGTGCTTCATAGACTAGTAAAAGCTTTTGATAGAGCAAATAGAGATGATATAGAAAATGTGCTAAATAAAAGAGAAGTGCATGGTAAAACAATAATAAGTATAAAAGGCTTCTAAAGAAACCAATATATTGAAGACCACCAAGGGAGTTAGACAAGGTTGCATATTTAGTCGATTACTATTCCCAGTGGTTCTAGACTATGAAATAAAAAAGAACAGAAAAGGGACAAAACACTATGAAGTAGGCCCTTGGAAATTTGGAAAATAAAAATTGCAGAAGTCTGTTAGGTCAACGACGAAAAGAGAAAAGAAAATTTAAACAAAAATTGAGAAAATCTTCAGAAACAACTAAATGAAATAAACATGGAAATTAACATAAGTAAAAAAATCTGTTGTGATACACGCGCACAACTTCCTTTACAGTGATCTTATAATTCGCCAAAAATTTGATTTTGAATTTTTAAGCATTTGTCAAAACTTCTACAGAAACCCTACAAAATAGAGCGTTAGTTCAAGAAACAAATTTTCTCTAAAATTTTAAGCTGAATTCAAAAATGTAATATTATACCGGGTGTTTTATTTAAAATAGGAGTTAATAAAAAAATAGGAAAGAAAACAAAAGAACCCCATTTTAGAGGTATTCAACTGGAAAATCACCTACCTGAAATCAATACATATTAAAAATGTAATAAACATGTAAAGTTTGAAAAAAATCGTTAGACCTGTTTTTGAAAAACTCGAAAAAAAAACTGAAAAATAACAACACCACACTTCTGGTTATGCGAACACATTCACACACACAGACATGTTTTTTGGGTTCAGGATCTGTTGAAAACTCAATTTCAAATTTTTGGGGTAAATCCAATACTTCCTTTATCGTAAAAGGAAGAAAAAAGACTATGGCTGGAAAAAAATTAATCTGGCAAATAATTAGTCCAGAAGGCAAAAACTTTGAACAGGTAGAAAAATTCCAATAATTGGGCTCAATAATAACTCAAGATGGAAAGGGAGATGAAGAAATAACAGAAAAAAGAGCAGTAGCAGGAAGATTTTTGAACAACGTTAAGAGTACAATATTGACCAGAAAGGAAATACCAACAGCAATTAAATTGCAAATATATGAAAACAGTGGCAATCCCAATACTCACGTACAGTTTGGGTATCAACGAAAACTAGTGAAACATGATAAGCATCACAGGAATGAGGTTTCTAAAGAAGATAGATGGCAAAACAACCATGGACAAAATGAGAATCACGGTATATAGGGAAAAATTAAGGGTAACGACCATATAGACGATTATAGAATAAGGATAATTGAGATATACGAAAACAATGGGCAAAGAAAGAACGACACCAAGCAAATACGAGGTAAGACCATTAAAGAAGAGAAGGCAAGTAAAACCAAGAAAACATGGACAGAAGAGGTAAGAAAATCGGTAGAGAAAAGATGAATAAAATGGGAAGAGGTAGAATCACTGACGCAAAACAGAAGGAAATGAGAGAGACGTGCAAAAGGCCACCAAGGGAATATCACAACTCAACCAGCATAGTTTTACACCCGCATATCAGAACACACGGTTGTGCATAAATTTTAAAGAAAAAAATCGATTTAAACATCTTACGTCAACAGTGAAAACTATGTTGAACATACACGTTGAAATGACCAACGAATTCAAAATCTATATATATATAAAAATGAATCCCTATTTCCCTTGGTCACGCCATAACTTGAGAACGACTTTACCGATTTCATTCATATTTTTTTTTAAGTTTTCTAATACTTTGTAGGTTCTTACGGAAAGAAAAATTAAGAAAATCCAAAGGGAAAGCCGGAAAATTGGAAAATATCGAAAGTGTGTTATTTCTATTTACAGTCACACCTGTGCTTAATGGTTTGAAGGGTTTTCCCCATAATGTCATAATCCGCATCAGGTAACCGAAGGCGGAAGAGATAAGATACTAATAGCAATTTATGTAATTCCAAATGCTTTACATAAGTCGTCGCAGCCAGTCAGTCAGTCAGTCAGACATTCAAATTTGGTTTGTGCACAAGTGATTGTGAAAACAATTCCGTGTCGTTTTATAGTGTCTGTTACAATGCCAAAGGCACGACGAGCTAACATAGGTCGTCGAAGATGACCAGAACGCTACGGATAATGAATATAGTCGTATTAACATGTTTTTAAAATGAAAGAAATCGTAAATTCGAATATCGGAAAAACGTTTGCTGAACCCGCTAATAGCAGGCAAATCAATGTTCGGGCAGGAGAACGTCTGTCGGGTTCGCTACCCCTTAGGGGGTGAAATGGGGTAAATAAGCCTAAAAATCGATATGGGTGTCGTTATTGGGGTTTTTTGGGACGTTGATTGCGAAAACGGCATTTATTTTTAAGTCCAAGACGATGGACATGACATAAAATTAACTTTATAGTGGTTAAACGGGGTTTCAGAGACAAATTATTTTTGGACAGAAGCACGTTTGCCGGGAGGGGACGGGACGGGGCGGGAAGGGACGGGAAGGGACGAGCCGGGACGGGAAGGGACGAGCCGGAACGGGGCTGGACGAGACGAGAAGGGAGGGATGAGACAAGAAGGGACGGTACGGGACGGGACGGGACTGAACTGAACGGGACGGGACGGGACGGGAAGGGATGGGACGGGACGGGACGGTACTGGACGGTACAGGACGGTACGGGACGGTACGGGACGGGACGGGACGGGACGGGGACGGGACGGTACGGGCCGGGGACGGGGACGGGATGGGATGACAGAAAATAATTAGTCATTATTTAATACACAAATAACGAACCTCGCGCGTACGAAGTCACGGGTTACAACTAGAAAACGGCATAAGTACCTATATTTTTAAGTCCAAGACGATGGACATGATATAAAATTAATACTCGATAGTGGTTAAACGGGGTTTCACAGACAAATTATTTTTGGGCAGCCCGGCCAGCTAGTTGTCCAATAAATCTGAATCACTGGATATCTTATCTACACGTAAAAACAGTTAAAAATCTATAACATAAGCTTCTACATAATAGTTACGTATTACAGTATGAAAGAGAACAATACCCAGAAACTCTGTCTGTCTGAAAGTACCTCCCCTACAAAGTATGTTAACTACGTAATACCTACTAGAAAATCGTACGACATTCATTAATGACCAATAGAAAAATTAGTTCACGAGCCGTAACCAAGACAACAACATTTCTTAGAAATTTTTTGTAGGTAGACCAACCTAACTGTGAGGGTTTGTGTCGTTACCATTTTCTTACTGAATCTGCATTCGAGCATTAATTCATATCCGGAAATTATTTTTTGTGCCTTTCAACAACGACGTTGTTGGAACGCTCTCAAAAAAAATTCCGGAAAGAATGAATGCTTTTATGAGATTAGTGATAGTTTATCTGACTAACTTATCAGATAATATTTTTATTTTTTGTAGATATAGGTTTCCTATCTCAAGAGACTTATTTTGATTTCCTCCATCATTCCTGGAGCTTCGTCAATATTATTCTGATTCATCATGTATACGAGAACATCATATCACAAGCATTTTACATTTTACTTATGTTTTATTAGTTTTATTTTGGGAAATAGCGACCACAATTATTTTTAAAGAATATTGGGATTCTATCTATTTTAAACTCTATAAAAAAATATAAAAACTATTGGGCATAACATATTTTTAATTCCTTTTACGATAAAGGAAGTATTGGATTCACCCAAAAAACTCCAAATTGAGTTTTCAACAGGATCTTCACATTGTCCCCTGAACCTGAAAAACATATTTTTGTTCATTGGTCTGTGTGAGTGTCTGTCTGTCTGCCTGTCTGTGAACAGAATATCTCAAAAACGAAAAGAGGTATGGCGTTGAAACCTCATATATAAGTTTTGTGTACTATCTAGATTCGACAGCAAGCTTTTAAAGAAAATCGCATAACCGGAAGTATAGTGTTTACTCTTGTGATTTTTCAGTTTTTTTTCGATTTTTTCAAAAACGGTGCTAACATTTTTTTCAAACTTAACATTTTTATTACTTTTTTAATATGTATTGATGTGAGATAGGTGATTTTCCAGTTGAATACTTCTAAAATGGGTTCATTTTGTATTTTTTCCTATTTTTTTATTAACTCATATTTTAAATAGAACACCCGGTATATTATTACATTTTTAAATTTATCTTAAAATTTTAGAGAAAATTTGTCTCTTGAACTAACGCTTTACTTTGTACCGTGTTTGTAGAATTTGTAATTTTTGAAAATTTTCGACAAATGCTTAAAAATTAAAAATAAAATTTTTGGCTAATTCTAAGATCACTGTAAAAGGAAGTTGGTGGGTGTATCACACCAGATTTTTTGAAAATGAATTATACAGCTGTATAAAAACTGCATTTTCAACAGTATCTGTATTAGCTAAAACAAATTATATATACTCAGATTTTGTAACCTCTTGTGTTATTCAAAATTTTTGAACAATAATATGCTCTTTGATAATATCTAATTTTATGAGATAAGTTAAGATATGTAGGCAGCACACCATACAGCCGGAATGTATTTCCTGGAAAAATATGGAACAATTATATTTATAAAGTACGTCCAGCTAGGCAACTCTACTTACTTAACAACATTGAAAAAATAGACTCCACATTTTCTCTATATGTCTATAATCTGTCTCTACAGTTCAGCTTAATTTAAAATAACTAATAAATGTATTTTAATGTACTCCACATTAGTAGCGGGTTACCGATTTTAATTGTTTGAAAGTACCAGGTGTCCATATAAGCCTGTGGCGTCATAAACGTTTTATTCTCAAAATGTATACTGGCAACGTACACTGTTAGAGGTTCTTCATTTATTTATTACTCCAATGCAGAATTAAAAGTACGTCTGTAAATATAGCAAATAATTCTGAAAATCAATCAATAATTTGCAAAGAGTGTAGGCTTTCCAAATGTTGCTACTTATACAGTTAACAAGGCGTTCAGGCGTTACAAAATGATACCGACACGATTTATAAATAAAGTCAAGAAAATAAATTATACTTTAATATCAATAAATGCTTCGCATTAACATATACTAGACAGAAAAACATTATTAGATTTACATATAACATGATGCTACTGCAGTTTCAGTTAAAAATTAAGTAGTGGATTTAGGCGTTACGTTTGATAGCTCTCGCACATTTTCCAATCATATAAACAATGCAGTAAATAAATCATTTAAAATGTTGGGATTCCTAATACGCAACAGTTTTAAATTTAAAAATCTGGTGTGATACATGCACACAACTTTCTTTTACAGTGTTCTTATAATTTGCCAAAAATTTGATTTTAAATTTTTAGGCATTTATCAAAAATTACAAATTTTGCAGAAACCGTATAAAATAGAGTTAGTTAAAAAGACAAATGTTATCTAAAATTTTAAGCAGAATTCAAAAATGTAATAATATACCGGGTGTTCAATCTAAAATAGGAGTTAATAAAAAAAAGAAAAAACAAAAGAAACCCATTTTAGTGGTATTCGACTGGAAAATCACCTATCTCACATCAATACACATTAGAAATGTAATGAAAAATGAAAACATCGTTAGAGCGGTTTAAAAAAAAATCGAAAAAACTGAAAAATCACCATACTTCTGGTTATGCGATTTTCTTCAAAAGTTTATTGTCGTATCTAGATAGTACACAAAGCTCATACATGACGTTTCGATGTTTCAATTTTTGAAATACTCTGCAATTATATGGTCGCTGACATAATATACTGTCTATTGTCTACAAAGTTCAAATAGAAAGAATTCAGAAGCGTTCCTAGCGGTTTTTGTACTACAAATCAACGGGGTATATCCTCTTTAAAAACATCTCCATATGCTCAGTTACTTGACGAGTATAAACTGCAGTATTTAGAACTGCGTAGTTATATTTCATCTTTAATATTTTTACATCGAGTAGTACATTCCAAGATTGATTGTTACTCCACAATTCGAGCTTTCGATCCTATTTTTACCTGGATAAACCAAGAACCAATATCCTACGCCACTCATCTTTATGTGTAACTTTCAGTATAGCTAAGTTACTGTCTTGAGAAATTGACATCCTCAATGGAAAGAAAAACATTTAAGCATGATTGTATTTGAGCGCACCACCGGCACAACATTGTTGTAGGGTTACCTCACTAATAAGAAGTTTTAATTTTTAAGTTTTTATCAATTCAGTATAAAAGTACTATATACCTTATTATACGTTTGGCGATAGCCAGAACGGCCACAACAAAGCTGACAAAAATGTGGAAAAACTCAGCTATTACAAAATCCAGTAAGTTAAGGCTCGTCCATTCATTCATCTTCCCTATCGCGATGTATGCAGAAACATGGACTTTGAAAAAAGCAGACACGCAAAGAATTAATGCCTTTGAAATGTGGGTATATAGAGTCTTGCGTATAGCGTGGACAGTACACCGGACCAATCTCTCCATACTAAAAGAACTTAATGTTGATTCTCGACTATCCAAGAAAGTCAGCCAATTTTTCCTTCGATACTTTGGTCACATATCCCGAAGGAAGAATTCTATGGAGAGTTTAATTGTACAAGGAAAGATTGAGGGACGTAGATTAAGGGGTCGATCTCCTAAAAGATGGGCTGACCAAGTTGTAATGTTGACTCGGGCATGCTTTGCACGATGCTATACATACTTAGCTGAAGATCGCGACGTGTAGGCAACAACAGTGTCGGCTACCTAATAATACCACCATACCGTCTCGGGGTAAAGGTTAGAAGATATAAACAAAAAAATAAAAATGGAAACAAACATTCAAAATTCTTAATGTCAATTTTGACTGTCAGTTGTGACAGCAGATTTATTCCAGACTTTAATAGCACTTGCATTTGATTTGCTTCAACCATAAATTGTCTTTGTACCACGGAGTATACGACACATGAATATGCAAACATGATCTAGGTTTTAGGAAGCTGGCAAAGAAATTTTAATGAAGCTGGAAGGGCTTACGCCATACGTTTTCCCAACACAAGGCATCCCTACCATACTCTGATAAGAGCCGCAGATCGAAGACTAAAAGAAACTGGAACCATTATTCCAACTCGGAGGTCGATCAAGAATAAGGGAACCCAACTTAGAGGAAAACGTTTTACAAATAGTAGCCGAAAGTCTAGAAACTAGTATACGAAGTATTTCTAGAAATGTGGGTGTGTCTAAAGCTTGCCTACATATGATTTTAAAAGATGATGGACCGTACCTATGCTTATCACAAAACAAGATTTCAGAATTTATTGCGGGAAGATCATCCATATCGATTTACATTTTGCGAGTGGTTGGTAGAAGCCCATAGAAGAAAGCATTTGTTCATAAGCAGTGTATTATGGACGGACGAAGCTACATTTGCAAGAAACGGCATATTTAACTTTAACGAACACGTTTGGGCACATGACAATCATCATGCAGTTCACAAAAGAAACTATCAAGTATGTTTTTCATTAAATACGAGGAGTGTTCAAATATAAATTATAATTTAATATTTATTCAAAAACAAACGCAAGGACTCTAATGTATAGCATTTCATTGTTTTACTCAGTCTTCCTCTCTTAATAAACTGGTGCCATCTTTTAGAAAGTGTCTGTATTCCACGAAAAAAAAATTCATTTGGCTGCTGTCGCACCCATTCCCGAACAATTTCGGACTTCTTCATTACAACGAGGTATTTTTCTCCTAGAAACTTTGATGAGGGTTTAAACAAATAAAACAACTGATGCAGTAAGGTCCGAAATGTGTGGTAAATGGGGCGGGCAGCATGGTCGATTTCAATTTTTGGATCGTAGTCAGCGTGTGAATACTGAATGGCAAAATTGTGTCGAGTATTATCCTGTAAGGCAGAGACAGAGTACTCGCGTTTTGTTTCAGGTTACCCCTACTGATATTTAATGCAGAAGGAATATCCTTCACTGTAATTCGGCGATCGTTTCAAATAAGTGCATTTTACTCTGTCAGCATCCTCTTCTGTTATCAATGTTTTTGGACGGCGAGAATACGATTCATTCTCGGCTACTTTGCAGCCATCTTTCAACGCTTTAGTTCTTTTGTAAACGCTTATGTCTGATAGTGATAGCGCATCAAACTGTCTTTTAACTCTTACACAAATTTCTTATGGTTTGATATCTTCGTTGATAAGAAATTTACTAATAATTCGTTGTTCGACGGTTGAATGCACTCCCACTTCACTCATGCTTGCCAATTGAACGAAAATGAATTGTGGCTGTTCAGCGATTGAATAAAGTTAAGACTCGTTCCAGGGCATTAATTAATCTATATAACTTATGTACATGTTTTTGGCTTTTGGCGGGCAATTCAAATTATAATTCCTTAAATATAGGGACATGAAGGTCAATAAAACAGCCAAATATATTTTTCTTCAGCTGATTATAATCAGCATTAGTAACGTTTCGTTATATAATTTTTCATAATGTACCACCTATTACAATATTTTATATTTGATATATTTGAAATATGAATTATTTGATTTCAAAGATAATGTTTTATTACTACATATATTATTTCAATTAATTTGTCTGAAGAAGTTATTTATATAACGAAACGTTACTAATGCTGATTATAATCAGCTGAAGAAAAATATATTTGGCTGTTTTATTGACCTTCATGTCCCTATATTTAAACAATCTGCAGTCAGCCGTTATCGTATAAACTAAATTAATACTTACTCGAATCCTGATGAGGGTGGATTCTACTTGTTTCTACTAATTTCTGCTTACTATTCTAATGGATCAACACCTACTATCAATCAACAATACCTTTTACGAAGACGTTGCCTCCAACTATGGACACAAATATGAAAAATGTTTCCGCACATTAAATAAATTAGGATTTGCCATTGTAAAGATTTTGGGATATCTTCTAGCTATTTAACTTTTAACCATTGGGAATTTGCCCATCTGGCATGCTCTCAGATCTAATAATTGATATGACGTCCATTTTGCGTAAATAATTTAAGATTGTTTGAAATTTAGTTTTCGCTTTCCATCCTATGCCTAACTATTTAACAACAATGCGGGGGAGTGTTAATTCCTCCCCACATATTAATTTTTACTTATTGATTGTTAATTTTTCATAATGTACCACCTATTACAATATTTTATATTTGATATATTTGAAATATGAATTATTTGATTTCAAAGATAATGTTTTATTACTACATATATTATTTCAATTAATTTGTCTGAAGAAGTTATTTATATAACGAAACGTTACTAATGCTGATTATAATCAGCTGAAGAAAAATATATTTGGCTGTTTTATTGACCTTCATGTCCCTATATTTAAACAATCTGCAGTCAGCCGTTATCGTATAAACTAAATTAATTATAATTCCTATTTGAACATTCCTCGTATATGGGCAGGTATACTTGGAGACAGGCTGATTGGTCCTTTTATACTTCCTGAAAGCCTAACTGCGGAAAATTATTTAGAATTTTTAAATTATAACCTTTCGGGTCTACTGGAGGATATTCCTCTTGCATTCCCGCGCGATATGTAGGTGTGGTTCGGCAATACTTTAACCACGATTGTCCTGACAAATAGATCGGTCGTAGAGCCCAAGAGCTTGGCCAGCGAGAAGTCCGGATTTAACATCTTTGGGCTTTTTTCTGTGGGAGCACTTCAAGAATTTGGTCGATGTTACTCATGTCCAAACTCGAGAAGACCTTACCGATCGAATTCATGAAGCGCCACCACCAACGCCAGAATGTTGCAGCGTGTTCAAGGTGCAGTTATTGTGCGTGCACGCAATTGATGTGAAACTGATGGGGCACTTTGAAAACGTTTTACAATAAATGTAATGTTTTTTTAACCAAATAATTGATTGCGAATTATTTTTGCTTATTACTTAATTTTGTAAATAAAAATGTTACTTTGTGTATTATCTTTTTGTCTAGAGTTAGTAATAGGTACTTATTAGGGCATTTAAAGATGTTACTTCCAAACGGCCTTCTTGTTAAGTACCATGGTGGACAATAAATTTAGGCCGGAAAATCGAAATTAAGGTTAGTTGGACATAAGTAGTAGTATTAGGAGATGTCAAGCGAATGACAAGCTGGCCTAAATTTATTGTCCGCCATTGTACATTCATTAAATAAACCTAACTTAACGGTGTTGTCAAAGTTAATGTTTACTTCGTTTTACAATAAAGGAAGAATTGGATTCACCCCAAAAATTCGAAATTGAGTTTTTAATAGATCTTCACGTTTCAGAGTCCCCTGAACCCAAAAAACATATTTTTTTTCATTGGTCTGTCTGTGTATGTGTCTGTGTGTGTGTGTGTGCGTGCGTGTGTGTGTGTGTGTGTGTGTGTCTGTGTGTGTGTGTCTATGAACAGAAAATCTCAAAAACGAAAAGAGGTATGTGGTTGAAACTTCATATATATTGTAACGAACGTGGGGCTAGGCCGCCGCACCAGAAATATAACTCATCGTCCCGTGCGACAGCATTGCAGAACGACCTTGGAGGCAGCTGCATGAGACGGCGTGAGTCAGTCTTCCAGAACATTCCAGAAACGACTTTGCGCGTGACACGTCAAAGTTGCCAGAAAGGTCGAGCGAACTCTAGACGTTTTCCAGAAGGAACTATCTGGCAATATAAATACTCGCGAGCGGGAATAGCGAGCAGTTCTCCCGCAGTCCTGAATTTAATCGGAATTCGCGTAGAGCCGTGTAGAGCTCCCACATAAATAAAAGCCCGTGTGTACATATAACTATTGACATAAATAACCATATAAATATAACCATATAAATAGAAATAAATCGTTAGTGTTAAGAGTGAAATAAATAATTAATTGCAGTTTAACCAGTGTAAATATTAAATAAATGTATCGATAGAAATAGCGCCTGTAGTTTAAGTAATTTGTAATCGGGTCTATAATTCTCGTGTGTCTGTAAATAACAATAATAAATAATCGTTGCAAATAAATGTTTAATACAAGAAGCGTCGTTACAATTTTTAAATAGCCCGAACGTTAACAACGTAACAATATGTTTTGTATACTATATAGATGCGACAGCAAGCTTTTGAACAAAATCGCATAACGGGAAGCAGGTGTTTACTCTTGTAATTTTTCAGTTTTTTTTTCGATTTTTCAAAAACGGCTTTAATGATTTTTTTTAAACTTTTCATTTTTATTACATTTTTAATGTGTATTGATGTGAGCTAGGTGATTTTCCAGTTCAATACTTCTAAAATGGGTTTCTTTAGTTTTTTTTCAATTTTGTTTATTAACTCCTATTTTAAATGCAACACCCGGTATATTATTACATTTTTGAATTCAGCATACAATTCTAGAGAAAATTTGTCTCTTCACCTAACGCTCTATTTTGCACCGTTTTTGTAGAATTTGTAATTTTTTAAAATTTTTGTCAAATGCTTAAAAATTTTAAATCAAATTTTTGGCCAATTATAAGATCCCTGTAAATGGAAGTTGTGTATGTGTATCACACCAGATTTTCTTTCGTATGAAGAAACTAGACACTACAGAGAATTTGTGTTAATAATTTTAGAGTTCTCATGCGCTACCGAAGCGTGCTACGCGAAGCTTTAGTGAAAGTTGCGAGACACCCTCTGTAATTTTTATAATCAGACCGAATTTGATTGTTTGCCATTCGTTTTAATCGTTTGAATTATTGATAATTATATTTCCAAGATTCCTTCAGATCTTCACGTTTCAGGGTTTTTTAAATTCCGTTTGTCTGTTTGCCTGTTGGAAGTATAACTCCAGAACTAAAGACGATATTTTGCATGCCGATTATATGTCTACAAGGCATGACATCGAGAAAATGTTGGACAAATATATGCAGGGTAAGCACCTTAAAAAATAAAATGTTGTTTCTTTTAGAGTCAATTACGAAATAGATAAAGTAATAATAATGTGCAGATAGGTCAGGCTTTATACTTGTCGAAAATGGGACACAACAGATACTGGGAAATGTCGTAAAAGAGTCAAAAAGTCCGTTCTCTTAAATACAGTGACGTATCGCCAGCCCGGGAAAGGTCCTCGATGGCCTGGTAGATCAGCGTCCAGATTTAAATTCGCGTTCGCAGACGCTGTAGTTCAAATCCCAGCACCGGTAATTAAGGGAGTATTGTAATCACGAAAAAATCACCCTCCGAGATTTCTTTAAATCTTCACTTTTCAGTATCCCTAGATGATGAAAAACAGGTTTGTCTGTTTGTATGTTGGCGGTATAACTCAAAAACTATTTGTTGGAGAAAGACGACATTTTGCAAGCAGATTATTTATCTACCTGGCATAAACTGAGAAAGCTTCGGACAAATATAGTATACAGGGTAAGCATCTTAAAAAATAAAATTTTGTTTACTTTTGCTCTAACCGAGAAATAGATAAAAATAGCACATACATCATGCTTTAGCCTTGACAAAAATGGGAACCAACAGATACGCAATGAACGTTCTAAAAAATAAAACATGGGTTAACAATAAATGCGTTCTATTTAAGGCAGCCACATCTTACCCATCGTAGGTGTCCTTGGTTGGCGAGGTACCGAATGCGTGCTTAATTCGGGCTGCGCACAAATCATTGATATGGATTCGCTGGCTTGTTCGCAGGCGCTGAAGTTCGAATCCCATCACTGATAATTTTTTTATTTGAAATTGATTTAATTCGCATTGTCAATTGTTTCTTTTTCTTGTTTCAGTATTATTACGAATGTGAACATTTTCTTATCACTATTTTTCTTTGATTATTAGAATTGTTTAGGGTCACAACGTTTTGAGTAGAGTCCTTTAGAGATTTTTGCTTTTTAAAAATGTTTTTGCTTCCAAGGAAAGCCACACTGGGTATTTATTTTTCTGTAAATTTACTTTCGGGGCAGTTAAGTGTAGGATATCATTAAATATTTGATAATGACATTCAACACAGGTGACTACATTCTGGAACTGCTCAAGAATACTCCAATCATTGTCACGTAATAATTCATACATCCATAGGAAATCTGCTTTAGAAAAATTATAGTGTTTTGACATGTTCTTTCGAATGCAATATGTAACAGTTGGATCTCCAACAGTTAAATCCACTTGTAATGTGGGATAGTACATGTTTATTGGCACGAGTGGTGACTTCACACTCTACTTTTAAAGTGATACTAAGATAGAACTAGATTTAATGTTCTGTTATTTATATTTTTAATATTGCTAAATAAATAGTTTTTCTTTATTATCTCAGTAACCCTTGAGAATCGTACTTAAGTATATAATTATTTTTTTACTTCGAATTACATGGTTAATCAACCCCTAAAATTATGTCAACACCTTTTCAATGGTTGCATATGTTCGTATATGCTTTTATTTTTACTTCCTTTTACAATAAAGGAAGTATTGGATTCACCCCAAAAATTCGAAATTGAGTTTTCAACAGATCTTCACGTTTTAGAGTCCCCTGATCCCAAAAAATATATTTTTTTCATTGGTCTGTGTGTCTGTCTGTCTGTCTGTCTGTCTGTCTGTCTGTCTGTCTGTCTGTCTGTCTGTCTGTCTGTGAACAGAATATCTCAAAAACGGAAAGAGGTATGGCGTTGAAACTTCATATATAAGTTTTGTGTACTATGTAGATGCGACAGCAAGCTTTTGAAGAAAATCGCATAACCGGAAGTAGGTGTTTACTCTTGTGATTTTTCAGTTTTTTTCGATTTTTTCAAAAACGGCTCTAACGATTTTTTTAAACTTTACATTTTTATTACATTTTGAATGTGTATTGAGGTGAGATAGGTGATTTTCCAGTTGAGTACTTCTAAAATGGGTTTCTTTTGTTTTTTTGTCTATTTTTTTTATTAACTCTTATTTTAAATAGAACACCCGGTATATTATTACATTTTTGAATTCAGCTTAAAATTCTAGAGAAAATTTGTCTCTTCAACTAACGATCTGTTTTGTACCGTTTTTGCAGAATTTGTAATTTTTGAAAATTTTTGACAAATGCTTAAAACATTTTAAATCAAATTTTTGGCTAATTATAAGATCACTGTAAAAGGAAGTTGTGTGCGTGTATCACACCAGATTTTTTAGCTTACTTAGTAGTAGTAAATACCCTGTATAAAAAATGCTAGTACTACAAAAAAGAAACGTCAGTACAAACGCATATTTCGTAGTTTTTTAAACGTAGCTTCAATAATCATTAGGTTTCAGATTAAATTGAAAGCATTTTGTAACTATTAACTGCTCAGTTGATCTTGCACCACTCGGAGAAAAATTAACCTGGCCTGCCACATGTTGAGAACTTCTATAAGTAATCCAAACATCGCCAGTAATAGGAAAAACGTGCGCAAATAGCAGAAATGAGAAAAAAATATAATCTAGTCGAGGGGAACAAAAATGGAAGAGAAATGAACCGCTGCGGAGTCTACTCCCAAAAATAATTTAAGTACATTTCCCTAGTTATTTCAAGCTAGAAGCATTGCACGAAATCGCAGTCACGAGGCGGCTTTTTTAATATTCAGGATTAGTTTTCCCAATCTAATAAGTAGGTTTAAATTTAATCAAGCCCTAGATTGGGTTATTTGCAGCTCTTATCTCAAATCAGTCTCTGGGATAATTTCAGGCCTGGTTTTTTGCACAGCCTTTTTTGCTTACAGAACCGGAGATGAGAGTTTGTGCTTATCAGTCAGCAATAAATAGCTTTAGAGGTAGTTCATTTGAATTCTATCCTTCGGAAAGAAAATATCGTTTTCAGCTTTACAATTTATTGTTATTTATTTTACCATTTCACAGAGTTTAAAGTTTTACAAACTACATAATTGCTGTGTAACAAACAATATTTATAGAACGAGCCCGTTTCTACATTTTTATTGCAATACATGCAAAGTACAACGAATACAAAACAAATTTATTTTCAGGATTTGAGAAGGGTTCAGTTAAAACAAAGCAGGGCTGAGAAGGATCTAAAAATGTGATGTCATCTCCGCACTGGAACCAACTCGGGTTGGAGTTTTAGACTACTAATGAATGTCTTTGTGGACTGATTTGCACAACAAATAAAGTATGCTTCGAAATTAGAAATGCGTTCTACTGTGCCGATTTCTACTCGATCCAAAGTTTAATTATTTTCACCTTATAGAGATTTTGTTCAAAGAAGCACCTTAGGATACTTCAAGAGAATGTTAAACATTGTTTTTTGATTAAAGCGTTGTCATTGTACATGTGTTACATTTTTTTTTGTCGAGATATACCATTTTTTTTCAAAATAGAATTCCTGGTTGGCTGTGCAGCCATTAGGGAAATTGGGTTGTTGGTCCATTATTTATACAAGGTGTCCCAAATAAACTATAAATGGCTTTTCCAGTTTTAAGGGGTTTCAAAGCTGAAATACTAAATGACATTAGTAGTATAGAGACACCTTGATCGTGATATCATATTAATTAGGTCAATTAAAATCTCGAATTAAATTCAATTAAATACGCGGTTTGACCCAATTAATTTCGCGGTTTGCTCTAATTAATTTTCATATGTGCTACTGATTAAATTAAGCGGCGGCCATTTTTAATTTGCTTCCGGAATTACGCGGCGGCGCGCATGAATGGATTATCGAGATTTCCATTGCCCCTGCCTACTATATAGCTTTCATTTTTTGAATTTAAACTTCCCGGGTGTCGGCTATCTTTGTTTTCTGCGTGCGCACTTCTCTCGGCTGCCAGTTTGAATTTGAAATTTTTCAGATTTTGTTCTAAGTTCAATTTTTTCAATTTAAACTTCCCGGGTGTCAGCCATCTTGGTTTTCTGCGCGCGCACTTATCTCGGATGCCAGTTTTAATTTCAATTTAGCGCCCGTTTTTGAATTTGATTATGTCACGCCGAAGTCTTCCGTCTCACTCTTCGCAACTGTTCTCTCTAGCTCGCATTTATTTAATTTAAAAAAGCTTTTTGCGACGGCCCTAAGCCGGATTCGAACCAACGACCGCAGTATTACGAGTCTAAGGGTTAACCACCTGAGCTACCCCGACAGCGTACCTGAATGCGGTTAAAACTTCAACACTTGCGTGCCGTTTCGGCACCCTGTTTAACTAATAAATTTCAAATTTACATCGCTGTTTATGAACATAGATATTTTTAAAATTATTCTCAGTTTTACTAGAGCAATTACATTTTGTCCCTCGAAGAAATTTCAAAAAGAGGCCAGTTTAAAACTGTTTAATAGATGTGGCTATCGGAAACCCATTTCACTGCTCTGACGTCATACTGCCAGACTTTAAAACCTAGGCCTAGTGGTTAGAGTGGCAGACTAGTAATCACAGCGATCAGCGGTCCCGGGATCAAACCCCGGGGGAGGCACAAATTTACGTAGAAAAACGTACAATATTAGTCCTTCTCAGGACTAACCAGGAACACCTGAAGACGGGAGTAGATCAAAACTCCCGAAACGTTGTGTGATTTACATCCTAGACAGTGGAAAAAGTCCGAAAAACATATCATAATAGACCACTGCCAAAAAATGACATTTAGAGAACAACATGTTAGGGTGTAGATAAAAAATACAATTTCGTATTAAAAAAAAATAATTGATAGTTGCCCAAATATGAAATGTCAATATCAATTTTTTTTCATGGCAGGAGCCAAATCATATGGCAGGTCATCTCAAAAGTACATTGTTTGGAGACACAGTCACTGTACCTGTTCCAGTTTGGATCAATGCGAAAAAATAGCGACGGTTGCTACTACTTTGCCACTGCCTCCACGTCGACAGCGAGTAACAACTGCACTACCAGGCGAAACAGAGGAAACTGAAAAACTTGTCCAACGTAGAGCTGCAACGGTTAGTTTTGCTAGAACAGCTACAGACTACCCGAGTCCAAAGAGAGTATTATGAAGGAAATTACAAAGGGATGCCGTGCAAATGTAGACGAAGGGGAAAAGACATATGCGAACCTGTGATTGTTTGGGTTTTGAGCAGGGCCGGATTTAGAATTAAGTGGGCTCCCTTTTCATAATAAAAATTTTCGCACAATATACAATGTAGTTTTTGCACTACTAGTCTCAGAACGCATCGTTATTGGCCTATTTTTAGGTCGTGAAGTTGATTTTCTCCACCAAGGGAGAGAAAGTAAAATAAACAATTTTCACCGTGGTAACTAATAAATTGCTAAGTTACCAAATATGACTATTTTAATTTTGACGTTTTAAAGAGCTGTATTGTCAGGTTGACAGTTAAAATATTTTCGAAATTTGTTGGGAATTTAGGTATTAAGCTGTTTGGTAGTGCAAAAAATAGTATATACACCACGGTAGCGAATCGTCTTATAACCTTCGCGCTTTAGATACTTCGCGCTGCGCGCTCAGTATCTAATATGCGCTCAGGTTATAATACTGCGCTTCGCTACCTTGATGTATAATATACTATTTTTTTAAACCTGACAGGCTATTTTTTTATTTGAAGTGACAGATTAGTATTATTTCTAAAGGAAAAATTGTTGGAAATAGTTTGAAATTATATTAGGTACTCTACATTGTATTCTCATTTACTTTAAGTTTACAATTAATAAACATTTATTACAAACACATAGATCACTAATTACTGTGTGTTATAATTTCGAATTATATTGGCTTCACGCACTTCCTGACCGCGGACACATAAGTTGTCATTCTCTTCCTCATCCCGATTAACAAGATCGCCGTCTTCATCTTCATCATTCCCTTCAAAATCTGGATCCTGCAAGGCCTTAGCAATGTTGTGTAAAATGATACAAGCTACAATTATATCTGGAACATTAGCCAATTTCACGCGACAACAATATTTCAGTATAGGAAAGCGCCGTTTCAGCTGTCCAAAATACTGCTCCATTATTACCCTTTCCTTTGACAACAGTTTGTTATAAGCCTTCTTTAGGTCTGTGTCGACAGGTTCTCGATAAGGAGTCATAACCCAAGGTTCAATTCCATATCCCTGATCAGCAATGAGAACGGCGTTCTCTGTGCGTCGCATTACTTCTCTCACGTCGGAATTTTTCCAGATTCGGCTGTCATGTACCGAACCAGGCCAGCTCACATCCACGCTGGTGAATATGTACTTTCCATTGCACGTAGCTTGTACGTTCAAAGTTGCTTCTCCTTTGCGGTCTATATATTCGTCCCCGTGTAATTTCGATTTCTCTATTTTCACATGTGAACAGTCTAGTGCTCCAATAGCAGTCGGAAATCTAAACTGACTTGCCCACAGTTGTTTAGCTTCCATTATGCATGGTGACTTTTAGGAAATTGAATCCAACGATTAGCCTGTAGAATTATTTTTTACCACCATTCGCACAGTGCGAGAAACAGTGGACAGCTCAATGCCTAGCTCTTTGCCAATTCCGCTTTGAAAACCTGGATTTGCCAAATATCTTAAACAGACTTTCATTCTGTGCACAGCTGATAATGCACCACCACGGCGTTCTACACTCTCGCCTAAAAAGTTCTGAGCTAACCACTCCACATTTTCCTCTTCAAACCGGAACATACTTTTAAAATCACTCGTTCTCGGTGCACGCCATTGCTTGTAGTACTTTACATTTCCGAGATTTATTATTTCAGCCATTTTACTTTCAACCATACAACCGCGTAAAAAAAACGTGCGGAACCTCTAATAGTGACAGCTCTGATGCTACTGAATAGCAGCATCACTTTTCCACAAGTAAATACTTGCACTTGTAAGCAAATGGTTGGCTTTATTCATAAGTTTGAAGCCAATCCTTTTATATCATGAGCATTTGCTTCATACTTTTAAGCAAAAGCATTTACTTACAATTTTATTCATACTCCTTAAAGCATTTACTTTGAATTTTGTAAGTATAAGCATATGCTCCCTTTTATTCATATGGCCCAACTAGCTTTTACCCGCGACTTCGTTCACGCGAGGTTCGTTATTTGTGTATTAAATAATGTTCCGCCCCACCCCGCCCCGTCTCGACCCTTCCCGTCCCGTCCCGCCCCTTTCCCTCCCGTCCAGTCCCGTCCCTTCCCGTCCCGTCCCGCCCCTCCTCTTCCATCCCATCCCCTCCCCTTCCATCCAATCTTTTTCCTTCCCTTTCCGTCCCGTCCGTCCCGCCCCGCCCCGCCCGTCCCGCTTTGCCCCGTCCCGTCCCGTCCGTTTCGTCCCTTCCCTTCCCGTCCAGTCCCGTCCCGCTCAGTCCCGTCCCGTCCAGTCCGTCCCGTTCCGTCCAGTCTAGTCCCGTCCCGTCCCGTTTCTTCCCTTATGTCATGTTCACCGTCTTGGACTTAAAAATAAATGCCATTTTTGCAATCAACGTCCCAATAAACCTCAATAACGACACCCATATCGATTTTTAGGCTTACTTACCCCATTTCACCCCCTAAGGGGTTGATTTTCGGAAAATCACGAAATACGTGTTTGCTTATTTGTTTTTAGGAGTACTCCTACGAAGTTTCAAGTCGAAATGTCTCTTTAATATTATTTTTCCATACAAAATTGGAACCCCCATTTTACCCCTTTAGGGGTTGAATTTCGAAATATCCTTCCTTATTCCTTGTATACATCATAAAGGGAACCTCTGTGCAAAATTTCAGCTTTCTAGGTCCAAGGGTTTGGGCTGGGCGTTGATGAGTCAGTCAGTCAGGACTTTTAGAAATATATATAAGATAACGCGCCACACAATCGCGTACCCTGCCACTCCACGGCGCCTCTCTGCAGCGCTGCAAAAACGCCTCGTGAGAAGCCGGCCTTATTGTTCATTTTTATTACGAAAATTTACTCAAAATTGAACAAAAATCACGCAATTACACATCATATCACATAAATTTTTACAAAAATCGACATCATGTCACATAAATTATACAAAAACTGACATCATGTCACTTGAAATTATACTAAAAACGACATTTTTACTCAACACACGACGAAAATTGAACAAAAATCACGCAATTACACCTCATCTCACATAAATTTTTACAAAAATCGACATCATGTTACATAAACTATGCATAATTTTGCAAATGTTTTACACTTTTTTATAAAATGCATCGCTCAAATTAAAAGAAATCGCAATTTCGTTGAAAAAATCTTCTACCATAATCATTTCGATAAACAAAATTCAAAAATTCTTGTACTTTTGATGGATTATTCCCGTACCTGCCATTTTTTTACTATATTTATTATGAAAGTCTTGATTTTAGTTAGTTTATTCATGACGGTTCTACCAAAACAAACGGCTGAGCTCCTTTTTCGACTAAAATGGACCAAGCGCGGAAGATGTTGGTTGTATCGCCAGAATTTGTCCAACTCCTTAAGTCTGGCGATAATGCGGAGAAAAATATATTATCTCAGCTTGATGACGAAATGCAAAAAGTTTTAAAGTCCAAATTAACTGATCACGATAAATGGGGGCAGTACAACCAAGTGTTACAAAGATTCCTTCATTTCACAAACCAGGCACGGCAGCCAATCAAAATACCTATTGAAACAAGCAGTAACAGCCTATCAAATGCCATTATTTTATCTACACTTCCCAAAACTTTTAAGAAAAAAGCTGAAGTTTTCCTACGCATTTTGAGTGCCTCAAACGATGTGAGCTGGGATCGCAAGGGTACCGTTACTATAAAGGGTGAAATTTTACCGGCGTCTAACATAGTCGATTTAGTTCACGACGCTCTGAGGCCTCGAAAAACTATTAATCCACCCGGACGCCTACAGTTTGCTGATTACATCAAAGGCCTTAACGTTGCTCATGTGCTGCTAGCTAAACCTAAACAGCAAAAGAAGCCAACCCCGACTGGTACTACAGGAAAAACCGAAATGGAAACTGATAACTGCGAGTCCGATTTAGAATATAAATTAAAAACACCAGCTACTCATCCAAGTCCACATCAAAAAGGTTCAACCAGAAGAACCCCGATAAGGAAACGCTTCCAGAAAAGGGCCATTAGAAAAGCGCCTCTAAGGCAGAAGTCCTCAACATCAAAAACGAAGGAAATTCTAGAATGGGAGCATCCTAAACTTTAAAATGCCACACTGAAATTTGTTCTACGTGGTAAATTGCTAGCGAAATTTTAGAAAATAAGACATTCAGCTGTACATTTATTTTTATATTATTAAGTATTATACGAAATAAGAACAATATATTTGTTTATTACAAAGTTTTTGTGTTTTTTATTTCTACTCTGCTTTTGTTTTTTCACGAATCTGCAATAATTACAAAATCTAAAGCTAATATATTAGTATTTGAAGTTATTTTACAGTTACATTTTATAAAAAAAGTGTAAAACATTTGCAAAATTATGCTTAGAAATAACTCTAAAACTGTTTTTACATCATTTTCGTTTTACAAAACGATTTATAAAACAAATTGTGATAATTTTTTAAGTGAAATAATGTGGGATGGCGTATTTTTTATCGCTTATTGAATAAAAATGTCGTTTTTTGTATAATTTCAAGTGACATGATGCCAGTTTTTGTAAAATTTTAAGTGAAATGATGGTGTCAGAACATTTTTTTCAACGAAATTGTATGTTTTTATTCAAATTTATGTTAATTTGTGGTCAACATACATATATTTCCATCAAAAGTACAAGAATTTTTGAATTTTGTTTATCGAAATGATTGTGGTAGAAGATTTTTTCAACGAAATTGCGATTTATTTTAATTTTGAGCGATGCATTTTATAAAAAAGTGTAAAACATTTGCAAAATTATGCATAGTTTATGTAACATGATGTTGATTTTTGTAAAAATGTATGTGAGATGTTGTGTAATTGCGTGATTTTTGTTCAATTCTTGTCGTGTGTTGAGTAAAAATTTCGTTTTTTGTATAATTTCAAGTGACATGATGTCAGTTTTTGTATAATTTATGTGACATATTGCGATTTTTGTACAAATTTATGTGACATGATGTCTAATTGCGTGGTTTTTGTTCAATTTTCGTCGTGTGTTGAGTAAAAATGTCGTTTTTTGTATAATTTATGTGACATGATGTCAGTTTTTGTAAAATTTTAAGTGAAATGGTGGTGTCAGAACATTTTTTTCAACGAAATTGCGCATTTTTATTCAAAATTATGTTAATTTGTGGTCAACATACGTACATTTCCATCAAAAGTACAAGAACTTCGTAATAAAAATGAACAACGAGCTTACTTAGCTGAAATTTTGCTGCTCGAAATGATTGTAGCAGAATATTTTTCAATGAAATTGCTGTTTTTTATTCAAATCTTACTAAATTTGCAACAAGTTAGAGAAAAAAGTGTAAAACATTTGCATAATTATGCTTAGAAATAACTCTACAACTGGTTTTACATTATTTTCGTTATTATAAAAACGCTTTGCAAAACGAATTGTGATAATTTTAAGTGAAATGATGTGGGATGGCGTATTTTTTATCGCTTATTGAATAGAAATGTCGTTTTTTGTATAATTTAAAGTGACATGATGTCAGTTTCTTGTAAAATTTTAAGTGAAATGATGGTGTCAGAATATTTTTTCAACGAAATTGTCTGTTTTTATTCAAATTTATGTTAATTTGTGGTCAATTGCGTTTTTATTTTCGTCCGTTTGCATTTATACTGGAACTTTAAAACTAAAATACAGTTTTGATCGATATAATAACACAATGTCAGACGCTTACTTATAAAATAAAAACCAAACATGTCAATCTCGGTGTCGGTAAAAAGGCCGTCGTGCCGTCACACCTGTACCGATTTGTTGGAAAACAAGATGCAGTTTTTATACTTTTATGAAATTTGGTAGTACGAAATAGAAGAAATTATAACGATACGTTCAACTTGTGGATTCCGACAGTTACCCCTTACAACAAATATGAATACCGACGACGGTTTTTATTTAAGTTTGTTGCATAATACTCTCGAATATTTGCTACTATGTTTATCTCTTTCTTACTCTAGCAATACGTGTTATCTTCTTGTTCATGTTATCCTATTGCTGGTATATAGAAGCTGTGACGAACAAAGCAAAATCGTCTCCAAGGATGTTTAAACGAGAGCTGACAGGCAACGACCAGTTAGGCCAATTGAGGATGACAAATAGAAAGCCCTCCTCGGGGCTATAACGTCTTTTGTAATTACGCATAGCAGCATAAAATTAATCATATTCTAGCATTTCAAATATGAAAAATGGATAATAGCGGTTTTATAAATAATTTAATAATATCATATGAGACCTTTTCATACTTCGTATTTTAGAAATATATTAAAATCAAATTTGTAACTCGTTTTATATTTACGATCTGCCTTTACCTCTTATCGCCGACCGATCGGAAATTTCCATCTATATAGTAGGTTGGGACAATCAGAATCTCTTTTGGGACAATGAGAATATCGTTAATCCATTCATGCGCGTCACTCAATTATAAAGATAAAAGAATTAATTCTGGCAAACCCAATTGCAAAATCAGTTTTTTAAAATTACGACGCCTCATTTAACACCACAGGATATGCAATTCCGTTATTATAATTTATATTTCTCAAAAAATAGTTTATTTAAAACAAGGGAGCGCGACGTCGAAACCGCACGCAAGTGTTGAAGTTTTAATAGCATTCAGGTACGTTGTTTTGGGTAGCTCAGGTAGTTAAACCTTAGACTCGTAATACTGCGGTCGCTGGTTCAGATCCCACTTGGGGCCGACGCAAATAGCTTTTTTAAATTAAATAAATGCGAGAAAACCAAGATGGCCGGCACCCCGGGAAGTTTAAATTCAAAAATGGGACTTAGAAAAAAAATCTGAAAAATTTCAAATTCAAATATTCGCGCGAAAATTCAAAATTCAAACTGGTAGCCGAGAGAAGTGCGCAAGCAGAAAACCAAAATGGCCAACACCCGGGAAGTTTAAATTCAAAAATTAGAAAAAAATCTGAAAAATTTCAAATTCAAATATTCGCCGCGTAATTCCGGAAGCAAATTAAAAATGGCCGCCGCGTAATTTAATCAGAAGCTAATGCGTAATTTAATCAGTAGCACATGTGAAAATTAATTAGATCAAGCCGCGAAATTAATTAGATTAAACCGAGAAATTAATTGGGTCAATCCGCGAATTAAAACCGCGAAATCCGCTAATAAATCCGCGAATTAAACCGCGAATCCGCGAATCAAATAAAAAGTGGAGGGGATAGCGGCCCCCTTTCTACTACTGGATACGGAAAGTTCGTTCCCCATATTTCGTTTCCCACATTTTGTACCCCTCATTTCGTTCCCGGGATATTTCGTTTCCCCACATCTCGTACCCGTAAACTTCGTTCTCGACCGAGGGAGTTGAAAAACGAGTGCAGCGATCTATAACGTAGAACCCGATGTACTTCGGTGCTAGCTTCGAAGAGATTTCTCTCGCGGCATCGGATAGCTGGAATTTTTTAAATGTAAATATGCATCCACGGGCAGCATATAAGCATTCTTTACAGACCTCGAACAGTAGAGTAATAAACACTTATATCTGATTGGTTACCTATACTACCACGACTTAAACAGAAACAAGCTGCATGGCGGAGCCTGCGTTGCATCTAAGCGTTTTTAATTAAAGAAATAGATTCCTTCGAATTAACTAGTTGTTTGTTGCCAAATGAATTCATACATGTGTTAGTTAAAGAAAATAAAAAAGACAATACAATAAAAAAACGTTGTTTAATAAAATATATAAACGAAATTAATAAATGGGTTTATGCGTTTGGTATCACACAAACACAAACGAAATGGGATTCAAGAAGTCCTATTCCTAATGGGGAGAGAAATATTTGTTCATAAGTTAACAAGTTTAATGTGTGGATATATTGCAAAGGAAACTCTCTAAGCTCTACGTTTCGGATGGCAATAATTGTAATATTTAATAAGTTAATATTTTATGCTCTGTTTTTTTCTGAGTAAATTTAGGGTGGTTAAAATTGAAATGTAACACTCAATTACTCAAATAATGGTTGCATGCCCCTCTTTCTATTTTATTCAATTGCAATTATTTATTACGCTAGCTCAATGGGAAAACATAAGCTCTTTCTCAGGTTAGGTTCCGAAGTTGACTATATCTTTGATCTGAATTTTACTATAGCCAGCAATTCTGAATCAGTAGTTCAAATAACCGACGTTAGTCCAAATCTTCATAATCTGTCAAATTACTCAAAATGTTCGCCCAGTGCAAACAGTGACTCTTGTTTAAACTCGTGAAAATATGAGAAAACATCAGGTAAATTAAAATTTTCTCGCTAGGCAACAATTAACACTGTTTTCTTTTAGTAATGACGTAGGACAGACGCCGTCTACTCAATTGTTTCTGGTTGCTTGGGATTCTCGCTAGATTTGCAAAATTTGATGAAGCCTTATTACGCAAATTACGGCGTAGCTGGAGCCCTGGAAACGAGCTAATTCTATTCGGCAAGGTTTGATCTCGTATTTTGCTGCTTTTCCCACACTTTTTAAATCGCAGGCTTAACCCTATTTCGTTTGCTGGCTTTGGAGCTGCTTGCGGCAATGCTGCTTGGATTTCCTGCTGGAGATGCTTGTCTGGCTGCAGAAGGCGGTTGAGACGTTCTTGCAGACTCGTACTATGCCCTGGGCTGCTGTCCTCTGGTTTCCAGTGCCTTATCTGTTCGCAGATGGGTCTCGAAATTTTGAACTGGTCGCTCCCGATGTCCTCGTAGATAGCAACGGAGAATTTTAAATTTTTGTAGCGGAAATTTCCACAAACGCTACCACTTGTACACGGAGATGAACACAATAAAAGGCACTATTTTTTTTCTAGTAAAATTCTCGTTTAATGGTATCAAATTGTATTTCAAAGTGGAGCACAAAACTGACAAACTTGTAATAATTTTAATTCATTTGTTCTCCCCTGTTTTAAACAATATAGCATCTGTGTTATGGTGTTATGCTTATGTTAATGGAAATTAGGTTTGATAATTAATGGACATAAAAGGAAATAAATTTGAGTACATAAATTAGAATTAACATTTTTCTTAAAATCTAGATTATTGTCTTTTTCTTATAACTAAAATTGTTCTATTGCGTCACACACACAAACGTTTTTTATTATTTGGTCACTGCACTGCTTTGTATTATCTTTCATCTTGCTTAATTCACCTTTCAGACTCCTCACAATTTTCACTATGCTTGGCTTTATTGAAAATTACGCTCCTTTTAAAATGCATACGACAAACCTTTTGTGTCTAGTAATTTTTTTCGGTCTGGCTTTACATTATGCACAAACTTATTCTTTTCCACCCACTTAGTGAACCGATCTTGGAAAACAAGCAACCATTGACATTGTCTTTGGAAGACCTGGTGAACGACCCTATCAGATCGGTACTGATGACTTCACACGGACTTCGGACACGAGACCACATCATTTTTCCTGTGGGTTGGTTCCTGTGTTTATGCTCCTGGCATATGGGACACGAACGTACGTATTTAATGATGTATTTGAGCATTTGGGGACAGTGGCCATATTTATGAATTTTTGATAGTCCAAAGTGTAAGATTAGAGCAAATGCCCGATATTAATGTCGTTTATGGCGTTTTAAAATATAAAGAATCAGTTCAAATATGAGGCCGGATAATGGCCATGCGCGCAGAGAACCGCAATAGATTCGCCCACTAGCAATGAACGAAGGTAACCCGATTAATAAATTCTCCAGGTTTAGTAACTTACTATGTCGTACTCCGAATCACGTGGAGTAGACGAGCTGCGATGAAAACTGGCGAAAAATAGATAGGGAATACTCACTGAAGAAAGCAACACCGGGTAGTATCGGACGCAAATCATATATTTATCCATAATCGCGGGTTAAAAGTACAAACAGTATATCGAAAGGGCCCCTTGAGAGGATTCAGATTACTACTAAATTGTCCAAATAAAGCGAAGAGAACACAAACTCAAACCCAGCTTGCCTGCGACGCATTAATCTAAAAAAAATTGTAGGTGTCGATGTCGCCACAAATCGATTCAAAATAAGCCGTAGTTCGAATAGTTAGCTAGTTATATCGGGCCTATATTTATGTGCAACACAAACTCAAACACCAAATTGTTGACATATTAGTTAATATATTAAATTACGTGAGAAGATAGTACAAGGAACCATAAGAACAAAACGTTTTTCTTTACGGGCCCGTATGGCACCGATCGAGTGACGAAATAAACGCCATGATAGAAATCCGCAATTACTACTTAAACAAAACTACAAATAAAGTTTCGATGCAGATACGCCCGTCGACAAGGCCTCTCTAAACATAACCCTTTTATTGAAAAACTAGTAATATTATCGGTCGCTTCAAACCACTATCTTTGCTATAATCGTCGAATAGCGCATTTTCCTGTATATAATTAGATCAGTAGAATGTTTTGAGCAGTCCATAATGTCAGGTAATGATCATGGTTGCCGCTTCCACCATATTACCAAGGTTGCCCTCTCCACCACAGCTCCAAGCTTGCTACATATCACCACTGCCCCAAGATTACCATCCCACCACTGTAAATACGGTAATTGTACCTGATATTTGGCATTTTTGTTAAAAAGTATTTTACAATTACTATCTGAAAGTAATTAGTTACTACATTCAATTACTCAATAACTTTTGAATAATCAAATTATTCTAAGGAATTTTAATTCCTTTACAAATATTTGAATTACTTGTGGTAACTGAAATTACTCGCGCTACTTTAATTAATTTCGGGTAATTCAATTACTAAATTACTAACTTCGATTGGGTATTACATCTTCAGAAATCAAAAATAAGATAAGGCCTGATTACGTTAAACGTTAAGCAAATGGCAATTAGGTATTTCTGAAGCAATATAGGTATAATTTATGGTTTTCTATGACTAGTAGGATAACAGCTAGTTTTGTGCGCGATCAAAGAAATATTTTGTGCAGGGGCGTATGTTCGTAGATGAGATGTGCATGTGTTGGATATTGTATATTATAGGGTGTAGAGGATGTAGCATTGTAGTTTGCCAATAATTATTGTGTAAAATGCGAAAAATATGTCTGCGGTAACTACATATTGTAGCGTAAAGTACGATAAAAATATAATTGAATTTTTTGCATAACAATCTACAACAAACAGCTTTATTATACAATATTGGTTGGTAATATTTATTTTGCTTGCTTAAAACAATGTACTAGCATATAACTATTTAAATACCACTAAATACAACTATACGACACCAATTTCTAGTGAAATTAATTGAAAAAGTAATTTATGTTGTGCAATTATCAATTTCTAAGTAATTGGTAACTGAATTACTATTTTATTTGAGTAATTAAGATCTGGTAATTCAATTACTTTTAAGGTAATTTTTCCAGCTTGGAGTAGTATGAGTACTTATTCACAGATATTTACAGTAACCATTGTCTAACTTACCATTCTTGGATATCCCTTCACGCATTACCGTCGCCGTCGTTGTCTTCGTCGTTCAAAGTCGACGTCTTGCTGGAAACGTCAAATTCTCGCCGCATCGTTGGCGTATAGGTTCGTTGGACTGTCGATTGGATTATGATCGATGTCTACCAATGCTGCGGCGACCCATGCGAGTCCATAATATCATTGTTCAGGCGGTACAAAGCGGCTTTCGCGGCCACCACTCTGGTGGCGATATCATCCAATTCAGGAATTATATGGAATGCGAGTTTTTATCAATTTGGCGACGACTGCTGCCCGCCGTTACAGTGGCAGAAAGCGCCAAATTTTCCATATGAGAAAGGCAACCACTATTGGATCCTCTGATGAATGCGTCTAGGAGAATCCTTTAAGCCAAGAACGAATTCAACCGGTAGGCCAGTTCTCAACTTCTTTTTCAGAAACATAGAAGACGGCGAACGCAGTGAAGTAGGCAAAGAATAACATGTTCTGTTGATGACGTAGACGAGAGTAATGATAAGTAGTAGCATCCAAACCATTTATTAATAATGGAGACCCTTAATGCTGACCTTTATTTTTTTAGTTTGATCGCGGCCTTGAATATTTTGTACATTTTTGAATATATTTCAACTCGTATACTATTCCTGTTACAAATACAAACGAAATCGAAAGACTTACACAGCAATATAAATGGAAAGCGTTGACTCGTGAGTCGGAAAGGTTTGACCTTGGTGGAAAACCTATCCCGGCGTCGAATTCTTCGATCGGCGAGCGTGTGCTACCATTTCACTCATCCGCGGCTCTTTCCTTGGTAACAAACACTACAGCCGTTCCCTCACGCAAACACTTCGAAACCAAAACGGGAGAGAAGGTGAAAATCAAAGAGAATTGCATTCTCATCTCTCGAAATGTCTATGTAGAATTCTTCAGTTTGTATCGAATATTCGAGAAGAGAGATTATAGCTAACAAGAGCCTCTGGATAGCCATTATATTGCAAAACATTTAAGTAACAAATTCTTTCTTTTTTTTGTAATTTAATTATTAGAGCAAACAACTTTGGCTCTGTCGTAGAGACTTTTTACAACACCTGTCTTTATGTTTTTCTGATAGTTTGAGTTAAAATGTAAGTACCTATTAGCGTTGGTTTTCTTACGGTATACTGATGTTTCAAAAGTATTTATTGTGCGTTTGATTAGTGTATCGAGAAAAGGTAACTGATTTTGTTGCTCTGTTTTTAATTTGAATTTGCTGGAGGCTTCTTTACTGTTAATATGTTCAAGAAATTTGTCCACCGCATCCATGTCAGCAGGCCAAATGCAAAAACATTATCCAACTATAATCACCAAACTACTGGTTTGATGTTGTATGTGTAGACGTGTTGTTGTTCAAAGTCTTCAATAAAAGCGTCACTAACAATGGGAGATAAAGGAGAACCCATTGCCATCTCAAAATCGTTTTGGTAAAATTCACTGTTTAGTTGAAAGTATGTTGTATTGTATACTCCCTGGCCTTTTCGATGATTTGTCGAACGTTTAGAATTTGTTGAATTGTACCCTTACCGCTTACAAATCCGGCTTGCTCTTGTGGTATCTGACTATCTAGATAATTTTTGAGTCGTTGTAAAGGGATTCTGAGCATTATCTTGCTTGGGTGCGATATTAGTGCAATTGTTCTGTAATTACTACACTTTTGGCTAGTTCCTTTTTTATGGAGCGGAATAAGAGTGGATGTGGTCCTGTCACTTGGTCTTTTTCCGGTCTGCCATATTTTATTACAGATATTCCATATTATATCTATGCCTTTTGAGTCTAATTGTTTAAGCATTTCTCCTCTCAGATTATCTTCGCCTGCGCTCTTATTGTTTTTTAGGCTATGAATGGCTTCTTCCACTTCTGCCTTTTGCACGACCGGTTCCTGTTCTATTGTAATATAGAAGGAGGATCTTCGAACTCCTGTTCTTGTTCTTCGGAACTATAGAGGTCTTCGCAATACTGTTTCCATACCTCTAGCACTTCCTCTATCTCGGTGATAACTTTCCCATCTCGATTATCTACTTTCCATGTCTTTGGTTTATATTCCCGGGTGATTTCTCGTATTTTTTGGAACATGTTCTTTGTGTCGTTGCTATTTGACGATTTTTCGATTTCTTGGCATGTCTCTTGTAAGTGTCCATTTTTGTCTCTCCTGCATAAGGTTTGTATTTTTCTACTCAATCTTCGATATTTTTTTCTTCTTTCCTCTGTATTTACATCTGTAATTTTTAGTTGTTTTCTTTCATCCACAATTTTCCACGTTTCTTCCGTCATCCATTGTTTCCTTTTCATAGGTTTGGTGTTTTTTATTTCTTCTTTGGTTTCTAACATTATTGTTTTCATTTTATTCCATATTTGTTCAGCGTTTGCGTCGTTTATTAGCTCTGTGATTGCTTCCAGATTTCTATCTAATTGTTGCTTGTGATCTCTCATATTTTCGAGTCTCAAGTAGGTGGATTTTTTCTTGACATTTCTAGTTTTGATGTGAATTTTGATTTTTGCCATAAGCAGTTTATGGTCGGTACCACAGTCAAGTCCAGGTAGAATTTTTGTGTTATTGACACTGGATTTCCATCTGGTCCGTACTAAGATGTAGTCTATTTGGTTCCTGAAACGTCCACCGGGGGATACCCAAGTATAACATCGCCTTGGGTGATGCGGAAATAGACTATTCGTAATTGTTAAGTTGTTTTCAATGCAAAACTCGACTAGTTTTTCTCCAGATTAATTTCTTTTGCCTAAGCCATATCCACCAATCATGTGTTTTACTTGATCGTCCTCTTCGGTTTGTCCTATTTTGGCATTGAAATCTTCTTGGACATACATAATTTCCTTGCTAGGTATATATTTTATTGTTTTCTCAAGTTGTTTGGTAAAATTCTGTTTTTTCTTCTTCATTACTTTTGGCTGTTGGTGCATACACCTGAACTATGTTTAGGTTGCAGGGAGTGGCGCTTAATTTGATCGTCATTATTCTGGAATTTATGGGGTTATAGCCCAGCACAGCCGACTGTAGATGTTTTGGGACTATCATTGCCACTCCGTGTATAGAATTTGTCTCATGACCGGATAAATATATGTTATTTCCATTTTGTGAACTAAAGTGTCCACTACCCTTCCAATGTGTTTCGCTTAGACCGATGATGCTTAGGTTTTTAGTTTCACGTTCAATAATATCTAATTTTCCAGGATGCAGTACAAGACCCTGAATATTCCAAGTTGCGATGGTTGTTATTTTTCGGAGAGATATCGTTGCTTTAATTTGTAAATTTTCGGATGATCTTCTCACAGTAGTCCCCCCCAGATATCCGATTGGGGGACAGTTTATACTCCGGGCATTATTTTTACTATGAGACATAATAATCCATGAGATTCTCTTGTTCGTGTATGTAATGTATTATCGTTATGTAGCCTATGTTTTATGATGTTGAGTGTTTTGTCTACTGGCACATTGGTGAATATACTAACTACATCAAAACTAACCATTAAGGGCCGGTTGCAGAAAGCAATGTTAAGTCTGGTGTTAGATAACATCGTGTCAAAGTGAACAAAATCGCATCAAATTTTGTTTACTAATGTATTAGTTACCATAAGCATTTCAGATTTGATTCGTTTTTGTTCACTTTGACGTCGCGTTAGCTAACACTAGACTTAACATTGCTCTCTGCAACCGGCCCTAAGTGTTGTGTGTTTATGTTTGCTTCTTTAATTTTTTCAAGGAAATGAGGCGTGTTCTTTATGTATGTGTTTCCTGATATAGGATTAAGTATTTTAAGTGAATATTTAGCTAAGCTGTGACACGGTAAATCTATACAACTTACTATTGCCTAAGTGGTACATTTGGTTTGTGTATCTTTGGTAATCCATAAAAATGTGGAGGTTTACTATCGTGTGGTGTTAGTATACCTCTTACAGAGTCTGTAAATTATCCCCTGTGTTTGTAACAGTATATTACATTACAAGGCATGAAAGTGATACTTTGATGAGGAGGGTTGTTGAAAACTAGAATTCTATCGCATCAAGGTGCATGGTGAAGGCGACCGGTCACTTAGGTAAGCTAAAGTAAAAATGACTAGTCTTGCAAAAATTTCAAAAGTGACTAGTCTTGTAAAGTGACACTTTCAAGATCAAACTGAGTGTTGGCATGGCCCGCTTTCTTGACAATTTCAGGAAAAGTGCTTAGTATATTTTTGTTTCTATTGTATGTGTTGAACCTTTATTTAGTTCACTAATTACTGTTAAAAGTTTTTAGTTGTATGTGGTTGTGTCAAGTGGCGTTGCTTTTGTGTGCAGCTAGAATTTTAACTGCGCTATCAGTTTTTAGTGACTGTTTTTCTTGTTTGGATATATTTTGTTTGATTTTGTAAGGTCATAAAATCATCAACATCATCATAAATCGTACTTTTGTTTCTAATCTTGTATTCCTGTCTAATGTCTTCTGGAAGTTTTGCCAAACCTCTTCTATAGCTGTAACTAAATCAAGTTTATTAAGTCGTTTTCCTTTGCGGAGAACTAATTTGTCAGTGACGGTTAGTTCTTTCGAAGACAAGTTAACTACAGTTTTACTTTAAAAAGGGTCACTATTATTAGTGTATTTAATTCAATTGTTAGTAACATTTTTATGGAAGAATTTGAACAACAATATGTCTACACATACACCAACAGACCAGTAGTTTGGTGGAGGTATGTCAATGATGTTTTTGCAATTTGGCCTCATTACATGGATAAGGTGGACAAATTTCTTGTAAATTTAACATTAAAAAAACTTCCATCAAATTCACATTAGAAACAGAGCAAAACAATCAGTTATCTTTTCTCGATACTCTAATAACATTCACAATAAATACTTCTGAAAGATTACTATATCCTAAGAAAACCAACACTAATAGATACTATCATTTTAACTCCAACCATCACAAAAACATAAAGTTGTTTGTTTTAATAATGAAATTTTCAAAAAAGAGACAATTTATTATAAATGTTTTACAAGATAATGGCTATCCAGAGACTCTTGTTCGAAACATTTTCAATACACGAAACAATGCCATATACAAAGCAATGACACTCAAAAATATAATACCTTCACTATACCTTATATTCCCGGTATATGTAACAAAATCAGACGAATTGGAAATAGGTTCGATGTTAGGACGGTATTCAAAACGATGAATACCTTTTGGTCAGATTTTACAAAAACGAAACCTTCCAACAAAGAACAAGATTAAAAGAATTGTATACATCATAGTATTCCTTGTGCTGGCGATAAACATTATATTGTTGAAAGTGTTAGAAGTTAGTTAAATAACATAAAAATATGTTAAAAACATATCAGTTCAATAAGTCTAAGCTGGCAGAACGTGCTTGGTATAACAACCACAAAATACAATTGCATAACACAAAGATCTTGTCGAAAGAATCGATGTCAACTAAACGTCAAATTAAAAAAATCGTCTTTGTCAATATTTTTAGACAAGAGTTGGCTGCCAATTCTTAAAGATCAGATTAAGTAGGTGTAGGTAATCAAATGTCAGTGTCAAGCAAATCATTGGAGGTTAGTCGTTTTTTCAGTACAGTGAAAAGCTAAGTTCCTTGTTAATTTTTAGTTTTAATTGTTATTTGTTGATAATGAGGGCAGATTGTCCCTCGAAACGTTCGATATCTAATATTTTTAATTTTTCAGAATGGTAAAATGCCCAAATAAGAACATGAAGTGAAAATTTACTACCATGTCTGTTTTGATATTCAAGACCAAGTTTAAAATGAATTCCGACTAAATTCTCCAAAACTAATACTGTGTTAAGAATGTGTTTTGCTATAGTCTAGATTTGACAAACTTTTAGTTTGCACTGAACCTTACTTTTCTGAATATTTGATAGACCAATTATTTTCTATGTAAACAATAAGAGCGGAGTGTAGCTCAAATATACTGGTATACCGTACATCAGCATGATTGGATTCAAGGCATGCAATACGCGTCAATTTTTACAAAAGGTTATTTCCAGTCTGACCTCTAATGTTATAACCATATAGCACAATATAAATCAGCTGCTGTGACACGGAAGTGACTAATAATAAGTCGTTTTTTATTTGTACCTTTTTTACAGTCCATTTCTTACAGAGAATCCTTTTATCTCGTCTTTCTTAGCCGTTGAACTTGGAAGGCATTTGCATTCATACACCCTACTGCTGTAAAATAAATTCAGGATAATAAACACCGGTGATTGTTATTAAACGACGTGCTGTAGCCCGGTGATATGTACATGAGAATAAATCAGAGCCGAGAGCAATGGAGCTTCGCTAATGCGAATAAACTAAAAAATAAAGCCGTAATCATAATTTCAAACGCCGGCAGTAGAAATGCCTAAATAAGCACTTTAAACAAGGGCTAATTTCAGAGCGTACGTAATAACTTCTTTTCAGTTTTTTAATGAAACTCCCAAGCCATTTCGTAGTATACGCACACAGCACATCCACCCGGAAAAAGCACCCACTCTCAACTTTACTGTAATTTACAAATGCGACGAAGCGCTTGTTCGTTGCTTCCATTGTTTTAGGGAATTCTTTTCACCAGATGTATCACACATTTTCCTGCTCGTTTATCATTTTTACGTCTAGGATCGAGATGAATAGCGAGACTTTTTGCAAGGAATTTATAACGTTGTCTGTGTATATTAAAAACGCTATAGTGAGTCGAAGGGCCAGATATAATTATTATACCCACTTAAAATACTTTTTTAGTAGTGAAAGTCAGTTTTGAAAGCAGATACTTCCATTTTATGTTTTTATTTTTTCGCAATATCTTTTAGTCATATAATATCGGTTAAATTGGGACAATCAGTAAAGGAAGTACAGAAGTAGTCTCTGTTGCTGTTATTTGATAAGAAATATTTTGAATTTGTTTTTTCTAATAAAATTCCACAAAAAGAATTTTTAAATACTCCTCTCTAACAGTGGACAAGCATTCAGAAAAAAGATCTATTTGTTGTTTCATTACTACAAATTCAAAGTATAATAAGCGATTGGTTTAAGTATAATTGTAGTATTGCACAAAAATATGTGCACATTACTATTACTATTTATTATTTATAGAAGATAGACCAAGAAAGTCATCTATATCACTCGGATACGATTCGAGATCACAGTCCCGTACAATCTGAAGGATGGTTTGGTAGTCTGCACAGTAACATACTGGGTCAGAGTTAAATACTTTGCCCCATTTGAAAAGAAGATCTTTTGATACGTCATGATTAGTTCTGATGTTTTCGAGGTGTTCTAGGTTAGATCCAGCCGGCTTGTGGTGCGTGTTTCTATAAGCTTCACTTCGGGTGAACCTAGTTGACTCTATTTTCGTTCCCATATCTGGTTGTCAAAAACAAATGACAAGCTTTCCCGATTAAAATTCTTCACCGCAGATAACAGTGCTCGTATTTTTATTTTTACTTTACACACAAACGATGAAATATATTGTCATGGTTCTCAGTATAGGGGTTTAAAATTGGATTAATAAGGTTAAAAGAATACCGTATTAAAATTACAAAGATGAATTTAAGTATGAAAATGATATCAAAATTATTAAAATATATGTGTTTAAGGAAGGAAATAGAATTTAAAATTCAATTGAATGAAGCTATATAAAAAACAGTGGGATTCTAACATAATTTAATTTTGATCTCAAATGAAGTGGGGAATTAATGGCAAATACTTATTCGAGAAATACCATGCAACATAGTGGGTGTTAGACGAATATGATAAAGTTCTATAAAATATATGCTAAACTAAATCACTAAGGAGATTTTATTATTATTAGAAATACACAAAATAATTTTGACTTAAAAAAGATGTAATAAGTTTGTCAAAGGCTGAAATTAAGATAATAAACCCTTTATTATATTATTTTTAATCTATTTTGGTATGTGAAGTGTTATACATCGTAATGAAATTATCGAGATGAGTATAAAACGAAATTTTAAAAACAATTTGATATGGAGAAGTTATGAAGGAGAATCGATATGGTGAGATTGCCATATGTTAAACAGTTATAATCTACAAAAGCACTTACTGGAATTGGAATCAGAACTGAGTTTCTTTTCATTTAAGTACATCGTATGAATTGGATAGAAGTGGCTTGCTTTGCTGGAAGTAGCGTACGTCGAGTTCGTTAGCGGAGTGAACTTCTGATGGTATAAATTGAAGGGTTTTCATCTACTGGAATTGTGATTCGTCAGGCTTGTCATTGAAGTGACGTTTTGGGACTTGCATCTAGTCGAGTTTTGTGGTACTAGTTTGTCAACTTGTGATGTTTAGAAGAAAGGCTTGGCGGTTGCTTCTGGTCAATCTTGGCAGTCCTGTTGGAGGAGATAGCGGGTATCCTGTCTTGTGTTGTCTAGGAAGTCTTTGCGGATCTAGGTGTTTTTGGCGGAGTTCCTGTTGGGATTTGTTTGGACGTTGGGTGATTTTTGTGAGATTGCTGAATGCGCTTGACTTGATAAAGGAGAGTATCGAGTCCATGAACGGGTGACAGAATATAGGTATTTAAGTAAAACCTAAAAAAATATAGAAAGGGCGAAATGAGGTAAATTTAATTAGGGGAGTACTTACCATTTGATATTGTTGAATGACAAGTAATGTAAAGAGAAGGTATTTGTAATTAGTTTGGCACTTGAATAATTTGAAGTGACAGGTGACAGACGTATACATTGTCATGAAATTAGAAAATCAAATTTCAGGAATAGAAGCGGTCTAGATTATGAGCGAATCCTACCCGTATTTCAGTTAAGAGTAAAAAAATGTTTCTACCGGAGTTAGCAATTTAATAATCTTGATAATCCATAATATAAAAGGGCAAATCAGTTAATTATTTTTTTTAAGTAATTGATTGAGAATAAAATAAAGTAAAGTAAAAGTCAATTATAACATTAAATAGGCAGTACAACCTGGAGTCACTACAATATCTTCTGTCTTTTATCGTACGAACGTATTTCAAGTTACTAGAGTGAATTTATAAAATGCCAAGAGGTTGAAATATAGGATTTGCTTTATCTTACTGCAATCGAATAGTAATTTGTACAACTAGTTTTTGTGCATAGTGATCTCTTGGTCGAAATGTAATCGAAAAGGATTTCGGAATTGACAACTGTCAAATTGACATTTCAATAAAGTAGTTAAAAAATTGTACTCTTTCACGATTTTTTGTTGAAAAAGGACAATTTTCACGATCACTATGCAAATAACAATCTTGCAACATTATTATCGCACAATAGAGTAGTTTAATTCGTATATTACTTTTTTAAGCAATACAAGGATTTTTCTTCCTTTATATAAAATATGACCAAACATTATTTTCATGTACTATGGGTATGGAATAGTTCCTAATCTATGAATTCAACTACGTTTATATGTAATTGACAAACTCGACATTTGAATTTTAAGTGTGTTATAGTTGCATTCATATATTAGAAACTATTCCATTGTCATACTAGACCAAAATATATAGTTGTTGATAATACTTAGCGTGCCTTGATGTCAATTTGACGTATTTGTCCTATAACAGGGTACGGACAGATAGTTGTACCCTCTCACTCTAAAGTCATTTAGAGTGAAAGAGAACAACGATCAGGGTACGGAAAGATCTTTGTTCCCTCTCACTCCAAAGTAGGGTACAATGATCTTTCAGTACCCTGGAAAGGACAAATACGTCAAATTTACATCACGGCACCCTAATTGTATTATAGTTACAATCTACCTAAACTACAGTTATCGTCTTTTATTTTTAACATTAAATTTTTTACTTATTTCTAAAATTTCGATTAATTTTCGACAAGTAGTAAATAAGGTAACTGAGGTGAACAAAGCCTGCTTTATTAAAAACGTAGTTTCTTAAAATTAGGCTTGTTCTTTGAACTGAAATATTTTAATTTTTTTATAAAACTCGAAAGTAAGTTTCTCTATACTAAATTTCCAACAAGAATGCTATAGGTGGCGCTCTAAACTCAAATTCAGTTTACATTAGAAAAATGTAAGTGCACTAAAACCTTTATCAAAACTGCTGTAGAGCTGTTCTCGTTAAAGTTTATTATTTATCGGTTTTCCTTTTATATATTTAGAAAGACTTACATCGAATTTTGAAAAAAAAAATGATTTTCTGATGGTTGCAATGATTACTTTGTTTCGACTAATCATGGCCTAGTTATTATTACTCCTTAGTTCCAGTTTAGTATAAAATAATGTTGTATGATGATGTGCAAGCTTTCACACAAAGCATCTACTGACATGCCAGCACTATAAAATGTAACAGATTTACTAAACGGGTAAATCATACTGTACTATTTGATTACAATGTTCGAACATTATTATCATTAAAGTGTTCTTTACTATCTGCAGGAGCTTACGTTGGTGCGCTATATTGTAGGAGAAAATTATTAAAGATTGATCACCACGGATGGTTTGAATACTTACCGAACGTGATGGTATACATGGTATTTTTTAATCTTCGTTTAAACACAAACGATTTTGCAACTCCTGAAAAGGCCAGACAATTTCAATGAAATACTTTTTCTGTTTCCATTGTACGAACGTGTTGTAGATTTACTAGAGTAAGGTGGAAGGCTTATTTTATTTATCTTCAGTATACAGTTGAGGCGCACATGTAATTCCGTGGGATTTTGAATGAATGAATAGCATAACTAGTGGGAATGCATAGCTTATGAATCACACAATGATGTAAGTGTACTTGCAGTTGTTTTGCCTGAAACTGCGAGAGAGAATCTGTGTAACGTCATAATTTGAAAATGACTGCCAAAAATGACACCTCTTTTTCTCTGTAAATCGATTTAGTCAAGGTGGCCTATACTATTCCAGACCATGATACTGGCTCTGATGCCAAATTTTTTGCTAGGCCATTCCAAGACACACTAATTTTTAAAAACTTTAAAATACATTTAATGTTAATAAACTAATTTAACAAGACAGTTCACATTAGTTGCAAAACTGCCTTTGGAGTGTTTTGTACCAAGCTGCAAGTCTAATTAACTATGCTTCATCAGTTGATCCATATATTGGCTTGTTAAAGCTTCAATCGAATAAAACAGTTGCACAAAAATGGTTACAAGTTTTGAATTGAAAAGCCTGGGGATTGGAAAAATTAGTGTTGCTTGTAAAAAGCATTTTAAAAAGCCGATATAAAGATTGATACGATGAAGAGACTTGATTGCAGTACCACTACCTTCAAAGCAAATTATTTTAAAGGAATTACTGTTTTAGAAGAAGTCGGAAGTAGTAGCGATTTACTTGCAATGAAAAATTAGGCACTTACTCATTAGGAATTTATTGTTTTTGAATAGAATATTACAGTAAAATGACCTGCGACGATGTAAATAACAACGATTTTAAAGATTTTTTTCAACTGGCATGTATCAGAATGACAAAGACAGTACACTGACAGATTGTTCATATAGTGACCAGAAACAGCAGTTTTTTTTGTTAAACGTTGACATTTTTCAGTTTCCACTTTTACTTTTAGACGATTTATACTTTATTTGTCACCGAGTAATTACATTAAAGATGCTTAATTTTTATTCATTTATATGTATATAACTATGTGCTTGTAGAAAGCTAAGCTTTCCTTGATTGTGTAATTTAGCGTAATAGTTTCTCATTCTTTATCTACATTGTTATATCGGTGCTTACTAAATCATTTAATATTTTTTACTTTACTGGCTATAAGCGCTATTTCCTCTGTATAAGCTATTTACTGCCTTTCGAATAGCGCCTTCTCGATTTACTTCTTACAACCTGCTCCATTAAATTAAAAATGGTTGTTGATCTGGAGTCGTTTTTTTTTCAAGCCACTGCCGACGTAATATCTAGTTCTAACTTGTTTTGGTGTTTCTTTTAATGGAATTATCGACAGTTGTATTAGCGTATGTGGTCTGACTAGCTTTATTATCTGTAAATAATATAAAAAGGATCGTTTTTGCATTTAGTTTCAACGAAGATTCTATTTATTCTGTTTAGTATTTATAAAACCATTTATATAATATTTTTCATCTTACTCTTTGCATTTTTCTTTAATCTGTTCTTTACTGGTTTTGGCAAAATAGAATAGAAATGTCATTAATCAGTAGTCTGCACACCCCTCGTTCTACTGCTTTGGCATTTCATATTGTATCTAAATATATAATTTTAAGTTATCCGTTATTCCGTAATTTTATCTATTTTGGAGATGTTATGATTATCTTTTTTACCTTCTATAGTATCAATATATCTGTCAAATTCTCTTCTTTTCCTTTGCAGATCATTGTTTAAGTTGCTATTATTTTCTAATGCCTTACAGTTTTTTTGCAGATGTGGTTGATTTTTTATAGCATTTATAATTCCGCTTAATCGGTTTTCCTTTCTCTTCGTAACTTCTTCTTGGCTCAGTTCTATGTTCTCCGAGCATGTTTTCGTGCTTCTTCCCTCTTCTTAATCGTCCCGGCACGTTTCTCTATTTGTCCGTTTTTGTCTTATATTTTTTCTCTCTTCTTGTATTGTCTTTTTAATAATGTTATAGCTTTTCATTTTGATATCACTCCGCTAAAATATGTTAATGTTACCCCTACATCTTTTCTCTTCTTTGTTTTATGTTCACATCTTGAAATTCCTATTCGTAGCGAACTATAATAATAACTGCCTTGCAAAAACACTTTAAGCAGCTTATCTGTTTCAAACAGAAGTGGACAAATTAAAATAAAAATTTAATTCAAGTTAAATAAAGCAAAACATTAATTAGAATGAGTGGTCACCACGAAAAGTTAAAAATGAACTTCTCTTCCTTGTGATTACATGATTGGTACAAAAACTTTGAATATGGCAGTAGTTATTTGAACTACACAAGTAGGTGAGTCTCGTCTACAGTTATAACATAAGAAAGAAATGTTACAGTTAGTTGTAATAGAGCTAGTTACTCGGTAATGGGGCTTCAGCTTAAGGTTAAATTTTCAGTTGTTAACACAATAATTAAGCCAATATTAAACATTTAGAAAGCTCAAAATATTATACTTTAAATGTGATGTCAATGCATTTTGCATTTAAACTTTATTTGATATTCATTGTTTTAAACAAATAACAAAACTCAAACACATTTAAAACAATTGGTTCTTGTTACGGAAAATTCCAGCAGACTGCTTCAGTATCTTCTTAATTGGACCAACTAAATACATCGATTCAGCTCAAACTCTGTAAGAGTTGTAATTTCATGAATTAGTTAGTTGTGAAGAGCCTGACGTTGCAGCAGATGGTCACTTACTTGACGCAGAAATCGATATTGAGGTTAGACAAGGGAAATTTAATTATTCCTGGAAAGCCTTTCTCATTACTTTGCTTAATACCTTTTTCTTAATTTACCACTTTCAAGTGCTACGTATAATTAATCAATGTGAATCAGTGTAATGACAGTTAATTTTCTTTAAATCGCAAGTCGATTTATTTCATCTCTACCTAAGACACTAAATTAGAGTTCTTTGACAATGATCACACAGTTACAAATTGATGCAGCCTACTTGTAATAAATACTGTACGATTATAAACAACTCTTGATTAGGGCGCATAAGGAGAACCAAGTTAGTGTATCGAGTTAGTTCACCTACTTAGAATTAATACATCTATCAATTAGATACATGTCCAGTCAAGGTTTGTTTACTAAAATAATTTCCTTGATTGTATCATACCTTCGAAATGGTGTTCAAGAACATGTAATTTCAGCATTGAAACTTTGAATAACGAATTTATTCTAAAAACCTAACTGTGAAGCCATAATGGTATACGAAAGCTGATTAAATTGTTTAAATGTTACTTGCGAAGACGTGTTGTTGAAAACTCACTCCTTCGTATCCAAACATTTTTATGGCCACACTGTACAAAGGAAATGCTGTAAAAACCATACAGATTATGGTTTTGGATAGCGTTAATTTTAATACGTAGATCAATAAACTTCGATTTATAAACCATTAAGTTTTCTGTAGTTAATAATTTTTTGTCAGTTACAGTTACCAGTACTACAAACGAAAGAACAGTTGTACTATACAGAATTTGTTTATGTTAAGGGATACGATGTCTGTTAAAAATGATGCAATATTATTTAGAGCTGTCCGGGTATATAGAAAATACTAGAATGCGTTGGCCAGCCTACGTCTGGCCCTGCCAGCGTAAAGAAACGGTTGACAATAAAAATGCTTGCTTATGCTGGTAGCCAGCCTACATCCGGCCCTGCCAGCGTTAACAATACAAATACTTGCTCCGTCGCCACTTGTACGCGGTCGGCATGTGCGCGCGCCAGTGCTTACGGTCTGGACGGCCGGCGACCGGCGGCCGGCGCCCGGTGGCATCAGCTCTTATAATATGAGATATTAATCTATTTAATTTTTCATATTGAATATTTGATATTTCGTTTCTTAAGTGATAACAGATGTTCTTATTTGCCAGTTATATCAAGTGAAAATTTGATCCGAAACATAGACAATTTAATACAGGCTGCGAGGGACCAGCTGTTACCAATAAGAAACGTCATAATTTTACCAATTTTTGATATCTTTGTTTGAAACATTCAGAAAATATTTACAAATACTTTTATTTAAAGAATTCCACCATTCTGGCTACTGATCTAAGGTCGCGAGTTCATACCCGGTGAGGTTTTTAAAAATTAAAAATGCAGATGAAAGCCTGTACACAATGCCATCATTCGGAACTGTAGTAAAGCCGTGGGTTCCATGTTACTACGATGTGTAGCACGTAAAAGATCCCTTGCTAGAATCGCGACTCCTTAGTCTCGGTACAATTATAAGTAGAACTTTGATCATATGACCATAGCAATTGGTGTGTAAGGTACCTGGTATTCTTCATGCCTAGACCTTGTCCATAAACAAACTAACAAACAAACAATATCTTCTTTTTTTTAACTTCGGACGAAATTTTTTCTATGACTTGTAAACCACACTTTGAATTCATAATTAACGGAAATTGAGAACGTTATTATCGCGCGGTACAGAGTTATGTATAAAATGAAGTTGGAAACAGTTGGTTCCCCGCATCGTATATAAACCAATATAAAAGAAAATATATAACAAAATATAGTAGATAATATGTACAGCATCTCAAATTATTAATTTGGTAAGCAGCGTGAAACACCCTTAAACGAGGGATAAGTACAATGTTAGCTAGCTGTAACTCTCTATAGAATATGAGATGGATAAGGACCAGGCAGCGGTTCTTAAGGCTACAAAAATAATCATTAAATTTTACTACAAAATAGGTGCCAGTCATTAAAGACAACATAAAACTAAATCTAGCTATCAAACAAAACACCACCTACCTTGGATGTCTCTAACTTCATCAATCTTTAAAAAAAAACGAGTAGCTTCATGAAGGGTCGTAGCACAAATACTCAAAGAAAACATAAACCAGTAACAGTAAATGGACTATTCTCCTTAGCATCGAATTTCGGCTTAGACCGCGTAGTATTTGTATATGAACACCCAGCATTTTCTGGCTTAATGTGCCTTGCACCTTGTGAAGTCGAGCAAAAACCCGCGCGATGGCCATGCTCTCTGGTGGCTCGTGTTGTTTGAGTATCTTGAGAACGAGGATACTTAGGAAGATTTGGCCGTTTTGCTGTTTGTGCATCCATATTCACTAACGTTTCGCAAGACCTTGCAGCTTGCATCATCAGAGTGAAAGTCGCGACTTCACAAGGTGCAAGGCACATTAATCCAGAAAATGCTGGGTGTTCATATACAAATACTACGCGGTCTAAGCCGAAATTCTATGCTAAGGAGAATAATTCGAGTAACCGCGAAAGCCTCAAACAGTACAGTAAATGGACTTTTAATATTCAAACAATATAACAATTACGAATAGCAATTTATAAAATAATATTATTATTAACACAACTCAGTTAAAAACTGGCCCTCTACTGCGCAAATATTAATTACATTTGAAGCCAAACACAAACAAAATGACACAAACATCCAGCCTAGTGTATGAAATGAAACTCAATTCGACTGGCATAAAACTGTATAAATTAGAAATACTGCGACCCGGGTGCCCAAGGACACACTGCGAGAGGTTTCTTGCAAGGTGCATACACAATTTCAGCTGTCCCTATGTGAAAACGCTATCGAGCGTTGATAAATTTACGTATTACATTAACACGTACATTTTATTCTATTTGACGGCTTTCGCATTAAAACCACGCAATACTGTATTGGCAAACACCCTTTATTTTCACAAACAACGCTGAAATTTAAGTTGCATGTACTTTCTGTTTTTACGACGGTTTCACAAACGCCCTGGGAAGCGATTACTCAAGAGGGTATTTGAAGGAAATCCCAATACAGTCGTCGTCAGATCTGCTTCCCAAAACACGAGAACATTACGTCATGGAGGTGGCATCAACAGGCCTAACTGCCACTCACTTAGTACAGAACGAATAAACCAAAAAGAAAATCTCACCAAAAATTAAAATCGGCCTTACGTGCGTTTCAAAAGGACGCCGCAGAGCGTACGCCTCAATTGTTAACAGAAACAAAATTACGGCTAGGAAACATTCAAATCCCACAGGAGAATTGAATTTGTCCGTGAGTATAGCCGCCTCGGCGCTTGCAATAGAAAAACGCACTGGCCAAGAATCTTTTTCCAGGTACCTTATCATCGAAGGTTGTGCGTTTTTCGGAAAAATCAAATTCTTCCGCCCCGCACCCGACCAAACGAAAAGCGCTTGGGGCAATAATATTAGAGGTGTGAGTTGCATCGAATATCGAATCACATTAGTATTGCACAAATGAAATAGGGCGTTAAATCAATGCAAAATGCGAAACCAAAAGACCACTTTTATGTCTTATAGATTAATATTGTGCGCTTTTAGACCTTATTTTGAGGCGTAAAGCAAGTCCTTTTTGCTCTCAGCAATAAAGTTCTTTTTTATTCCCTAACCTCATTTTGGTTATTATTTATAGACGCGTATTAATGAAAGCCATAGTTAGAAAGGTAAAGTAACTGTAAGGATGGCCCTGTTCTATTGGCAACGACTTATGTAATCCAGATCTTATTTTTTAAATAAAATGTCGATCGTACATAACATTTTGTATGCACCTCAAGCGTAGCAAGGGTTTTTGGCTCTTGTCGTGTTATACCCCTCGGTACTCCACACCTCCTGCTATAACTTTCATGTTGTAGACTAAAACCAGCTGTTTTGTGCTGTTGATACATAAATAGTTACTACCTCACAAACTTTGCTGTTAAATTTGAAAACTAGTTTCTAAAATAGTCCTCCTGCATCTGTAAGGGTCATTACTATAAGCTAGTATACTTATTATGGCACCTCCCTTTCTCTCTCTCTCTCTCTCTAGTTCATATTTAAAATATTTCCAAATATTCAAGCAACCTAAAGTGGAAGAATAATTTCCTTTGTAATACTTAATTCATATTTTAGTTTGAATCTATGTATTGAGTTTGTATAAAATTGGGTAAAATTTGAGTGCAGCTGAAATAAAATTTAACAATTATATCGTATTCCTTAACATTTAAAAAAAGTCGATCATTATTTAAGAATTAAAAATATAAGTTTTTTATTTTTAAACATTTTGCTTAGCCCAGGCAATAGAGGTAGTGTTAATCAATATTCCACTATTTAAACGTGCAATTTTGAACATAATGTCTGAGGTACAGGTACAGGAAGTAATATTTTGACAGTGATCAGTCTTTGTTTTAGTGTTTATTGGGGTTGCATTAATGAAAGTATAATTTAATCTAAAATAATAAATATTAAGTAACTAATTTACTTTTTGAGAAATTAACTACATACGGTTTTTTTGTGATTTTGTGATAGTATAGGCAAGCTATCCTCGTTCAAAATTATTTCCTCGCCATGTAATTTTCTAAAACAGTAAAAACACTGATATCACTAAAAACTATTAGACGGAGTTAATAAATATAGCCGGAAAAGAAAATAACGACTACAAAAAGGCACAGACTGAAGAGAGATGCAAACTGCACAACATAAACGAACATTAGGATTGGTGTTCGAGACAGAGTTCTAAACTTTTAGTTTTTGTTTGAAGTTTGTTGCGCATGTAGGCAACACATATAACGAGATGAGATTCTCACATTATATTATACTAGCTGAAGCCCGCGGCATATGCCGCATTTAAAATGTAGGACGAATCTAATAACTTTTGTTGCACTAAAGAAAGTTTTAAAAGCACGCTAGGGATTGGAAATTTTTGGATAGCCTTCAGGCCACTTTCCTACATATTGGATACAGCCGATACTGCTGAATTGAATAGTGTCTTCTTTTTTACTTCCTTTTACAATAAAGGAAGTATTGGATTCACCCCAAAAATTCGAAATTGAGTTTTCAACAGATCTTCACGTTTCAGAGTCTCCTGAACCCAAAAAACATATATTTTTTTATTGGTCTGTCTGTGTGTGTGTGTGTGTCTGTGTGAGGGTCTGTCTGTGTGTGTGTGTGTGTGTCTGTGCGAGTGTCTGTCTGTGAACAGAATATCTCAAAAACGAAAAGAGGTATGGGGTTGAAACTTTATATATAAGTTTTGTGTACTATGTAGATGCGACAGCAAGCTTTTGAAGAAAATCGCATAAGTGGAAGTAGGTGTTTACTCTTGTGATTTTTCAGTTTTTTTTCGATTTATTCAAAAAATGTTCTAACGATTTTTTCAAACTTCTCATTTGTATTACATTTTTAATGTGTATTGATGTGAGATAGGTGATTTTCCAGTTGAACACCTCTAAAATGGGTTTCTTTTGTTTTTTTTAAATTTTTTTATTAACTCCTATTTTAAATAGAAGACCCGGTATATTATTACATTTTTGAATTCAGCTTAAAATTATAGAGAAAATTTGTCTCTTCACCTAACGCTCTATTTTGCACCGTTTTTGTACAATTTGTAATTTTTGAAAATTTTTGACCAATGCTTAAAAATTTAAAATCAAATTTTTGACTAATTATAAGATCACTGTAAAAGGAAGTTGTGTGCGTGTATCACACCAGATTTTTCTGTTCAGTATTAAATGATAATAATTATTGTTACAATGCTGTAAATTGAATTAGTGGAAATGTCACTGGGACAGTTTCCAAAAACTAAATTCCTGGCTGTTTTAGCTCTGGTTTCGGCGACATAAGTTAAGATGGGTCTGACGCAGGTTTTATAGATCTGTACTTTACTTTCAACCGACATGTGCTTATTTGTCCATATCACGTCTCGTAGGTAGCCTGATATCGCAGCCGCTTTCATTGCTTGATTGCGAACTTCCTCGTTTAGGTTTCTCATGCTAGATGTGTGTACACCTAGGTAGTTAAAGTTCATAACTTGTTCAATCATATTATTATCAACGGCCAAGTTACATCGAAGAGGTTCTTTCGAGATAGTCAATGATTTTGTTTTTTCTGTTGATACTCTCATGTTAAATTCTTCCGCTGCTGTTTTGAACCTAAACAATAGTCGTTGCAAGTCATTTTCATATTCTGCCAGGAGCACGGCATCATCGGCGTAGCTAGTGATGTAAATTACCCGGGTATTTATTTTTAGGGGTAAATACCTGGGGTATTTATCCGGGTAAATACCCAAAATGGGTATTTAAGCGGATATTTATAGACTCATTTACAAATATTATAATCGAATGTATCTATCTAATGAGTATAATTGATTCATAACTGAACGTACTCTATTCGAATTTTATAAAAATGTTTAAGAAAATAGCTGAACTGAGAACATTTACTGCCCAAAATACAGATGGGGACATAATTATACAGGTTTTGCCTAAAATTGTACGGAACATGGCAATTCCATGAGTTGGAAAAGATTCAAATACTAATTACCATAAGAGTAACCGAAATGGAAAATGCAATAAATACTTTGGTAGCTAGGCAACAAGTAGCTATTATACCTACTTGTTGCCTAGCTACCAAAGTAATTATTGCATTTTCTATTTCGGTTACTCTTATGGTAATTAGTATTTGAATCTTTTCCAACTCATGGAATTGCCATGTTCCATATAATTTTAGGCAACCTGTATACAACAGCAATGAGACAGCATGAAGAAGAAACAGAATTCAATGATTGAATAAGAAAGAGATGAACATACAAACAAATATTTGAGTAAACTTGATGTTCATTTTAATTATGGCAATGTCAACAAAATATGCCTACTAAAATAACTTTTTTTACGGTTATCTCTTATTCAAGTATTATGTGTTTTTGCTCATGCTATCTTATTGCTGTTGCATACTTATGGTCCCATCGGTATACAGCGTTGTTTATATTATTTTGTGATATTTTTTGCCTTATTAAGATTGTTTCGTAATATGTCTATCAGTATATATTAATGTTAATAATTATAAGGATTATTTCTTCAAATTAATGTTATGTTCATTTTTTAAAAATGGAGTCAGAGCCGTTACAATGTTTTTTGTAATCTCTAACAGGCGCAATTTATTGCGTCTAACTGTTTATTTCCACAAACTTTGGCAGCCAATGTTCTTTCCCGATAAATGAGTAATTTACCTGGGTGAATGCTTATTCAATGTTACATTTCAATTGTTATTTTACATAAAATATTCCAGTGCATTTATATGTAGTTTATTTATTAAGATAACATTATGATGTGAGTAAAAGTTTAGCTTAGCTTTCTAAATATTACACATTTGATAAATACCCAGTGTTTGGTATTTACCCGAGGCAGGGGTAAATACCCATTTATAAATACCGTACCCACTGGGTATTTACCCGACCCACATCACTAGGCGTAGCACACTATTTTTATTTCTTTATTCCCCATCTTATATCCGCCGTTCGCTGATATCTAAAAGCACTATATTTAGACAAACCTACAACTTGCTGAAAATAGGGACAAATAAGTACTTATTTGCTTTTGGAATATCCCAAATATAAAGGAAATATTATGTTTTATTGTTATGATTAAAGCTGATAATTATATACACTCAAATGTACGAAAATATGCGCATATATATGCATATATTTTGTTGAGTATATGCACCCAAAGTTATAATATATGCACATAATATGCTCCTCATTTTATTTTGAAAATAGGTAGGAGTATTCTAAATAATGTAAAAATTTTAATTATTTTGTATGAGTTTATTTAATTCCCTAATATTTATTCAAAGACGACATTCGTTTTAACGTTTGGCCATATAAACATGGACTGCCAACGCCAACTTCAGGTTGTAATCAACATAAAAATGAGATTTCCCGTAACCCCGCCAGACTATTATTCACCCAACACTCTTGAAGTGGATTCTATATTGTCTGATTCTTTATACATTGCTTCTATGGGAAAAGTGGGGGTATCTGGCAGTCTATGTTGATATAGTCAAAGATTTTAATAGGGACTCTCCCTTTCCTCTGCTTATTTCGATATGCGCACTGCACTCCAGCGGCAGAAAGTAAAAGTATATATCTCAATTGCACACAAACATTTAATTAATAAATTTTATGAAATAGTAAATTTAACCAAAAAATCTTTAAAAGTTCATACATTACAAATTATTGCTAAATATAACCAAATATAAAATCCAGAAAGTATGCTCAAAAACGTATAAATATGCAAAATATGCAAAGTGAAACTTGGCTTAAACAATTTGTTTTCACATAATTAGTATACATATGCGAAAAGTTTATCCGGTTTATCAATTATACAAAATATGCATTTGCCATATAATATCAGCTTTAGTTATAATGGATAATTTGTAAACGTATTTAAGTGTCTACTTCCTATTCCAAAAACTCAGGTAATCAACCCCACCTGTAAAACTACCTGATATCAGCAACATTATTGCTTAAAGTTCTTGGTGTTCAGTCGCTCTTGTAATTTTGTCTTGGTGTATTGTTTATTTAGCTTGGTGTCTTGTTCTTATAAGTGGTGTGTGAATCAACATGGTAGGTAAAATGCCCATCATATTACTTACTTTTTTTACAAAAAAATACCTAATTGGCTTAACTAATGTTATTACACATTTATATTTGTCAATAAATTTCCTGAACATATTCTACCCACGAGATTTAAAAAAGACTGCTAGTATTATTGCATTTTTTTTTCAATTGATAACTGTAAATCAGTCTGATTTTCTGGAATCCTTCCAAATTAATTTTCGAAAACTTAACTAAAACCTCTTTCAAAGGTACTATAATACTGCCGCCTCATAACGATAATTAATATAATCGCATTTACAAAGTACATATTCAAAAACCTTTCTTAATTGTAAGTATTTACTTTAGTTCTTAATATTAACAATAATGTTTTATTAAATATCACTACTTTAAATAAATTGAGCAATTTAATTAATTCCCAATTTTATTGCAATTTGTCATCTCAATCTTATTTCTCAATTTGCAGAACAATTCTACTGGTATTAAATTACCTAAAACTTATTTTATTACAGGATAACACCCAAGTGAGAAAAAAGTAACAATAAAATGTACTTATTATTTTATTATTAATTATAAAAATAAATATATATATATACAATTCCAATGTTTCATTAAGGTTGGCCTTCTTTATATACATCGCTCGCATTACCGTACACTGCGGTTCACCCAAAAGAAGTCCTTAACTTCATACTTGTAACATAAATAGCCTATATTTCCTATGAACTAAAATTAAGGTCTAACTGGTCGTCTATGGATGCACTTGTCATAATGGTTTTTAAATGAGTAACGTCAAAAGCAATCTAAAATTTTGAATTTTTACTTTTCTAGGTTGCACAAAAAATAGTATGCATTATTTGGATTAAAAGTGGCTCTGTTTGACTTGCAATTTTTGAGTTAATATATAATTAAAATAATTGCTTGTCAAACAAAGTGACACTTTTAATTCAATAAAACAATTACTATTTTGCTTGCAATAAACATTTTTATATAGAGGTTGCCTAAAATTGTACGAAACATGGGAATTCCATGACTTAGAAAACGTTTAAATACTATTTGCCATAAGAGAAAGTTAAAATATCAACGATTTTGTAGCCATTTATCATTATTATTTCTGTCATTCAATTTATACTTCCTATAGAGTATATTAAATATTAAGAACGGTAAGGACATTTTACCGATGAAAGACAATTGTTTGGAGGAGTGAAGCGACGACTCCAATTATTGTCTCAGATTGGTAATTCCATAACGTTCGTGATGCTCATGAGGTTTTTTGCACGATAGAAATGTATTTTTATTCAAACGTCAGTAAAATGTGACATTATGCAGCAGAATAATATGTTGGTGGCACTGTAAGTCTATGTCAAATTCGATGTTAGCAGGTTAGGTTTTGCATCGGTCTGTGTCAAAACCAAGAAGACTATACTAAGGAGACGCAACTCCCGTTCGAAGCGAACCCCTAAAAGTTGACAAATAAGGCGGTCGTGGTGTAGCTTTATTCATTCACAAAACTCGTGAACTGTCAATCTCTAATATTTACTGAGTGTAGCTGGAAATTCGGACCATGTTTTAACAATTAATAACACACTTGAAATACACTCCATTGGATTAACAACCGTAAACTGACTTTTAACCGGGATTACAGGTTAATTTAGCTCGCTTCCAACTCTCGAACAGCAGCGAAAACAAACGAAAATGACCGAAGTAGTTACACGCTGTCAACAGTGCCGCGACGGCTATTTCCGGCATAGGGACCGCTTTTATATACAGCCGTCATAGGAAGTTGCATCTCCTTAGTATAGTGTTCTTGGTCAAAACTGATGCAAAACCTAACCTGCTAACCTCCAATTTTTACAAAAATCTAAATGTAAGCCCCAATTTAATTTTCATTGTAGTTAATAAAACCTGCTTTCTAATGCAGAACTGTGTTGACGACGCTGATAGTTTAGACACCACATCAACAATTACGTTAAAAAGGGCTAAATTATTTATGCCTGTACAATATTTTACCCTATATTCAATATTTATAATATCGGCAATGTCAAACTTCAACCACTTATCTACAAATGTGTTCACTTGCTCCGCTTTGTCTTCATGCAGTTTATTACTGCCAATCTGCATACTATTGTGCAACTCTAACAGAGCATTAGCTGCTTCCATCTCGGGTTGTCCGGTGCTTGACGGGATTGTGTTTTGTGGTAACAGTAGTAACACGATTTGTGAGTTGTTCCGTTTTCCTCTTTTGGAGCCTATTCAAACGCGCCTGTTTGCTTTGGACCGTTTTAAATGATGGCGGTTTGTCGACACTTCCACGGGGCAAATTTTTCAGGCATCTGTGCTTGTTGACATAATCTACAAGTAAACAATCATATTGAAACTCCTAAATTATGAAATTAATGGAGTAAGCTGAAGATGTTTAACATCAAGTGGCACTTGCTTAATTAACATGTATCTTTAAGGCAGCATATTTATGATTATTTCAAGCCAGTGAAAATACAAACTGGCAAGACCTACTTACCGGGTAATATAAAATCTTCCTTCACAAAATGCTTACTGCAAACTTTCATATGGGCCGACACGGGTTTCTCTATTTTTAGACGTATTTCCCATGTTTTGCACAAATTTTTATTATTGCGCGGAAAACCGTGCATAGGAACATTGTCCGTGCAATAATTTTTACACTGCAACACACAACAGTAATTATTACCACAGAAGAAACCAATTCTTCTGTGTTATTACTTTTATTCTTTTTGGTAGAACGGACGCCATTATTGTAACCACCGTTCTTCCTAGAGGTAGTAAAGTCCACTTGCAAAAAGTTTATAACCATATTTTTGTACAAAGCTCCGAATTTAGGTTATTTGCAGATTTAATATTTATGTGTACATAATACAAACATTCCTGTGTAATGTAAAAAATGTGTGTAGGCCCTAACAAGAGCATTAATTGTTCTCTCCTTCCATATTACTGGCTCTTAGAAAATATCAAGACCACGCCCACAATCGAACTACACATAGACCACGAGCATGCATGTTTGGCCTTGGGAAGTGTTCTGCTTTATTATAGAGTTATGATGAGTGATCCTCTGAAGGTTGAAAGTTCTATATTTTTTTTAAGTAAGTAGCCTATTTGTCTAGACAAATATAACAGGATATCATGTTTGAAGTCTTAATGACAGTTATGGATAATTCATCAGTAATAACGTGTTACGCTTCAAAAGTAATTTACAGTTATTCATTAATTAATTGCCCTATTTTCGTTAAAAGTAACTTCTTGCATTATCTTTTATTAAGTCTAATCCTACAATAAAAATGAGCACTCAGACCTTCTGCAAGTTATATTTTGATCTAACGTAAGCTGGTTTCCAAAAATCACAATGCATAAGAACTCCTAGAGATTAGGTGTCACTCCTCGCATAAAGCTTTTTAGGTTGCATATGTCAAGTTTCCTTTAAAGCTTTCTCCAATTCCAATTTTCGAATTGGGTTTTTCCTTATCTGAATTTTTAGTTATTCGCCATGATGTGTTGTTACAGATTAGCTGCCTTGTAAATTTACGTGTTGAAACGTACCTTAATTGGGTTATTCCGCGGGCATCTCGCCTGGGAAGTTAATTTTGCTGTATTTTGAATGTCCCGGGGGTGCTAATGCAGTCCCCGTGAAGATTATTTTGTAATTTCCAAAGCTCAAACTTAGTTTGGATTGCATCTGGGCAAGCACATGTTTCTTTTTGCGAAACGGAGCCAAGAAAACCTGAGGGTATGCTTTCTTGATAAATAATTGGCTAGATTCTAGGGTTTGATGCTCTTTTAGCTCATACTGTTTGGTGACGTCCTTTTGTTTGGCGGCGTTCCCTTTTGAGGACTCCTCGTGGTAATTCTTTTTGAGGTCCCCGAGTGATACCAAAGGCTCCTTCCGTGGCTGCCGGATAACGTGTCCCGTGCAAGCGAATCTGCTCTCTGATTAACTGACGAAGACGGCCCCCTGCTTTCGCTTTGAGCTCGGCGAGCATAAAGCCCCTCGCCTATAATAGAGAGCGAAGGTCGTTAACGCTGCACTAACTTTGGCCAAGCCCGGTCGCCCTGCTGTTCATCAGAATCTCCTATGCTTGCTGCAGCCTGGAGAACCATCGCAAGGTCGGTTGATATTTATTTTAATTTCGGCCACTCTAACTTTGGGATCCGGTTTAATGCGTTTCTGTGATTGTGCTACGGTGAACCCAGCGGACATTAGAATGCTCTCATTATGTATCTTAAACGTGTTTCTCACCCATATAATTGATACAATAATTCACTAAAGTTATCTTGTAACAAATTTATTGCAGTAGTTCGTATTCATTAGCTTTTTAGGTTAAAAGTTATCAGGATGGTTGGGTCTCACGCTCCGTCCAAGTGATTATACTATCGATCTTTGTACGGCATTTGCATGATACAATTGCATCCATCTCGAGAGATAGTGACATAACTTTAAGTTGAATCCAGTTTTAGTATGAACCCCGCATTTGCAAGTAATTTCGTGTAAGACTAGCTTGCGACGCTTTGACAAAGATTGAAAATTTACTTTAGTCACATATCGGTTCGCAAAACGCTATGATAGGAAACAAGATCTTGGACTCCGTGTGGGCGTTATTGCAAATTAAGGCAAACCTTAAAACTGCTTTTGCATAGTGGGTAGTTGGTTGAATTCAACTAATTATTCCAAATTTAAAACTGTAATAAATGTGTCATAGCCATAAAGCTATCGGCCGCCTTCTTTTGGTAGTGCATTTGGCCACCTCAAAAAGTCAACTTGTAATTCTCTTATGCATATTCTTTTTTTACTTACAGTAATTCATTAAATTACATTAACCTATTTAATTGTATTACGCCCTCGTGTCAACTACGCTTTAATGATTATTTAATTTATATGCCAATATTTTGGTGAGGTTTAATAAGACGCTTTATTATTGTGATATAATCTCCGTATTGATATTTTGTGCTGATTTACTGTATTACATGTTAAGTGTTTATTGTGGAGCACCCCCTTTTATTATTGCACATTATACTGTGTCGTTACCTAGGCCAGTAAGTTTTATTTATGGCCTTGCCGTCATCTCACTTTTCAGAAGGTGTTTAGTAGCGCATTTGATTGTATGCCCTTTTGTGCGATTAGCAAATAGCTGGGTTATGTGCTACTTGGCGCCCATATTTCTATTTTTCAGCTGAAGCTTTTGAGTCTCTCGTACAACCCACGATCTCTTCCGGCTGAGAAGCCGGCTGCCTTTTCTTACCACCCTTACCATCAGAGCGACGGTAACACCGGTAACAAACGTACTCTGTTATTGTAGCGTGATAAGAGAACTGTTACTACACAATAAATCATAAAATTAGAAATCCAAGTCCATGATAGTGTTTTGAACTTCTGTATAGATCTATTTAGTTATTAGTTTATTAAATACAATAAATATAAGGTGAAGCAGATGATAATGAAGTAGCCAAACACAAACGTTATATTTTCAGTTGTAATCGTTAGCAAATTTATAGAATTATATGTTAAAAGCTCCTATTTCAAATATGAGTTTGCTACTTTTGCCCCTATAATTCTAATATTAACCAAGTTTAAAATATTGGTTTATCAAGGTAACGACAATGCTTCATATGCAGGGAATTGATATAAATAAAGCATGCGCGAAATAAAAAAGCATTTTGTCTGAAGCAGTAATATAAGTTCACCGCAAAGAATAATGCTGAGTGCAGAGAGCAAATTAAAAACCGCAACAATGGAAGAATAATAACTTCTCATTTCCCGCTTATTGTTTCTGGAAAGCAAATATCTATAGAGTACCCTTATTATTTTTCTCCGTATCTGGAGCGAACAAAAATATCCGTCATTTTATTTCTGTCTTTGGTTGAATGGCCCGCAGGCGATGATCTACTGGGAAAGAAGTCTGAAAGAACGAACGGGAATTTAATATAGAAAGTTACACGTGGAAACGACAGCCGTTATTGCAGAAATTTATAATAGGGGCGTGGACCTTCCTCAAGATTTTTAAATTCTACTCGTCTGTTCACTCATGCTAAGAGTAAGTCGTTTATGCTGTCTGAGATGTTAAATTGATTAACTTACCGCTACTATGCATATTCAACATCCACCAAATGAATTAATTATAGCCCGCTGCTAAGATGGATGTGTTTGTTCTTTTAATGCGTCCCTTGTTTTGTTCATGATGTAATATGTTTTATAAATGGGCTCATAATATGCTTTATCGCTGTTCCGTTCGCAGCTTGTTATTTTGGCATACCACATAAAGAAGGAAATCGCATTTGAAATATAGCAGTTATAATTAACTTTTGATGTTCGGTGTACAATGTTGAGGGGAGTTGTAGAATTCTGCAAAATGCCGTAAAGATGCTGTAAAACTGTTGCACTGTAACTGTGTTGCACTATAATCACATATTAAATCGATGAAAGGTAAAAATACCTTAAGAGACGTGTACATTAGTCTACATAATTGTATTATAACAATAATGTAAATTTTTTTTAAATTTCAATATGATATGATGGCTTCTACTCTAAGATCAAAATAAATAACGAAAATTTTTACCGCTTTGTAACATATTCTATATTTAATAATAATAATAATAATAATAAATGGTTTTATTTTCTGGGATACAGAAAAAAGGCGAAGTTCAACTAATGTTGTTCTTCCACTTAACCTAACATAATATCCAGGTAGGAACATTAATGTAATGTTCTTCCATGAAATGTACTACCTCAGTGTCCACAATCATAGTAGAGCACTGCATTATTTCATTATAATTAAAATTATTTACTACTAATGAATTTTGAATATTTCTGGTAAAAAACGTTATACACTTACAACTTTTAAATATTAAACTGCAATGAATCTAGAAATCTTGACATTACATAAAAGTCACATAACATCATATTTTACTGGGACAGGGACAGGATTTATGCATACCGAAAAAATATATATTTTATACTGATGGCTAACGGTCTTAAATTTAGACTGTGTTGTACATCTTTAAAATAGAACTCTACTGTAGTGTATGCTTGTTGAGTCAAACGCCAGGTGAAACGGTCCTTTGACCCGCTATACAGCGACAGCAATAATAGTTAATGACATTTCAATATATAACTATTTTGGGCGTATATGTGTTATGTAATATTTAGATATAAGATTGTCTTATTAACGATTTAAAGTTCACTCGAGAGTTGAAAATTGCGTTTTCGGCAAGCAAATTTCATGCGGGACACAAGGGCACAAAAGTGCGGCATTCAGCTCGCGGACATTAAACTGGACAGATTGCCCTACGTGCGCTAATAGTGCATTTTACTAGAAGGTGTTAAAATTACCCTTCGTCTCCAGACGCTGGGGCTCATCGTTATATCTCAGCGTAGTTTTGCGTGGCCAATAAATACCAGCGCATATTCAGTGAGAGCAGAGGAATAAATATAAAGAAGTCTTCCACAGCTGTAAAATTGCGTTCTTTTAAATTTGACGTCTTAGCCAACGCTGAAGAGTTCATTGTGAACGTACCACATCAGCTTTTTCAACCGAACGTCACTTTGCGTTTGTTGTCATTTATTAAATGGTGTATTCCGTTAGTAGAATGTGTATGTAAGTACAGTACAGTACAGTTTGTTTTAATAATTTTAACTAAAACGGAATCTGTCTTTACAGAATATCAGCTTCTCTAGACACACATACGTATTCTGTAGTCTCTACCTGGCAGTTATTTGTGTTTGGTAATGTAAGCTCTTTAGTTAAAATGGTTTTGCTACAATAACATAAATGTGTTATGATCGAATCATATTTTCGTAACGGCCGTCGAGTTGATGGAATATGGCAGTACTCAATGCATGATTGCTTTGAAGAGTTTTGGCAGGAATTTCCAAACTTTGTAATGCATTATAACACTTTTAATCGTTCTTTGAATCACTGCGTTCAAGTTTTTCGTGGGACTGGATCCGTTTCACGCAAAGAAGGCAGCGGTCATCCTTCGAGAAGAATGCAGAAGTAATTGAAAATGTAAGACAGATGATTATGGAAGTAACCCCTCGAACCTCTTTAAGTCATTTCTCTCAACTAGTTCATATGGGAGTTCGCACCTGCCATAAAATATTAGTGAAACATAGCCACCTATAACCCTACCGTTTGCAGTCTGTACAACAATTACGGGAAGCTGATTATCCTCAGCCTGTCGAATACTGTCAGTGGTTGACCAACTATACAGAAAGATAGGAGTTGCAGTCGGGCGAGAATGAATACGTTGCTACCATCATGGAAGCAACCCTTCGGCATTCGAGGGTTTGAGGTAGATTGTCAGCGATAACGTAAAATATATCGAGGGTTACTCGGCAACAATGTTCTAAAGTATTAATTTTGATTAAAATAATGAGTTTCATGGGTCGGGTATTTATATTCTAGCAAGTATAATTTTTATTTGTATAAATTATAGGATATTTGCTATTAAAGTAATTATTGTGGTACATTTTTTAAATAAATTACTTGTAAACACTTTGTATAATACTGATTTAACTACTGGAATCGCTACAATACTGGATATTTTTTTAACTAATGGGATCCAAATTCAAATATGGGGATCCATCCTTACAATTTTGCAAAACCTATTCATAATTGTTCGATAAATATCAGTGATTGCGTAATTAAAGCATTGCTTAGGTGATAGAAATTGCAGTAAGCAAATACACGTTACAAACAAAAAACACTCAGAGGACCCGTCTGCCGGAAGTACACAAAAAACCGACGCCACTAATTAAAATGCTTTTAGGATAAACTTTCCTGACTTTTCTGTTGCTTTTCCAATATAAACTAGGGCTTAACTCAAGAACCTAACAAGTCCTACGATGCATGGGCCCCTTTTTCTTTATTGATCTGCCATAAAACCCGCTGAACGCCCTGCAGAATCACGCCTGTAAATCAACCGCTGCGAAAAACGCCTCCAATTTAGCCGTTGCCTCAACTTAGGGCTCCAACTGCGCACCACGAACGTCACTGAACAGCTCTAGCTCACAGGGGCTCCAGTTACACTGCTCGAAACTAGTACACAATCTCGGAAAAACCACTCAACATTCGTTGCACACATTAATTACTTTTTTTAAATTATACGGAAGTGCTAGTAATTACTGCAACCTGCTGCAGCGCAGCGTACCGAAAGGATATGGAATTAATTAGTTGTCTTTGATCATACATTGTGTTTACATTATTTCCAAGCCTACTCTGATTACATTCTGTTCAAATGAAGCATAAGAGCATTCTTAATATTGTTTTACAACACATGTGCATGCACTGATGTTGCACGTTTGATTAGCATCCCTGCTAGACAAAGCAATATCAATTGACGAAAATAAGTTACAATAAATAAATAACATTGTATTTTAAAAATTATGCCAAATTCAATCTGATGTATTTCAAAGCTTTATGTGAGATGTAGAAAAACAGATATTGAGCTTTATGTTACATTTTCAGTTTAAAATTGACTTAAACAGTGCACAGTTGTTATGGAAACGTTAATTGAAATTAAAATATGCAGGATACAGTAAAACTTAAATCCGTGGAACCAAGTCGCACACCTGTCTTCATTTAATTTCCAAGTTTTGGAAAATCTGACGTACATTAATCTACCCTGGAGCAAATTCATAATTTATTCCCTAAATTAATTCCACCTCGCCCAATAAATTAAATCATTTACTGAAATACTTGAATGAGCTTTTGATTAATACCGCGCTGTCCAAACTGACAAACTTGCTATTAATCTAGAAACTAATGGGAATGTTATTTCAATGCAGTCATATTAAGTTAATTTGGAGAAAAATAATTCAGTTGTAATTTTATTTCTTGCTTATATGGAAGGTGTAGCTGTGTGCTAAGTGAAATGAATGTGAAAATTCCTGAACATCAAATGTAAATGGTATATGTAATGAATGAATTGCAAATTAAAAGAGTACCTAGTATGAGTAATACATAAAAAAGTAATAATGGATCTTCACTATGTAGTACATAGAACGGCTATTTCCAGCATTCAAGCTCAACTCGTTTTCAGTAAATACAATGCAGCTGCAATGTAAATTTCAATTACAGCGATAATTGTTGGCGTTAGGCCTTTGTTTAGCAAATCCATGGATTCTATATAGCGTAGAATTTTAATTGTTTTAACGCTGTATTCTGAATATGGATAGTGAATAGTTTGTAAATAAGCAGCAATCAACAGAATTTATCTCAAAATAGGATAGTAATATTCTTCCAATTCTAAGTTAATTCTTCAAATTGAGCTGTTCAATTTCCGGACTAATACCCTGAAGGCTCTGTTTTTTTTTGTCTTCGTATGGTGATAATGCATTCTCGTACCATCGAGAGTTACTCTAAGACCAGCTGGAACATTGAAGTACTCATACTACGTTTTATGTGTGATATTTTTGGTATCTACCATGTATATAGCGTAAACTACGTTGTTGACTCTCAATTTGCCATTAATAAATTTTGGTAGCAAATTTCTATGCAGGAGTATTATCTGAGCCTGCTCATCCTAGTCGTCTAGCACATCCTAATTTATCAAGGTGGAATGGTTAAAAATCTGGTTGACGGAATTCTTCAAATAACAAGTTGTCTTTTGCGTCAGCGATCACCTTCAAGTCAGTTTTGCGGTGGCTGAAAGACCTTGTTCGATCCGAACAAGATTAAAATAAGAGAAAATCGTCATGGTGACCCTTTACTAAGTGGTAAGGGACTAAAATACTCTAATATACTTTTTAATTAGAAATGTTTTCAGTCGGGTTTATTTTTGAAAAACAACAGGCAGCTTGGTTTTACTGTTAATATAAGTAAAAATGTACAGCGACGCCTATAATTGGCTTAACGGCTGTTAGCTGAGTACATAATAAAATTTAAAAAAAACACGTTGGTCTTTTAATATTGTCATATAGATAATAGTCTCTTATAACACGTTTGAAAAAACTTTTCTATTGTCTTTGCTGTTATAAACATGACGTTTAGTAAGTAAACCAAAAACTTCTGAAACGCCATGCAAAACGGTGAAAAAACTTAAATTAATCAGCTTATTAGCTTCAATTGTTTCGTCAGCCAAATCTCTCAATTATAACATTAATTACTATGTGGATACAATTTCCGGCTTTACGTGCAGTTCTTTAAGTACTAACAGTTAAATAAAAAAGCCAAAATTAACGCCAACGAATCTTTTAATTAGCGACAAGTGTATCCAGGTATCACAGATAATTCGTAAACTCCAGTAGCGTAACTATTCTGAAATAAATGCTCAAGGTAAGCACACGTAGCAGTAAAAATAAAAAAAAACACAATGCTAGTATCACAAAACAATGATCGCCAATTCAGTATCAAATCGTACAGAGTAGATGTGATTATTTGCTAAACATACGTTAACGTAGAGTAATAAATCTAGTCCAAAATTTAAAGTGAACCCTAGAACACATAAATCTACGTGCGAGGAAGTTAACATATATAATAATTCAAAAAGTACACAAATAAATTACCCTAAACACTACAACAGTTTTAAAAGATGCAACGAAAGTTACTCTATGCTCCCAGGATGGCAAATCGTTAAGTGTACTACATATGCTTGGTTCATGAAGCGAATGGCAAATTGACGACGAAGTTCGAAGCAAAATCTACGAGCTCCTGAAGGATCCCCAGTAGGTACGGAGTAAATAAATGGGGTATCTAATGCACCAGATCACTGGCAACAACATTCAATTGGTTTTAAAGTCAGAAAAAAAACAATACTTAAATACCTATTACAGAACCCCCTTAAGCTTACTCGAAGCTGGCACAGCGCATTGGAGGTTAGGTCCCACACAGGACACAGAAGGCTGAATACAGAGAGTGCTTTTAAGGTCAACACAGGATTGAAGTCATGGTGAGTTAAAATTTGGGGCTCCAACTGCGGCTAAATAAAATGCTCAAAATAGGATCACAAGCATCTGAAACACGATACGACGAAATTTTAAACGATTTGTCCAAAACGGGTACGTGCGAAAAGTAAACCTAAAGTGCTCCAAAGATCCGTCTAAAATTTGAAGCGAGAAAGAACTTCTCACCAAATTGCCAAGTCGTAATATTCCGCCTTCATCGGCGAGGGGGCATATTCCATCAAAACCAAGACCGAACGCCCGCAGGAACTCGGACAATATTATTGTGACACTAACTGCCGGCCATGAGCGCACAAAGCAAAAAGGAACGCCGTAAAACAAAAGCCACTATTAGCGCAGTCCCGTGCTGATAACCAAATATTCAAGCATGCGGAGAGTTCTCGAAATTCAAATCATGTACTGCAGACATCGGAAAACATAGATGGTGCGCACAGAACTGCAAAATTTTAGAGGCACAATCTAAAGGTAACAAGCTCAATTAGCTCAAAAATATTACTGAAAACAAAGAAGTAAACAGACACCTTTTCATCCCACAATAATATAAAAAATTATACTTTAATATTTTGTATTTAGCTACAACGATTTCAAGTTAAAAGTAACTGTTATATTATTTATAATAGTTATTAGCTTAGAAAAATAGTGGTTTCCATTGGTTTACATGCAGAATTCCAAAATTACTTTTAAGTGAAGCCACAAACTCCGATATTGATTGTTGATCTTCTTGATATATTGTTAAAAATTGATCTTCGCACGACATGAATGTTTTTCTTAGGAGCTAAATGTGTTTCTATCAGCTTGATCAATTCGTTAAATCACCTGGCTTTTTAGCAGCTGCCACTGCAGAAATAATATAAATTTTTTTAGCTCCAATGGAATTAAGAGGTAGCCTGGCACAATAGCTCGTATCGTGTTATATACGTTTAGGTTTCTAACGCCAGAAGTTACGAGTGGAAATAAGCTTTTTAAAAACCATTTTGTAGGGTATAATTAACGTTTTTAAAAAGAAATTTGGAGCGCATAATTCCGTAGCTCATTGAAAGTACATTTATTATTCTACATTTACTTTGGAAAGAAGTATTATGAAACTACAGACCGTGTTTATAAAACACTGGTTTGCAAAATAAAATTACATTTGGCTTGACTTAAAAGTCAAATCTTGTTGCATTTAAATTTCAAGTGACATTTGTCGCCTAAATCAACACTCCGGCGATGCACAATTTCAACGGCAGCTTCTATTTTTGCATTACGGTTTGATTGCATATTTGGTACTTTCCTGCTTTGTAGGAAAACTAGGAAGACATTGTAATACATGAATTGGAAAGACGAAAGCGACCCCTTAATCTTTTGTATTTACACTGTAGAATTTTTAGAGGAGCAAATATTCTAGCATTAAGAATTTAGAATGGGATTTCCTATATCTTACAGTCGACGAATACGCATGGTATAATAATAGCTATTTATGAATTAAGGGCTGTAGGGTCATCAAAGCAAGTTACACCAGCACAGATTAAGTTTTTATCTCAAATCTATTATTGTGTAAAAAATATAATCAAATATGAGTACGCACAGTCGTATTCAAGAATGTGTTGTACAGGGATAGTTGTAAGTTTATTGATTGTGTTATTACTCAACAAAGGCGTACACTGTATCATTAAGTAGATAGACCTAGATGTATACTTTCAAAATATTTGTATATACACTTTTTGAACTTTGTGTAATAAATGTATATTCACAAGGCACAAATGCTGTACAACACTTTAATGAACACGACTGTACATCAAACCGTTCTGTTTACACAGTACAACAGAAGCATTCTAGCTATGCGGCCATGGATGGCGCTGTAATAATAATTAATTCCACTAAATTAGTAATACATGAAGTGAAATAAATGTTATATGAAGATTATGTTACTACTGTCAAGAAGGCAATAGCGGCGATTGCACGAATTAGTAAACTTTGTCTTCATACTGTAATGTGTATTGTAGGTTTTGGATTATTTCAAGCACTAAGTTTTAAACATCGCATCACAGATAATTCACTGTTACTACAACAGTGTTTGTTACTTTATTGTTAAAAAACTCTATTATTTAGCGTAATTACTTAAATATAAAAGCTTCTACTTCGCCACTGAGGTATCTCGTCATTTTATCTAAATCAGGTTAACAAGTTAATATGACATACATGGTTACCAATGTGAAGCTTAGAAATTATAGATTCTAATATTAGTTCTCTTATTTGCCGCCCGCAAAGCTACAATGGCTCTGCTGTACGTTATTAAAGTAAAGACAGTAAAAAAGGGTATTTATTTTAACTTTTTGAAACGTGTGATATCGTATTTCGAAGAAGAAAATGTGATGGCTTGCGAAGTCGAAATTAGCGGGATGGTTGAGACTGCAAGAAGCTGTGGCTTGATGCACTAAAAATCCAAATATATTTTCGAGAAAACTGCTGTGAGTACATTAAGTGGTGCACCAAAATGAAAGTGCAAAAATGCTACATCGAAAAAAGTCCTTTGGCTTATTTTTATCATCTTTCTAAAATACGAAATCCTTTGCCATTCTGGAGCTGCTATTTCATGTTAATAGCTAAGTTAGCTTGTTTTGGTTTCTTGAAAAGGAAATCCGGCTACAAACCGAAAAAAGTCAATGTTCTCCATCAAGACAATGTCGAAACTTTCTTGTATGAAGCTCCGGATCAGATTTATTTGACGATTAAGGTAAACGTCATAATGACAATTCAACTTAAAAATATTTATTTCGCATTTTGTATAATAATGTGCTATTTTACTAAATTCAAAGTCGATTAATAAATTGGCACTTTGCTGCATAGAAATGTCACTTTACTATAATGGTAATGTCACTGCCAAATTCGAGGTTAGCAGGTTAGGTTTTGTGTCAGTTTGTGTAAAATTCGAGGTTAGTAGGTTAGGTTTTCTGTCAGTTTTGACACAAACTGACACAAAATCTAACCTGCTAACCTCGCATTTGACATAGACTTACAGTGCCACCAACATATTATTCATACCTTTGAATTTCCACAGTCACATTTTTTAATGGACTTATAGTATAATGCTTTTATATAAATTTTTGTTTATAAATACTAATACAAAATGCAAAAAAATAGTATACACACTTCGTAAAAAAAGTAGTTTTACTAAACTTATATAGCTTTTTAAGTTACTCGCTCGCTTCACTCGCTCGTACTCAATCAATCTATATTCGTTTAGTAAAACTTTACTTTTCTAAACTTGTTGTGTAATATAATTGTCAAAATATGTAGTTTTTGCAGGCTGCTTTAATTTTTGGATTATCGGGGGCATGCCGTTGGCAAGAGCTTGCAAACTTCGAAAAGGATGGTATTCAAGAGTTACAATCATCGTTGTTAACCACGTTACGAAATAGGTGTTTCTGTTAGGAGGAATTTGAATGCTGCAGAATAATTGTTTAATTCAGAAGACTTCAGACGACGCAGAGCAGTTCTACGGGTTCCTGGAAAATTTGTTTCCCATTTGGCTCAAATAGTTGCCTCAAACGGATGTTCTCGAAGGTAATTAACAAGTGCTTCATCATTTTCTCTCATATACGTTTTTGGTCTACTAGATCCCTGTTTCCTTCTTAGTGTTCTTCCTTCGGTCCATTTTTTTATATGAAGAACTGTATTTTTACCCAAATGGAACTCTTGCGCTATCTATCGTATTGACCATTCGTTTTCTAATGAAGTACCTAACAATTCGGGTTTCATCAGTCTCTCTCAAATGGGGCCATACATACAATGTTTTCAGGTACTTTTAAATTCTGACAGATAAATAAGTAATGTTTTCGAATACTTTCAAATTAACAATAAAGTATCAGTAGTAACAATATCAAAGCAGTGGCATTCACAGCAGAACATAATAACGTTCCCAGTTTCTTTTGTCTTGGATAGTACAGTTAATGTAAGAATATCAAATAGTGCTCGGATAACTACTAGTAATCTACCTGTTACAAATGTAAACATAACTAATTGTTCGAACGGTGTTAGAAATAGAAATATTCCAAAATATCTAGTTTCAGTTTCTGTTCGATTCATGTCATTCAAGCGGAATGGGTCTACTTCCGCTTAGCATCCTCGGATTAAAATTTCTTCTTAGAGTCATTGAACGCTGTACTCTTAAAATTACCGGCATACTTATTCCGTTTAGACTCCTCCAGTTATTAACGATCACGTAAGTGGTTATTGAGTAATATTAGTTTCTTAATAACAAAACTGAAACGATTGAACATATACTTGTTATAAATTATTTATGTCCTCAATCTGTAAATAAACACACGTTATAAACTAAAATATTTAAAATGAAGATACAAAGTTATAAAAAGTCTATTAGTTTAGCTTAACTATATACCGAGATGGTATTAAGCCTACAACTTGGCTCTGTTTGCAGTGCAAAATATTTAACCAAGTCAATAAAGCACAGAGTTAAAATATTTTATGAAATTGCAATTTAAACAATAATAAAAGTATTAAATATATTTGTAATGAGGTGCGAGAAGTAGTAATTAAACGGATAAAGGCACGCGTAAGCAAAGCATATTTCAGAGAGTTTGAATAAAGTAATATAATTAAATAAAATAGGTTTTTGCATATTTAACGCCAGGCCAAACAAAATTAATTGACTCAAAAGGTTTGTTATGTGCAGACAAAATGAGCGTAATTATTAATAAAAGTACAGGTCAGTGAATGGCAAGCAATCTGAAAGGTAAATGAGATCAGAATAAAGGATATTAGAAAATTGCAAAGAGCAATCCCGAAATTAGTCAATGGAAAAGAAAGAAAGGGAGCAACGTGTGTAAATTTGAATTTAATTTTCAGTGCATTAATAAGGCATAGTGAAAAAGCAGGGCAGTAATTTTAAAACATTTGCTTAACGGAAGGAACAATGATAGTTATAAGCAAATAACAATTTTTTTGTTTTATCTGACAGATTGTAAATTTTATCTACCAAAACCGCGTATATGAGCTACTCAAGGACGAATAATCTAAAATGAACAATTAATTTGTGAATATAGTGAAATTCTGAATCCAACTTGAGATAAGCAGTTTTGTGTTTGCCGAGAGCTAGTTCATATAATATTTCAGTTCAGTAAGAAAGGGGCATTCAACCATTTTAGTTTGCACATCAGCTAATGCATTTCATTTTAACTAGCCTCAAATTACTGACAGGCAAAGTGGGCACAGTATAAATCAACGTGAGAATTGTGTGGTGATTTGCCCTAATAAATAATTTTCTAATTTAAAATAACCTTTACACATCAAGGCATTCATAACAATACATTCAGCGACATAAAGTTTCATCAACAGTTTTTTTAATTTTTGCACTGTTTTTCGGATTCGCGAATTTAATTATTCACAGTATTATTCGCCCTCTTTGGCGGCGCCATATTAACTCAATTTGAGTTTTTATAGTTTCATAATATTCTGCAAGTGTTTTAAGTGTCACCAATTCAAACATGTTGGGAAGAATTTTCCCGATTTTTCTATTTAAACCACTGTGTCATCCCTCAACGGTATTGGTTGTTCGATGCCTTTAGCCGCAGCATATCCATATCTCGGGTTGTGTTTGTTGTATTCCATACCGGATTCAATCAATTCCACTACTTCCAGGTTATTTTGTCAAATTTGAAAAAGCAACTGAACTGATAATGAGAATATTTGCAAGTGAAAAGTTCACCCCATCATAACCTTATATGATTGGCAATACATAGATATTAGACACCACATCTACATACCAGTGTAGCTTCAATACATGCATTTCAAGGAATTTGCCATTATCTACCTCGAATCTGTGCCATTGCTTCTTAAATTGATTATCCGCCCAGGAGTATACACGGGATTCAACATATATTGTTTAAAATCCGAGGAGTGTAAGAGGAATAAAATAGGTAAACTAACCCAGACGACTCTAAACGGAAGGAGTGTAAGTGGAAATCACCTTCTGTTCATGATTGATAAGTTTACAAATTATATTTAAAAGATCAAGTCTTGCAAGGGACGGCTCTCCCGTTTAATTGGCCTATCATAAAAAATAATAAATAAAAAGTGGAATGAAGTGAAAACTTTAGGGACTAATCAAACTAAGAATAGAAGCAGTGAAAAAAATTTTTGAGACAGAAACATAACTATACAATGCAACCCAGTGTGAAAGACTGTATGAAAGGAGATACGATAGTGCGTATGACAAAACAGCTAGAACATAAAGAGAAACGTAAATACTTCAAAATGTCCAGTTCTAGATTGCCGACCACCATGAGGAAGTTCTAGAGGCTTTAAAGTAGCTACCCAAAACTGCATTATCGAGTTATGTAGGCCTTGCTCCAGGTGGAAATGTGAAAGCGCACGAGAAAGGTACCCATTAAACAGTCTCAGAAGCCAGGTAATGCAGGCGTAGCTTGACAAGTCACTTAGGAGTACTTGCAGAAGTCTAATTGCAGGTCCTCTAGGTGGTGGCAACAGAACCCAAACGGAAAAATATCAAACGTAATAAAAAGTTGTATGAAATATGCACAAGGCGTCAAGTAACGTGCTAGGGGAACCTAGATTTACGTAAGGAATTTGAAAGAAATCCACAGGCGAGCATTGCTTTTGAAATAGTATCTAATCCTGGCATAACCAGACGAATTTCAGCAATTACAAACATCATGCGTAGCTGGTGGGTTAAACCTTTCAAAAATATCGAAGGATTTGAATCCACATACAGTGAACCCCTGGAAAATTCACCACACAGCATCTAAGGCGATCTATCAATAAATTTTTTAAAAAGGACACATAAAATCGCTTTTTTTATACACTGGCAATTTTTAAAAATTATCAAAGATTTGCCAAGGTCAACAAATTTCAAAATTTACACAATAATGGAATATGAGTTTTAGGTAACCGGACAACGAAAAAGCGAAGACCTAACCTACATCATAATAGCTGAAAATAGCTGAACATTTCTTACAACTTCTGATTATTAATATAACTAGCTTGAATGAAGATCAGAAACTGACATGATCCACTCTGAGTTGAAGTACTTTGCAGTAGTGTTTACCAAAGTTGAAAAAGCAAGATGCGCTGTAAGTAGATACTGCAACAGCACATTTTTGGAGTAGCTCTTCTAAATTAATGGTCTTTGACTTGAAAAGCAACTTGATTGCACCTTTTAGAAGAAAAAGCTAGCGCACAGATATAATGTTTCGGCAGCATTTCCAAAGACCATTGTATACTCGTATTGTGATTATTAGAGCTATATCTTAAATTTTATTATGATAAATTAAATTCTACTGAAATAAAAATAAATTAATAGATACAATATTGACGCCCTGCAGATATTGTTTATTCTAGTGAGCTCCTCCCATGCTATTAAATCAATACTAAAGTAATATTTGCTCTCTGGTATAATTTATAACATTTCGATGGAAAAACTTTTATTAAATACCAAGGCGCAGAGTTTAGCCTTAGACAAAAGTCTCAGATACAATACTCAATCAGAGCTCAAGCCCTTTTATCAGGGAACATAAATCCTGCTCCTGAAGTCCGCCGAAAAATAGAATTGGCCTATAAAATCGCGACTGATTTATAAGGTTAGCCGTTTTCGGCAACTGTTGTCAACTGCCACAAAAAGTTAATGCCGCACTTTCGCATGACTATCATTTAAACTTCTATAAACGAGGCTTTTAGTGGCGGTGTTGAACCATACAATAAATGCACAACCCCGAGAAAGCTCGACCTTATTCGGAGAGCTCTCGCGGGCGTAAAAGCTCGCGATCCAGAACCGTAAGCTCAGTTTTATCTGCAGATTGCGCCAAGTATTCGAGTTACAAAAACTTGCGCCATTAAAACACGCGGAGCCGTGCATCTCGCGAGGTATTTGTTGACTGGCGTATTTCGCGACTGGAATTAAATTTTGGGCAGCTGCTTACTTGCGTAGCGTAGATCCTGTTTTACAAACTTGAATCACTTTGAGAAAAGAAGCCATACTTTCTTTAAGGTGAGTTTTGTTGGAAAATATAAAAATCTCCTCATATCTTTGGGAGAAAAGCAATAAATTTTCAAAAAAGACTAATTTTAACTTAAAAATGCTGTTTTGATATTCCGAAGGTGTGCATTAAATGCTTTTCAGGTAACGGTATCTTAACATTAATGTAGTAGTAGATCTAATAGTAAAGAAGCAATTTTCGTGAAAATGTGTTCATAGTTTTTATGTTCATAATCAGTTTTTAATTACAACGCTGAGAGACGTGCTACTAATATAATTTGCTGGAAATTAATCTTCTGGTAAATGGAAATTAACGAGATTTTTTCTCATTACATTATTTTGTCCGACCCAAAATGAATGCTGTAGTGGTTTTCTTCAAATACATCTCTAATTTTGTAGTAATGTAGAAGCAGGTTGTTAAAAAATTTCGTTCGGTTTTTTATTCACTAGGTAGCTAGAACCCAGTGCAATTTTGTAAAAGCTTGACACAGATTTTGCAGGACTGTATGCATACAGGTTATTACAGATTTTACGATTAAAGAAGTCATTTATGTAACTGTAAAATCTAATTCAAGTAAATTCAATTAGAAGAAATTTATATATCCTGGTGAATGTTGTGGGGAATATTCCTTTCTATTTCGTTTTGTAGACTAGAAATGGGCCCGTGAGTGAATATTCACTAACTTCAAGCACGTTTCACGTTTGTTTTAAACACTCACTTTCACGCACGCTCAGGTTCACGTTCACTCACGTTTACGACGTGACCCGCCACTCATGACGCGACGCGCAGCTTTTATTTGAAAACTAGTGGACCCGTTGCAAAATATTTTGCAAGTTAGAAAACTTAATTGTAACGTGTGGCAGGATCCATTGGGTAAAATTTTTAAGTTTTTAAAACTACTCACACGTGATATTGCTACATATACTTGACGATGGCTAAATACTGGTTGTGCCAAATACGATATATTCCCACTTTATCCATAGTTTGTTCTTGTGATTTATTAATTGTTATCGCAAATGATAGGCGTACAGGACAATTTCTTTTCCGAAGGCAAAAAGGTAGTGCAAAATATTAGAATGTGTTGATGTATACACAGTAATAATACTCTTCCGCCTGGCTTGTGGCTTGTCCATTTAATACCAAATCTAAGCAGTTATAAATAAATTGCGTACCATTAATCTTATCTCATCTATTAAACCAATAGACACATTTAAACTTTTCAAAGGAATATCTATTGATCATATTTTTAGTGTTAAGCAATGTGGATATATTCCACTGAAATTTAACGAATCTATTAATTCCATAGAAAATTATAAAATCTTGTCATTATGTGATACAACTGTATTTACACTCAAATATTGCTTTTCATATTCAGGTAAGAGATATATAATTTTGTTGCGCTTCACGCGAGAGCGGACAAAACTTCAAATTAACTCGTCCCAAGAATATGGGCCTTGTGCATCTTCAGAAGCTTGTTTGCAACTAAGTCCGACAATCGGCGCGGACTTAAATGTCCAAATATTCGCTTGTACACCAAAACTTCGCCAAACGGCATGGGGCACACAAAGAATCAAAAGCAGAATAACTCCCCATCGGATTATAGAATGCGAAAAATCGTGCAAGTTGCAAGCCTCGCTGTAGTGCCATGAGTTTGCAAAATCCGAGCACCACAAAAAAAATTGCCAAACTAAAAAATTTCGATGGGCGCGAACCGAATATCGGCACTAAAGATTTTTTCACACAGTGTCAACCGCTAAGAGATCATTTACACCGTAGCACCCTTTGGAGGTGAATTCCAAAAATCCCTGGAAATGATTTGGTCTATTTGTAAAATGATCTGATATGCAAAAATCAACTTCTTATCTGTAGTAGTTCGCTCGTTAAGGTAATATTTAAAATACAAATCTATCTCATTTAACTCTTTTGAGGAGATGCATTCTGAAAAACCCTGAATATAGTTTGACATGATTTGTAAAACGAACTAATATGCCGAATTTCGACTTCCTACCTGTATCTATCTCGTGACGATATTTAAAAAACATATCTACCCCATTTAATCCCTTTGAGAGGATACATTTCGAAAAACTCTGAAAATGGCTTGAATCGATGTGTAAAACGAACTGGCTTGAATCGATGTGTAAAACGAACTACTGTGCCGAATCAACTTTCTACTTGCAGCAGTTACCGTATTATGGCGATCTTTAGAGAAACACATCTACCCCATTTAATCCTTTCGGGAGTTAATTTCGAAAAGTCTGAAATTGATTTGACCTAATTTGTAAAACGATTTAATATGCCAAATTTCAATTTCCTGCCTGTAATAATTACTTTGTAGCTATTTTTAGAAGAACACTTCTGGTCTATTTGACCAGCTTGAGGGGATGTATTTCGAAAAACTCTAAAAATTATTTTCGGTTAGTAAAACGATCTAAAATGCCGAATTTCAACTTACTGCCTGTAGTAGTTTTCCCATGGCAATATTTTGACAAACAGATTTGTTTCATTTAACCCCTTTCGTGAATGAATTCTCCAAAACCCTAAAACTGATTTGACTCGATTTGAAAAATGTTCTAATATGCTAACTTCCTATATTTCCTATTTTGCAAAACCTTGACATTTACTTGATCTGATTTGTAAAACGAACTAACATATCGAATTTCAGTTTTCCGCCTGTAGTAGTTTCCTCGTTGTAGATTTTTACAAAAACAGGTCTACCACATTTAGATCCTTTGGAGGAGTGAATTTCGAAAAGCCCTAAAAATGGTTTGACCCTACTTGTAAAAAGAACTAATATGGCGGACCTTCCCCAGATTCTATTATGTAACGATCTGTGAAGTAGAAGTCAATCCCGTGGAATAGAGGGTAACAGCACTTCTTTGAAGACAATATTGGATGTTTTACCTTCTGGTTTGAGCACCACTAAGTTGTTTGGAAAACTGACCCCTAAACAGTCTAGATAAAGTTGATCGAGAAAAAACAGTCTTCCCTCAAGTCGACCCCAACCTGATTAGCCACTGTCCCTGCACCTTATTGATCGTCAAAGCCAGACGATTTGGAAGGAGTCCGGGAAGGTAGAGAGTGTGGAGAAAGTCAACGTGTTAGTGCACTGTGTCATTTGCTTCCACCACGGCAGTGTTAATCGATTGATAGATCTTTTCCTCTAAATGACAGGCTCCGAGGTGTGTGTTGCTGATTTTTAGTGCCTTATCATTCTTCAGAGTGACACTCGCCCTTCTTCAAAGCCAGGACACAGGTTTTGCTGTTATGTTCTTGATGTCAGAATATATTATGTTAGTGAGACTGGCGATATCTGTCACGGCTTGACATAGGTTTTCGTTGCCGAGTTTCAAGACAAGTTTGGAAAACTATTCGGCATTGGAATATTCTCTCAGGTGAGCCCTTATGTAAATTCAAAACAATATGTCCTTATTGCACTGATGCTGCATTTTTAAAAATCACTATTGTAACACGTATTTGTCTTGAGAGCAACTGCCATTTAAATATCATCGTCGAGCTGATAAAACCACAGTAAATAACAAACCACTAATGGAACCCATTGAAAAATATTTTGCAATTTACAAAACTTCTTTATAGACAATGTGTATGTAACTATGTATGGCACTATCCATCACGTAAAATTAGAATTTTTAAGTTTTCAAAACCACTTGCACGTGACATTGCTACACTTGACCATAGGTACTGGTTGTGACGAATATTATACATATATTCCTACTTTATCCAGAGTTTGTCTTTGTGGTTTATTAATTGTCATTGAATATGCTAGGCGCACAGCGAAAATGGGAAGGGTACCACAAAGAAGAGCTAGGAGAAGGCCGAATAGAATTTTGAAATAATAGATTAGAAAAGCGATGACTGAATACAACTTAAAAGAAAGAAACTGTGAGGATGGAGAGTATGAAAAACAGGTGTTGGATAACGTCGAAAGACGTTTTAACAATATGTGTACGTATGCTTGTACCAACAGGGAAAGCAATGAACCAGTAAGTAAATAAGCACATCCACATAATTATAATAAGCAGAAAAAACACCTTACAGCATCTGAGCAATACCGATTTTCTTTAACGGTTATTTTACATGTATTTTGACGTTTGTCTCACGAATCAGCAGACCGTTGATTTCAAATAAACATTTAGTAGCTGCAGTAGTCCATTGCAATAATCGGGAGAACGCCGCAGGCTTACTTCGAGAATATATCTGGTTTACTGCTACTGCATGTCCGGCTGCAACCACTTGATAGCTAAAGTATAATGGTTTTTCTCTAAAAATTATCAATTTACTTTCAATTTAGGACTTTTGTGCACATCTACACAGTAAAGGCTTTCATTTAAAAAAAGAATTATCGAAATCGGCCCGGTGGAAGTCTCAAAATAGATGTCGAAAGAAAACGCTTCACGTTTTAAATATATAGATTCAAATTCAGATAGAACACACTGTTTAAATTTAAAACCAATAAAGGACCGGCAACAGAACTAAAAACTCTAAAAATAATAGCTATTTATGCAACAAGTGCTAAAAGTGGAATTTTATGAACGAGACATGAAAATTATGAAACGAAGCCGAAGGCTGAGTTTCATAACATGTCGAGTGCAATAACACTATTAGCACGAGTTTGCATACAATATTTTTTCTACGACCTTAAATTTTCTGTTATTAATCCATAAATGTCGATTTAACAAAGGTTTGCATTTATGACAGTTATAATTTATGTCATAGTAAAGAGATGGCCGTGACACGCAGGCGAATGTTTCCTGAGCCAGTACTGTCAAAGTCAGTTATCAAAGGAAATTATAATAGTACACATCTAACTTTATTCATTACATAACGCTTTAATTATTTAAAAAAACACTTTACCTAACGCAAGAAATAACTAGAATTACTTTACAACTTCACTTCCAGTTTGAAATTGTAGCTTTATAACCTCACTTCACTTTTAGCACATGGGCTAAAAGTAAACAGCTGATTTCATTTTAAACACACTAAATTATAAAACGTCACTTTGTGTGAAAAAATCTAAAGGGCCTACTTTTAGTGGTGGTCGTAGAAAAAATAAGTTTTGCACGTTAAATAATTTACGTGATATGTTGCAATCAGAATAGTAGACACTAATACTTAGATATAAATGAAAATTTAATACAAAAGCCTACAACAAAAGATAAATACTGATTTCTCGCAAAAACAGTTCTAGCAACCGTCTTCAAATACATTACTTTTAATACAAAAAACAGTCATTGGCATTGACGTTTCCCTTACTGATACAAGTACAAGAAAGTATACGTTGCTAGGCAATACTTTTAATTCCTAGGTTCAAAAGTGCTTTCGCGTCCCAGGAACTAAAAGCAAGTTCTACTTGGTCGCTTATGGACGCAGACACACGATTGGCTGTAGGCACAACATTCACAATACAACACAAGTGCGAAGCTCCGTCGCTGCAGGCTGCTACACAAAAGTACAATGACTTCCCGCTTTAGCTCTAGATCTTCCAGCGGGAAGCGGGGGAGCGGAACATCCTGCAGTCTTTTATTCGTTACTAAATATTTAACGTGAAACGTGAATTACGCTTTGGAAATTTTCACTCACGTTCACGTCCCGCTTTTCAAATATTATTCACGTTCACGATGGGACCCGCCATGACCCGGCGTAACCTGATTGTTTTCATGTCACGCGCCCATCCCTATTGTAGACTATCAATTTATCAACGTTTTACATAAATATTTTATGCTAAAGTCAGTCAGGACCCATTTGGAGATTACACCTAAATGCTGAAAATTTGAGGATAAGAAATAAAATTTGATTGTCACGCATGTTTTTCATTTTCTTAGCAATTATTCTGTCCAGAAAATAAGCCCAAGTAGCTTTTCCAGTCGTTATAACTTTGTTAAAAATATATATTGTCCCATGACGTCGTTATTGACGTCATTGAAAACATTGAGACTACACAGATCCCAAAGTCTGTTGGTTGTAGTAGAGTTAACACTAAACTAACTGGCAGTTATAAATTATGAACAGAACTCAGGCTTTCCACACTGGAATCAGAGGTTCTACCACCCACACTACTGCTCATATAGGTGATAATCGGGTCAAACTGAGCAAAAATGTTTCTTTAAACTTATGTTCTAAATTAAACCATGGCGAACATTTTTCAAAATTTGCTAAGCACATTCTTACTTTTTTAAATGAGTAAAACATATCATTCCCATTTCTAATTATTTTTTCTCGCATTAGAAATGGGTCTTTTAAGGACTTCTGCAGTCTGTGAAGGTAGTTAGTATACCGATGTTTTATATTGCACACTTATATCAATGACACGATTTAATATTTGTTGTACCATATTTCTGAAAATTTACATCTTTTATTTTCGACTATTTATCACCTTCACCTCGTTGAAGAGATAATAATTTCATCCTGCGGAAGTTCGCCAAATTTGGGTCGTAATACTGAAGATATGTACTTCAAACTGACACTCAAATAAAAGCCAATCTGCTTGAATAGATGGCAATTTCTAAACTCAAGGATGTTTACTAATGGTATATAATCTACGTGCGTTTGCTGAGTGCTATACTTATTCACAATTCAAACGATAATAGAATCACTGGGTTGCAAATACGTTTATATTTAAACAACGTTAAAAAGACGCCAAGTAATTGTAGTTAATATGCTAACTAACAATAAACTGCATGAAAGCCCGCAGCACCAATTGGTGCAGGAATTCCGGCTACGGGGGAAATGTGCAGCTCGCGGTGTTTCATGTTGTAACCTGATACACACACGCTGCGAGGTGCGCTTGACGTCAAAATTCAAAACAATTGCTTTACGACGTACTCAAAAAGTATGCTGGTTTGAGACGACGCTGATGCAATATAATGCAAAATGATGCAAACTTTAACGTCGCTGGTTTTAAAAGGTAAAGGTAACCAACATGTTTGCATTTAGAAATGATAATCTGTAGCTTTACACTTGGTGTAGGCTTCTCCACGTTGCACGCCCGCTGTGGAGTTGTGCGATTAACTGGATGTTGCCGTCTTGTAGGTGAACTGGTTGTATTCCGAGCTTGCAAAACTATCCTGAAACCTGGCTCGATAAAAGAGTTGCTGAAGCTGGGATGTTCTTTCCGAGCTTGGAATTCACGTTGGGCGTTAGCCCAATTCAGCAGCGCAAAATTGCGTAAGTGCTTACTACAGACGTCGCACCACCAATAAATCGTGGTTCGCAATCCGTTTTTGAGATAAAATACTTCACTCCCATTCAGATTTTTCAAGCGAAAACGCGGCGTTATTCTGCTGAATATATGCATATTGTCACTTATAATATCATGAGTAGTCAAAGTTATGTCGACTATTTTTGCGGTGGTATCACGAATTTTTCATTGCGCTTCGATACGATCCGAAGCGCAATGTACATGAGTAGTGATACCACCGCAAAAATAATCTACTTAACTTTGATTAAGAATGGTATTCGGGGGACTATTCATCGAACTGAAACCATGTTCTAAAATTTGTTTATCCTGATATTGAGTTGTACCTTTCCTTTTAATAAATAAGTATTGTAGTTAGTATATCTTGTAACTTTTAATTACTTCAAAAGATTGTTGACTAAAACCACTAGTAAAAATTGTCGATTATTTTCACTAGTGAAAATTCTCAATATAGTTCATTTTTGCTGGTTCAAAGACGTCAAATCATATATTTTTATTGGTCAGTTTTTGACAGATGACAAATTAGTTGAATAGTCTCTTAAGTTCAACTTGTTCACAAAATGTTCAAAGTGCCGACTTTAGGCGTATTGCACCACAAATGAATCGTTGTTCTAAATACAGGACATTCCAAGTTCGTATCAGCGATAAAACACTTCACATCCGTCAGATTGTCCAAACCACTGTATAAGCAAAAACGCAGCTTCATTCTGCCGGATACATGCATGTTGGCGCCTAAGCTAATTCTAATCAAATTCAAATAAGCTAATCAAGTAGACTTCTAACTAAATATTACAAAATACACAAACGTACAAATAGCCTGTCTATCGAAACTCTACTAATAACTGTCACTGAACTCAGGTGAAATGAGATCAAATTCGCTTCAATAATTTCTCAATTATTAGGGAACTGCCTAAATCTTACTGTTACTGATATACCTGCAAGTGTACAGCAGGTAACAAATTTATTCTCAAAATTAAAAGTATGTAAAGAGTTTTACTTAAAACTTCCCTCGCAGTGGACGTTGTGACACAAAATTGAGCAAATCTTTATTTTCGATAAATATATATTTCTTTAGCAAAATGACGGTTAAGCGCAATGTTTTAATATTGTTGACATAATATTCTATCTTGAGTTACTCAGAATTAGGGGCGGATGGGACAACCGAGAAACCAGGAAATTTCCAGAAGGGCGTGGGCCCAACGGTCGACTTTCTGCAAGCAAAAGCAATTGCCAAGGCGACATTGTTCTGGGCTATTTTATAGTTTTACGAGGATACTTTCATAAAGACAACAAGTGGGCGTTGTGACACTAAATAAATTTAAAAATCGAAGAAAACTGTGGGTAAAAATATCTTCACGTTTCTAATAATACTAAATTCAATTTTTAAATTAAAAAAAAATCTTAATGAGATTCGAACTAGTGTATGCGAGCGAGCCCGAACATTGGATTCCTTTGTTCCCCGGTAAACCACGGCTACACTGATTGCTCCACGACCGCGCTGGTAATTCTTGCGATCCAGGTCTATTTATCGTAACGCACTTATTCGTTGTTTTTTTTGTCTCGTACAACAATTATCCTGTATTTGTTGATTCCCATTTTTGGCAAGGATAAAGCCAGCACTATCTACAACTTAGTACTTTTATGTATTCCTCAGTTCAATAAAAAATAAACAAAATTAATTTTTGAAGGTGTTCACCCTGTATATATTTGTAAGAAATTGTAGCGATTTCATGCCAGGTGGTATATGTATTGTGTATACAAAATATCATCTTCCTCCGACAAATAGTTGTTGAGTGATACCGCCAACAGACAGACAGACAGACACACAGACTGACAGACAGACAGGCAGCCAGCCAGACAGACAGACAGACAGACGGAATTGAAAAAACCTGTTTTTCGTCATCTAGGGAACATGAAACGTGATGATCTGAAGAAATTTCGGAAGGTGATTTTTTTGTGATTACAATACTTTCTTCGTCTTTCAGACGAGAGAATTAAAAAGCCATCTGTATTAAAATTGCTCTCTCACCAAGATTTTCTAGGAATTGTCAGTGATGTAGCTTAGGATTAGGGTTGTTGAATGTATAGTATGTTTTGCGTGCGGAAGAGCTGAAAGTAAGCCGCATGCTGTCCATTATCGCTATTCCGCTTCCCTCAAGGTATGAATGGTTCGCGACACCGAAAGATAAAAGAGGCTATAGATAATGAATGAATAAATGGAAATGCCAAATACGTAAAATAATTTATAATTTATTTTCGTTTTTTCAAAAAAAAGGTTTAGGTGTGCTATCCAACTTTATATTTTTCGTGATAAAATTCACACATCTCTTTAGATTCACTTGTCTTAAAGTGCTGCTTATAGCGATTCGACACAAGAATACCTTTGTTATAGAAGAAAAAAGGTTAATTAAGTAGACGATATTACATAGGAGTTTTTTAATCATATTTTAATTAAGTAAAAACCACGATGTTCCTATTACATTTCTTATACTGTAACTTCCCCAAAACGAAACTTCAGACTTCATAGCAACTCTTCTCTTTTTACTTCCCTCGTCTGAAAGAAGTATTGTAATCACGAAAAAAACATCTTCCGAGATTTCTTCAGATCTTCACGTTTCAAGGTCCCTCGATGACGAAAAAGAGGTTTTCTTAATTCCATCTGTCTGTCTGTTTGTCTGTCCGTCTGTCTGTGTGTCTGTTGGTAGTGTAGCTCAAAAACTATTTCTCGGAGGAAGACGATATTTTGTACACATATTATATATCTACCTCGCATGAAACCGGTACAATTTCATACAAATATAAACAGAGTAAGAACCTTAAGTAGTAATCTCTGGTGCGGCCATGGGTTCTCCTCTTTCACCTGTCGTCGCCAATATCTTCATGGAAGCTTCGAAACCGTAGCTCTGGAATCTTCAGAATTGAAACCTAAGGTTTGGTTCCGATACGTTGACGATACCTTTATTATTTGGCAACATGGTAAAGACACGTTACCCGTCTTCTTAAATCATCTCAATAGTCAACATACAGACATTAAATTTACCATGGAGATAGAAAGTAACGGTTCCCTTCCTTTCTTAGATGTACAGGTCTCTCGCCAACCCACTGGCAAACTTGGTCATTCTGTATATCGCAAACCCACTCACACTGATCGCTATCTACATGCCGATTCCCACCATCATCCTACACAAAAACTTTCCGTTATCAATTCGCTTGTACACCGGGCTGTTTACATATCCCAACCCGATAATATCCACGCTGAATTAAATCACATTCGGAAAGCTCTTAGGAATAACGGTTACCGTGCTAGGGATATAGGTACAGTCTGCCATCAATTGCCATCTTCATCCACGGCCACCCAAACCTCCAAAACCCGATCCTCCTGCAGCAATAGTCTTTCTTCCCTATATCCACCAAGTCACCGACCGCATAGGAAAGTTTCTTCGAAAACAAAACATTAAAACAGTATTCAAATCCCCGAGAAAAATCTCACAGGTTCTTCCTTCATCTAAGGATAAATTAAACACTATGTCATCTAAAGGTGTTTATAGAGTCCCTTGCTGTATACATTGGTGAAACAGGTCGTTCAGTGAAAACTCGCATCTCTGAGCACCAGCGCTGTCTCAAGTCAGGTCTCGTTTCATCATCGGCCATCGCCGAACACCAACGCGATACTGGTGATAAGATCCTTTTTGATGAAACTTCCATCATCTGCAAATCCCCATTCTTCTTTAGCAGAAAGATTCGCGAAGCCATTGAGATTTGCAAAAACCCTAATAATCTCAATCGGGACGAAGGCTTTCCCCTTCCTTCTATGTGGAAAGTGCTAATTCCTAAGCCCCGCCCTCCGCCACTGAACCGCAACGGCATTTGCTGAATCGCGACGGCGCTGGCCTATAAATTCTCGCTTTTCTTCTTCCGATAGTCAGTCGAGTTTCGCCTCTGACGTGGTTCACACGTTGAGTTACCGTGCTCTTCTGTCTTTTCCCTTGCAAAGAGTTTCGCCTCTGGCGTGGTTAACACGTTGAGTTACCGTGCTCTTTTGCTTTTTTCCTCCTGATGAAGCCCCTTACGAAAGTGGGCGAAACGTTGAGTTCTTCGATCTCAATCATGACACGGTACAATCCCGGAAGTCGTTTGTTACTTAAGTAAAACGTTATTTATCTTGGTGTTAATTTTGAAATAGAAGGAAGTAATAACTTTCGCATAGGTCAGGCTTTACATTTGCCGAAAATAAGACTCAACCGATAGAGGATAATGTCACAAAAGAGTAAAAACGTTTCAACAATAACACCGTTCTGTTCAAGAGAGGCGTGCGTCGAACTTATTTCGAACAGGCTCGGTGGCGTAATTGGATTTATCGATGCAGATAATATGATCTCTACACAGGGGTGCGGTTACAATCGCTCTGCAGATGGGTTTAAACCCCAGAGGGATACATTTTTTTATTTGAAAATGTATTATATTTATTAGAAACGTGAAGATATTGTTAGTTCTAACATAATTTGATATTTAAAATTATGGGTAATGAATTATACAGATTTTTTGCTAAGTAACTACTATCACGCGAATGCTGTTATTAGCAATCTGTCACTGGCATATTGGCCAAAAATTAAACGTTTCTGCAATAATTAGTGAAACTGAGCGTATAGAAATCCTGATGATGCATGGAAATTACGATAGAAGACGAAGTTGTGCCCTTTTACATGAAAATCATACAAATTTTATTAATTGTTTTTAAAAATTTCGATTAAAATAAGATATGCATGTGTTACATCACTGAATTTAGAAAAACAACTATTTTCAAAAATATAAAATTTGATCACCCGTGCCATTTAAAAAACAATCTGTAAAAGGCTTTACCCAGAACGTCCCTTGTCGGCATTGGGACACTAAATCATTTTAAAAATCAAATTAGGTTAGGAGTAAAAATATCCACGTTTCTCGTAAATTAAATAAATTTTCAAATAAAAATACATTACCGGTGGTCGAATTCGAAGGGCAGGCGGACCGCGTATTCAGTCCCAACGTTTTGTTGGATATTGCAAGAGAACGAGCTATTTCTACCTGAGCTACGGAGCACCGACCCTTCGAATTCCTGCGTTGCAGCTGTATTATGTAACTCACTAATTTGTTGCTCCTTTTTATATTGTACAACATTTATTCTGTATCTATTAGGGCCCATTTTTGGTAAGAATAAAGCCTGCGCTATGTACAAATTGTTGCTTGCATTTATTGCTAAGTTAAATCAAAAATAAACAAAATTTTATTTTTTTAAGGCGCTCACTCTATACACGGTTTTCATAGTTAAGTCGGCACTATTGCTAACCTCGTTATTATTGGAGCTACAAAGTCAGTTAAGTAGGCAAACTAGTAGTATTTTTTTCGCCAATTACGGTGGTGAAAACGGAATCAAAATCGAACATCGCGTTAGCGAGCTATTTCAAGGAGTTCTATTTTTTCAAATGGGACACTCTGTGTACAATATTCACAATCGATGAGAAGTTGAATTCTGAACGCGATGTTCGACTTTGATTCCGTTTTCACCATCGTAATCGACGTAAAAAATATTACCAGTTTGTCTACTTAACTGACTTTGTAGCTCCAATAATAACGAGGTTAACAATAGTGCCGACTTAACTATAAAAACCGTGTATATTGCAATAGTTTTGTTCTCTCTACAATTATTATGCTTGCCAATTGAACTATTGAATGCATTAAAAATCAAACCATGGCACAGAATTAATTATTTTAGTTAGTGCAAGCTTAACTTACTGTTATTGAGATAGATGCACTGATGATTGCAGCTGAGTTTTACAAATTGAGGCAAAAGTAACATGAAAGGCTAGTACAAGAGGGTTAAGTTCTTGAGCTTGTGCTTTTTCGTCGGCAACTGCGGTCCAAGTACGGGCTGCGTTCGACAGTCGATATCGCCTGCAGGAGCTAGTTGAAGCCAAGGTTGATGCCTTCAACACATAGAGGAGGCCTCTACGCAAAACTTCAGGCAAAGATTCCAGTCAGCAGGCCTTTAGCAGCTAAAAACGCGTTGGCGTCCCCTGAGAGGTGCGATTAGCTTCGAAATCTTTGCAAACCAGGTATTTGGCCCAATTTTCATCGTCCAAAGCCTTTTTATTTCGTTGGTGCCTGCAGTGCATTGCAGAAGCCAGAAATCGATGTGATGTCATTAGAATTTGTAGGAATCTCAAGGAAAATTGTCCAATCGTTTGTAAGCCGTTAGTACTGTTGCTATGCGAGAATAATTATTGCTTACCTGGGTTATTTTGCTGATTTTGGCATCGATGTAAATGATTTATTGCGATTTGTGCGAGTGTACTCCGCTTTGTGTTTTATGTCAATTGTTGAGGTTAACTGCTTCAGATTTAGTTTTGGTGCTTTCACAAATAAAATCAGAGTTAAACTGGAGCTCCTAAAAGTTTGCTCTACCCAGTATTTCTAATTTAGCGACGTAACCCTGAGAGAGTATTAAGTTCACCGGAGCAGCCGAATATTATTGCAAATAGTTACAATAAGACAAGGGCACAAAATCGTTCACTTTGGCATTAGATTAATTGTACATTTTAGTAAGCCTAATATCGTGTACAGGCAGCACTATTCTTGTTTAATACGTGAATTTAGGAGCACCCGTTACCAATCACTTTCTTTTATTAAAGGCAGAATTCGCATAAAAATTGTGGGGGTTATATTTCATAGTAATATATTTATCTGAAATTTTCTCGGTTCCATACAAGATAAATATATAATGTGTATGCAAAATATTGTCTTTCTCCGACAAATAGTTTTTGAGTTATACTGCCAATAGAGAGACAGACAGACAGACTGAATTGAAAAAACCTGTTTTTCGTCATCTAGGGACCCTGAAACGTGAAGATCTGGAGAAATCTCTAAAGGTGATTTTTTCGCGATTACAATACTTCCTTCGCCTTTTAAACGAGGGTAGTAAAAATCAAGTTAGCCTTGTATCTTGAAAATAAAGGCTAGTTGAAAATTAAACAAATCTCAGATGATAGAATTTAAACACTTCTAACTGTGTGCCAAATTTCAACGAGCCGTGCTAAACCGTGTAAACCCAGTGTATTTTTAAATATTGCGACAGGGAATCTGATTGTGAATGTAAAAGTATCTAGTTTTGTACATTTATTGAGTTTCAGAAAAATAACAAATTATTAACGTCTCTGTCCCATATATGAATTAAAATTGGCTGTAGAGGTCATAATATTATCTGTTATGAGAAATAATCAAACTTGCGAAAATTATTGTTAAATATTGGGACTCTACATTATCTGGACGAGTTTAGACTGAGACTCATCGGATGAATGCCTTGGAAGCTCAGTCGTCTGACACAACTTAAGCGTCGTTAAAGTACGTTTCAAATGAGAAATAAATTAAATGATCTGAAATCCTGCGTAATACACAGTATTAGACAAATTGAAAGAATTCCTTAAACTATTATTTTTTCTCTTAGAATATTTTGTTACAGGGAATCCTCATTTACGATTTGCAACAGGCTTAATGGTTGCGCGAGTAGCTAGTGAGAAGAGACAGTTTTAATCTGAAAGAGCAAATGCTCGCTGGCAATGATCAAATAATAGTAGACACGGGGACACATTATTGTTGTTGTGATGGGTGCCACTGGTACCCTTCAGCTGGCGATAAAATAAGACACCTCCACTAAGAAGACTTTTCATCTGCCGTCAAGTGTTGTGCGGACTCAATGCGTAGATTTAACTTACCTTGTCTCTTTCTTTTTCCCTGAAATACTATATCACTTTAATGAAAGCCCGTACTGCAAGTCGCTTCACACAAAATCAAACAGCGTGAAACCTGCTTCACACTAAACTTACTTGGTAATACATAGTTGACGTGTGGCGAAACGAGATCTATGGATTGACCTTTTGAGTGCATGTGCTATGGTAGTTCACTAGCAGAGGCCTCCTTATTTTGCCTAGATCCATTAGATAAAAATAAATCTGACAAACTTGTATATTCATTCTCCTATTACATATCATTTACTCTAATTAACTCTAGGTTAACTACACGTACAACTTCTCAACGAAATTGAAACAGGTATTTTTTGCCACCGATTAAACGGATCGACAGAGAAAAGGTCGAGCTTGAGATAGTTTATGCTACTCAGGTAGATTTCCGAGTACTGGTGAGTTTCTTCTGGTAAAGCTATCTACTTAAAAGTGACATACTGGCGGCGCCTCACTTTGCAAGATAAAGCGAAGCCCCCAGCGGGGTTCAGGGCTGGTTGCTCTTCCGGGTGGAGCGGGGCTTACAAGTGACTTCAACTGGCAGGACATCATATCCTTATACCTATCTAGGCATCCTACTATCTGAACTATCTGCTGGAAAATTGCAGGTGGGTGTTGGTCTTCGCCTTTTACTAACTCGCCGCGCTATAAATATCAAGCGTCGATTGTGGCTTAAGTAACTGCAGTAAATTAATTTTTTCGTATTCGCTCCCCAAACTGGTTACTTTGGAAACTGTCTAGGATCCTCAAAATGGCCATTTAGAGGCCTTGTACTTAAAGTCGTCATGGCAACATTTTAGCGGACTCAAACATTAGTTGTCATGACGACTTTAAGTACAAGGCCTCTAAATGGCCATTTTGAGGATCCTAGACAGTTTCCAAAGTAACCAGTTTGGGGAGCGAAAAATACATTTTCGGGCGGCCTCCTAATATAATGCCGCGTTAATGGTAATTGAAACTTCATATTATAATGTTTGGAGAGCTAATACAAAAAAACGTTGTATGCAACACGTCCTCAAATAGCTTTAGAGGACTCATCTTCATATTACGAACTCGGCTGCGCTTCGCTCCGCCTCGTCCGGAAACATTACGACTCGTCCCCTAAAGCCTTGCTTTGAGGACTAGTTACATAAAGTACTATTTGTCTTATATTTATTTTTAAAAATATTAGTATATCTTAATTATCTAAAAATAAAAGATAATATGCCTTAGGAAATACTAACAAATAAATGCAAATTAGTTCCTGGTTACCAAATGGAAGCTTATAAAGATCTAATTTTTATATACAGAAGCACTACTTCCATCTTTAGTTTCTGTTGTAATATTGTGTTGTGACTTTTTTAATTCTTATAACGTCAGCTGTTGAGAGAAATTGTTTAATACAACATATTAAATTGCCTTATTAGTTACTTACAACTAATGGTGCATTACATATATCCAATGCTTTCCGTAAAATTCGTTTGGAGACGACTAACAATAACAAATGTATATCTGCCCTTGACCATACCTGCTAGAAATTGCACTGCCTATAATTTTAATGCTAGTAGTGCAGCCTACTTATGGCGAGGACAATTATAACTTCTTTGTTAATTCAATGTTCGAGCTAAGTACTATAATGCCATAGCTCAAATGAAGAGGAGGTTACTAAAAACGATATAAAAAACATACTCTAACGTTACGACATATAATATCCGAATGAACTTTCGGCCGTTGAACATTTTATTAACATCATATTCTGAGACATTACGAACAGAAAAATATAAGAAGACAAACATAAAACAGCCCTTCTATGTTTCAAAGGCCTTAAATGGTGGTGGTCCACGACGCCAGCGATTTTGTCGTAGAAAATCTTTAGAGGTATCAGCAAAACTCCCTAGGACTCATTTGCATCAAAGAGTTATTTGCAATAAGTTAAGATAACCTCTGTAGCTGTGTGACCAACTTTGTACTTTAAAAATATTTCTACTTGAACATGAAAAATGAAAACTGGTTGAGCATTTTCTAAAGACTAAAGTTAAAGAGCAATATTATACTTTTTAATATAAAACTGATTTCCTTCCTTTCCGTAATTAATTAGTCGACAGAACCATTAGTGTTTTTCTGGCAAAGTCTTTAGAAAGAAATTTCCAGCTTTATTAAATTGTCAAGCGAGCGCAGCGCCATGATGACGCGAGTGTAGCGCAGAAGTTAGTAAGGTGTTAAAGTCAATGCTACGTAATTAGCGGGTAACTTTAATGGGATCACTAAGCAGCTACATCATAGACTAATAACTAATAAAGCTGTGGAGGCGCGACGTCGATGCAAGGGAGAGTCAGATTGTTGTATTCGATGCTGAAATTCGTATGAGCGACAAGCTAGGTCTCTGTAATTGAATTAAAAATGGTATCACGGTGTATTCTTGCAGCCATCAATCATTTACTTCAAAACTAATTATGTTACATACGAGAAGTGACCTGGCTGAGGGCCCTATTGATTTCCCTATAATATTGTGTAATATTAAAATATATTGCAGTTTTTCAGTTTTTTTCGATTTTTTCAAAAACGGCTCTAACGATTTTTTTTAAACTTTACATTTTTACTAAATTTTTAATGTGTATTGATGTGAGCTAGGTGATTTTCCAGTTGAATACTTCTAAAGTGGGTTTCTTTTGTTTTGTTTTCGATTTTTTTTATTAGCTCCTATTTTAAATAAAACACCCGGTATATTATTACATTTTTGAATTCACCTTAAAATTTTAGAGAAAATGTGTCTCTTCAACTAACGCTCTATTTTGTACCGTTTTTGTAGAATTTGTAATTTTTGAAATTTTTTGACAAATGGTTAAAAATTAAAAATGAAATTTTTGACTAATTATAAGAACACTGTAAAAGGAAGTATCACACCAGATTTTTATATGCTATGTTCACATTACTCAATAGAGGATCAATGGTGAATCAGGTTTTGTAAACAGTTTCAACCAATTTCGTATGTTGGGCAACTACACTTTAGAATAATTTTTTTTTTATAAACTTTCGCCTAAGAACCTCTATAGGCGATAACAAAAACAACTATTTTATTTTAGTTTATCTTACTGTAGCAAGTTCTATTTTGTACCATCTCTGCATGGTTGAAATAATAACATGGCTGTTCAATTTTAAAATAATTACAAAATAAGTATTTTAAGAGATCTGCTACTATATTTTCCCTTTTAAGTTGACTTTTCATATTTGGTCCATGTAAGTGATATACTTTGCTATAATACGGATCTGCTCTATTTATGTTTTTTCGACATATTTATCTTTGAAAGGTACGATCGTTAGGGCTAAAATCACATTCATAAAAAATCGCATGACATAAATACAAATAAAAGTCCGTACGAGCAATGTATAGTATTTATTGTCCCTAGTAAAGAACAACACATTATTTCTCTACCTAATTTTGTTGAACATGATGATAATTATTTCACCAATTTTTAATGGAGCATTGTCAGTCTTGATCACGGAAGCATTTCTGAACTGCTGCTATAACAGCATCATTCTTAAATTTCGATTCCGGAAGCTCTCCTTTAGCTCTAGAAATAAATAAAAAGGAGCTATATTAGCAGTGTATGGTAGATACTCCACAACTTCAAACCAAATATCAAGAATTGCATTAATATAAATAAGGCTCTTATAAACCAGATCTTAGTCGCAATGAATGAAAAGTTCTTGTGACAATTTTTTTTGCGCTCACCAGGGGCAGTTGTGAACGCCGACTAAATCAAGCCTTCTAAAGGGATTTAATACCTTGATTCAAGCAGAATACAAGTATGCTATGCTTTTTAGCCGTATTGTGTTTACTGTCAACAATCGCGGCGCGGCGTACGCTTCTAGCTTAAAAATGTGTTAGGCCCAATTTACATCTTAGGGCATGTATCGTCCAGCGTAATGTCCTGGAGACAATAGTCCCCTCGGAATTCTTTGGTGTACAGTCGATCAACGCGATTTTTGTGTGTTATGATTTGAGTGACTTCAAACTCAATTAATTGTTATTTACTATTTCCGGGCTCGATTGAGCCTCCTGCTTTAATTATGCTTGTTAATTGTTACCCTCTTGATGAATATTAAGTTCTATTAATTGTTGTTGGTTTATATTTTCTTTAATTAGTTATGCTGCGACTCTTCATGAACCTGCTCGTGTTCTTTCGAGATTTAAGTTAAAGTAAGAGTTCTATAAAGTAGCTGTATCTATGACTATATTTGTATAAATTTAATAATTTCTTTTTCCGATGATCGTTTATTTATAGGTTTCATTACATACATACATACATTATCAGCTCCTCATCTACCGACAGGTGTAGAGGTTTCATTAATGTATAGATAATAGTCACGCTTATTAATGAATGATTTTTTATTAATGAACGATTTTTAAAAACCTGTTTATGTTGGAGGCACTGTAAGTCTATGTTAAATTCGAGATTAGCAGGTTAGGTTTTGCGTAAGTTTGTGTCAAAGCTGGTACGAAAACGAACCTGCTAACCTCGAATTTGACATAGACCTACAGTGCCACCAACATAAACAGTGCAAATCTAAGAAAAAAAATCAAAACCATTTATGGTCACCCGGTACCATTAATGTCAAAACTTTAAGTGTCAAATTCTTTTCATGGAATAGAATAAGATTTTCTTCAAATTAATAATATACGATCAACAGAAAAATATTGTAACTAACTCGTATGTTAATCGGTGATTAATAACCTCTAGAATTAACGCGCTATCTAGCGCTCGCGCATTAAAATGTCTCGATTATAAATCGCTCTAATTAACATACTTGTTTGTTAAATAACTATTGTAACTCTAAGAAGCGCTGCCTGGTTCTTATTGACGCCATATTCTACCGACAGTTAGAGCTAGCTAGATCTGTGCTAACCGTCGTTGAAGGGTGGTACATTTGAACTACCGAGACAAATTTTACTACTTGATTAAACTTTTCTTTTCTATGTATTTAGTAAATGAGCAAAACTATTTTTTTCATTTCTCAAAATTTTTCCGCACCCATTACTTTCAACTTGTACACTTTCTAAACTATTAAAGATAAATTAATCAAATTTGGCAAAGTTCTTCGGAATAGAATACCAAAACAATTACGGTTGCTAGGTGTAACATTTTTCAAAGTCATATATGCTATAGACATTAAATACTGTACACCTCTCATACCATTTTTAAGCACTTATATGAAGCATATGTTATCAATTATAATTTATCAAGGCAATAATTGTGACAAATAACAACCGGAAGGTGCATTGACTAGAAGGGTGGTTTTCCTGAGTCAACAAAGTACCTTCTCTGAGGCGAATATCGGAGCAGTACTTCTCCGCCTTTCCTGGCGTCTCTTCCAATCTCCACCCCTCATTTCTCTCACCTATCCTGCAATTCCCATTACTGGCTGAAGATGGACGCAACTTCCCTATAGCAGCCTATTTCCAGTTGGGGGAATAATTGAATTTATTTCGAGCCTTTTACCTTTTCTAGATTACAAACAGGGCTTAAAAGAAACTATAGCGCGATGCACTTCATCAAACAATCAGTTCAAGTTTTTGGGAATAATCAGTAAATAAATCAAAACAAAATTTTATTTCGTGGGGCAATAAGTACACAAGGAGTAGAAAAAAGCTTGGGTATTGTGAAAGTTGCATATTTAAGGTATAGTGGCACTCACTAAATTAAAAGTAAAGATAGCACTCATTAGCCAAATTGGCCAATGGATTTAATGCGGGTGTAGGCTAACTCATCACGATTGCAAATGTTGTAGGTATTTATGACAGGGGAGCTTATCACCGGCATTAGGCAACCATCGGTGAACATCACCGGAGACAAGCCAACTCATGTAAGGATGCATATAACGCACACTATCAAAAAGCTGCAATTAACCTAAGCAAGTTAGAATGACACATAGCCTAGAAATGAGAATCATCGATGCCGGTTTATACAGGGTGCTACAAAAGCAACGCCCGTCCACTTGGGGATATATTCAGGAAGATAAAATAAACATTAAATGTTACGTTAGATGTTCAAATAAGCCACCTTCCCCTTCAAAGCATTTTCTAGAGCGGTTTAACAGAGAAGCACTTACTCTCTCTACCATTTCGTCGCTTATTAAAGCTACAGCTGCACGAATATGGTTAATCACATCTGCATTTTCAACAACTGGTTGTAGATAAACTTTTTCTTTGAGATATCCCCAAAAAAAGAAATCTAACGGATTAAGTTCGGGTCATCGGGTAGCCAAGTTATTGGTCCATCCCCTCCAATCCATCGAGCAGGGAAGTTTGTATTTAACCAATTTCTGACTTGTAGACCATAATGTGCTGGAGCATCATCATGTTGATACCAACAACGCTGTCTATTAATAATAGGAATGTCATCTAATAAGGTTTTATCTAAAAATTCATAGTATAATGCTGAGATTTAACTTTTCTCAGTGTATAGGTCCCGGGTGGTGCAGTTTGAACAAGCGTCCACATTCGATCAGCAGAGTCAAGCAACGCTCTCTCTGGTCAGAACTTGGATGGGAGTTCCACGGCTGCTTCTCTCGGCACCTCGTAGTACGGCTGCCACGGAAAAAAATTGGTCCCGGTTGTCATAATAACATCATGACAGTCGTTAGTGGGGTTGGAAGTCCCCATAAAATGTACAGTGACGCTTAGAATTGGCTTAACGGCTGTTGGCGGAGTCGGAATAAAATAAAATTAAAAATTAAAATTCGATCACTTATTCGAAAAATCGAAGAAGTTAATTTCTGGTATTTCAAAGTAATATGAATGCAATTCTCTTACATCATTGTCATATGACTATTAGACTTTTTGAGTTATGCTACTTATAGGGCAGTTTAGCAATTTGCCAGAGGAGCTCTAAGCGGGACGTTTATTTATTTTAGCAAATAATTAATAAACTCTTTAATTAAGTTTTACCTTAATTTAGCGTTCACTTTGAGTGGGGCTTGAGACAATTCTCAGTTCACTCTTAGGCATTCTTCAAGACGGGTGTTGAAGCTGTCTGCGGAAAGACAAAGGGCTCTTTGTTTCGTCCTTTCAAAGCACTTTGGTGCGGCTTTTCGGAGCAGTTGCGACCTCTGGAATTTTGTTTGTTACCAAATGAATAATGTGACGCCGCTTGTCAGCCTGCTTCTGTGTAAAAAAGGTGCTTGTTAAATATATAAGAGGTAAACATAACTTTAGAAAATTGTTTTAGGTGCATGACACCTTTCTGATTATGTGGAGCTTCCTGCGAGTACGGCTTATGCCATATATTTCCTTTCTTACCAAGCTTTCTGCAAGAGTTATAACTAAAGAAGGCTTTAGCTATACAAAACAAAATAGAAAATATAATTTTAATATGTAGTTTTCTTGCAATAAAAAATATTTTTCAGAATTGTGATTATAAAAATAAACTTTACTGAAAATAAATAAATAGTTAAATAACAAAGTAATTTAAGTTGTTTGTAGCATTTAATTTTCCCCATTTTCTAATGAGAACAACAAGGTAATTCACATTTGCTACATGCTATTTTCGCTCTATTTAATACTTCAGACTTAATCAATAACATTAACTATTAGTTAGTGTAAGAACATGGAAATAGTTAGCTAGTTGTACAACAAGTACTTAAATCAATACTTTTTGTATGAATTTGAAGTTTGATACACGAAGGCGAAGTCGGAGTGTATCAATCAAGCAAATGTTCACAGCATTGAAATTTTTGCCGTCAATTTCGGACTGGACTTAACCTTCTGGATGCGTCTCGCATATGATCAACATGCCACGTAGATGGCCTTATTCTAATTAAAATAGTTATTGCATTTTTAACATTGAATTGTAACATAAAAAACAAATTATATATTAAAAATATGTAAATGGATTTACACCCTAGCGCGAATTAGATAAATTTGCAAATTTAAAAAAAATGTATCCAGCTAGGGTTTGAACCCGCCGCATCTGCATAGCGATCGTAACCGCATCTGCGTAGCGATCGTAACAGCCTAATCGAAATAAGTGCAGCGCGCGCATCTATTTAACGGAACGGGCTTATTGTTGAAACCTTTCGACTATTTTGTGACATTATCCTATATCTGTTGAATCCTATTTTCGGCAAGTGTAAAGCCTGACACAAATTTAATTTTTTGAAAATGCTTACTCTGTATATATTTCTCTGAAATTTTCACGGTTTCATGCCAGGTATATATATATATATATATATATATATATATATAGGTAGGAAAGGGGTGAGTTGTCGGGTTATCGGTCTGGTGATTAAAGAAAAGACTATTTAGTCATGTCCAAGCTTTCGAAATTTATTTTAATTTCTTCATCAGGGATATAACAAAAATCTTAGTAACAATTATACTGGTCAACATAGAGGACGGACGAACAAATTACACATTAAAATTTCGATGGATGATTTCCATAATAATTATAGTAGACAAATTAAAACATTGCAGCAATGAGGACAATGAGGTTACAGGTTGGCAATTTAGGTAAATTGCCAACCTGTAACCTCATTGTCCTCATTGCTGCAATGTTTTAATTTGTCTACTATAATTATTATGGAAATCATCCATCGAAATTTTAATGTGTAATTTGTTCGTCCGTCCTCTATGTTGACCAGTATAATTGTTACTAAGATTTTTGTTATATCCCTGATGAAGAAATTAAAATAAATTTCGAAAGCTTGGACATGACTAAATAGTCTTTTCTTTAATCACCAGACCGATAACCCGACAACTCACCCCTTTCCTACTTACTATTGAGACGGTCGAAAATACCAAACGAATTATATATATATATATATATATATATATAATGTGAATGCAAAATACTATCTTCCTCCGACAAATAATTTTTGAGTTATACCTCCAACAGGCAGACAGGCAGACAGACAGACAGACAAACCGACAGATAGACAACCAGACGGAATTAAGAAAACCTGATTTTCGTCATCTAAGTACCCTGAAACGTGAAGATCTGAAGAAATTTCGGAAAATAATTTTTTCGTGATTACAATACTTCCTTCGCCTTTCAGACTAAAGTTAAAAATATCTTCATTTTTCTAATAATACTGAAACAGTAAAAGAAAAGACTTAATATGACAAATTAAATAAATTCACAAAAAAAAACATAGTAGTCAGAGGGATCCGAACCTGTTCTCTTAGAGGGATACTGATTGGTAGGCAGACGGCTTTAGCGCTGCACCAGAAATGCCACGTAAACGCACATAATTGTTGCATTATGAAGAGCAGGGTGTGGACCGAATTGATCGGGAACGAACTGTGATCGTTCGCTGACAATGAGAATGTGACAGGCGCAGACATGCAGGTAAAACAAGCGTTTGTTTATAAGGATATTGCATTAATAGCAAAATAATTTTGCTCCTACAAGATGCCATGCAAATGACAATGTACCTGTGAAATAATGAGTTTGTTCTATTCTGTTCTGAAAGATCTACTGTTAGTTTAAAGTCAAAATGAACAATGTATAGCAAAGTTCAAAAATGTGCGTTTAATAGACACATCTCTTGTGTATATGTTTGTACCAATATTGATGCTTGCTATTGTTCGATCAGAAATGCAGTGTAACGTTAGAAATGGTTTATTATTACGGGATGACGTTGAGCAGTATGTAATATTCATGGTAGAAACTATTAAGGTCTTCTTATTCACGGGATTATAAAAGGTGTCAGATGTAACAGTACTAGATTTCGAAGTATAAATTCGACAAGTTAAAAGATGACAAGTATGTTAACATACATTGGTATTATCACTCTTCTTAGCAGAGAATTTGATTATTAGACTTAAGTTGTGCATAATTATTTACATCAAAATAGCAGAAAATACTAAGTTGAACACTGAAATTAAAACTTTGATTTAAAAATTAAAAACTTGCAAATGTTGAAAACTTAATGTAAGGAAAAAATATACATACAATAATTAATGCAAATTCGTGTACAAACTATATTGGTACTTACTACATACACAATTTTATTTTATTTTGGGTAGACCCCTAAACAGTTTCAATTATACAAGTAGTAGTAGGGGTACCAATAGTAAAATATCTATTAAAATGTTCCTTTAAAATTACACGTAAGGTTCATTAAATTTAAAAATCTAACAAGGTTGCTTAATACACTGATATTATTTTCTATGTACCATTTTCTTCCGGTTAGACCTACTCCCCAAATAATTGGCATTTGGAGCTGATACATGTATCACTGTAAGATATGCTCTATTTGTGTTAAAAAACATGAAGAAAAGTGTGATAAGCAGAATAATTAAATGTAAGATGTGAATTAGATTAAGCGTTATAACACAATTTTAATTTAACACATTCTCGGACAGTATATTTTTCAAAGCGGGCTCTCCTGGCACACCTTTATAACGTTTAAACGGTTAAAGCAATTTGGGAAATACCTTTAGGGTATTAGTAGAAGAAACTTTAAAAAATATTGGTATAATAAAGATTGGATACAGCTATAGCAGTAGCGTCCTACGATACTCCACTTTTAATGTCCAAGGACAATCTACTGCTATAGCAGTAACACAAAATTCTATTTTTGTCTTTGAATAAACCTTCATTAAACAAAACATTAAAGTTTCCTGGGTAGAACGTGTTACAAATGCTGAAGCTCTCAGAAGAGTTGACAAAGAAGTAGAAATTATAAAAACAATAAAGGAAAGAAAATTAGAGTACCTTGGACATGTATTGAGAAACCAACGCTATCGCCTTTTACAATTGATAATGCAAGTAAAGGTAGAAGGTAAAAATCAGTGGAAAGGAGGAAAACGTCCTGGAAGAAAACGTACGTGAATGGTATAATACGAGGGCAGTCCGATTTTAAAGGTACAGGTGGCTGTGAAACAAACACCGCAAGCGAAATATTGCCGTCATATGCATGTCTAGACAAGTTAAAGCGTGGTAGTAGTCTGGAGCGTTGTTGTGTGTAAGACTCAATTTAGTAGCTTACGGGAAGCAAACAAACATGGCGTGTGTAATCGCAGAGTATTCCAAGTGTGAAGTGCCTGCGGTTATCCGATTTTTGCAAGCCGAAGGAGTTAACCAGAGCGAAATTCATCGCAGATTAGAGGGCGTTTATGGCTCGAAGGTCTTAAGCCGAAAAGAAGTCAGCGTTTGGTGCAAAAAATTTAAAGATGGACGAACGGACTTGATTGATGATCCGGAGAAGAACAGAGGCAGACCAAGGACCTCACACACGGATGAAAACTGCTCAATTGTTGAAGGTTTGATTAGGAAATATCGTCGCGTTAAAGTTCGTGAAATTGCGAATCAACAGGAATTGCAAGGCACAGTTGTGGACTACTTTAACCGACTTGACAGGCAACACTACCCTGAAGGGATGTTCAAACTACTGTCACGCTGGGATAAATGTCTCAATCTTTATGGAGAATATGTCGAGAAATAAACAAAAGTAGGTAGTTTTTTGTAGAATGTATTAAATATTTTCTTTAAATATATATGTTAGTAAAATTTTGGCTTGTACCTTTAATGTCGGACAGCCCTCGTACAAACACTACCTCGCTGTTTAGAGCAGTCAGGTCCAAGAACTAAGTACCTCAATGATCGCAAACCTCTAATAAGAGATGCATCTGAAGAAGAAGAAGAAACAAAACATAATTAGTAACACTTAGAAACACAAAAAACAAAGTGTAAAAAATTAATCTGGCAAGCCACTCGTTGTTTCGGACCGTTCGAGATCTTCACTATCATTTCCAAAATCAATAGTTTGGCTATCGTTGTTTCCCTGTTAAGTATAGATGAAGAACTGCTATCGGTATCAGCGCTTTCTGGAATATAAGTTGCGTCTGCATTGAATTCCCCATTATCACTGTACGGATCTTCTTCGGCATCACTTAAAGATTCATCACTCGGCACTACTTCTTGCTACAATTTGAAAAGACAAGCTTCTTCTTATGAATCTATTGCTCTAGAGGCACACTTTATCCAACAACATATGCACTATCAATGTAAAATTACTGCAATAGCAGTAGATGCACCACGCACCTTTTTCTCGGCCACAGGATACGTATGTAGCTAATCAGCTTGCACATCCACTTACCAGAACAATGCTGGAAATTTAGGTGTGGTATTACGGGACACAAATGTTCAAAATGCATTTTATATACAAACTCTGCTGATATAGCAGTAGTGTGATTCTACATCGTTACAACTTTGAACCGTTACATCAGTAGTGTCCCAGACCAAAGACTGTGAAATGACTGCTATGGCAGTAGTGTCCGTGAATGTGTTGAGAAGGAATTTGAGTATTATCGTTCCGTGTAATATAGCAGCCACTTTATAATCCTATTAGATCATGATGGCACCCTTTTCACGTTATCGAACCTAACACATTTTATGTCACAGCCTACATGTTGGAAGTTCCGTTTCCCATCTTGTTGTACATTGAAATTTTATTTTCACCCCTGGTAGGATATCTGGAGAACTTTTATCATCCTGCCACCACACGTTCCGCAACCAATAAAGCAGTATGACGCTCTGAATCCTCACAGCCCGGAAATACTTCTATTTTCGCAGCGCAAATACTGAAGTTTTAAACTGGTACTCTCTGTTTTTCATTGGTCAAGTCCGGGATTCCCGTTATTCCAGTCCGAGGTTTTCAATAAGTCAGTCCCCTGATTAGCCATTATTCACTCAGCTGTGGGTTGATATGCCTAATATTATGCATTTATATCGCTAACCTTACTGTATTTCTTGCAAACTTGTAATCTAGATTCTTCCCTTGGCCTCTATTCTGTTGTACTATGAATTTATAATGCCCTTTGATTGTTAGTTAACTCAGCCTTAGAAGTACAAGGCCCACCCTTACATCTGTGCAGCCAAAGAAAATGTCAATTCTTGCTGCTCGTGATTACCTATAATGCTGTAATTATACGTGCAAACCCTGCCATAAATGAAAACCAAGCAGTTTACATGAAAAGATATCTAATCTGTAAAAGAAACAAGTATGGATGGAAATACATATAAAGAATACACAATGTTAATCGGTAAATGTTATATGCTCTATGACTAGTAGCACGGAACAGTCCACGATCTGGTGGTTAATCTATATGCAATGTTTAAATCCCGCAGACAAGTTCGCTTAATGCGGTCCTGGCTACATTAGTTCGAAATTAGCTAAAGCGGTGTGTCAACAAGATGATGCAGCTCTTAGGCCTGCTCTGATAATTCAGCAAGCACGCGCACGTGTCTCTTGGGCGCGTTCTGGCTCGTTGCCGTTATTGCACAATTCGTTGCAAAAACAGTTAATTCCTTGTTACAGCTTTCGGTCTTCCCAATCTTCTTGGGACGTACATTCACTCGGAAACTGTAATTACAGTAACTAAACTTCTTTTATTTCGTAGCAAGATGGCCAGGATATCAGCTCCGGGGTGTTGAAAAAGTCGGCTGGCTTCCTTGAAGCTCAAACGGCAGCCTGAATAGCAGCTGCTGGCTATGAACTGCACCTAAATCCCGGAGATGCTCCACCAATCTGGCACTTAAACACTTCGCGTTGCGCCCCTTTGCACCAAACCGTTACGTGACTTCATCGCTTGCAGTTCTAATAATAACACAAGGTGTCAGTATTCCGCTGGCTTACACAATACGTTTTAAACTAATTACTACAATGTAAGGAACACAGTTTAGTTTTATAGCTAGCAGCATAATGGTAAATACTAAGGTGATTATTAAATGCCAAGGTGACACCAACTAGACCGTTACAAAGTTGAAAATGTTATATTAGTTAAGTAATGCATGTTGTGAGTTTCCGCGGTTTTTGATGTGTAATATTTAAAAGATTAACCGCGCCCCAAGTTTTAAGCATATACCCGGTAGGAGTTCAGCTAACGCTTGTTACAAACTGTTGCTAGCTGGTCACCAGACCATGAATACTTATTTCTCACTGTGGTGACAATACAATTTCCTGATTTTTCATTGTGCAAACCCACAAGTGCCATCGGAATTTTAGATACATTAATAACCATAGACTATCACCTTGGATTGATCATATATAGTAGCCAAATGAGTAGCATGTGTGTCGGTCATTGCAGTGAAATCTGCATACCGATTGTAGCGTTGTCAAGCTTAAAGCTACTTGCACTAGAAGAAACGCTTTATTCGAAAATCGTACGACACTCATTAATGACCAATAGAAAAATTATTTCAAGAGCCGTAACCAAGAGAACAACAAAATTTCTTGGAAATTTTTTGTAGGTAGACCAACCTTACTGTCAGGGTTTGTGTCGTTACGATTTTCTTACCGAATCTGCATTCGAGCATTAATTTATATCCGGAAATTATTTTTCTTGCACTCCAACAACGTCCTAATTTGCAAAGAATTTCCGGAAAGAATTAATGGTTTTATGATATATGTGATAATCTGGGCATGCTCTCAAATTCAAATGCAAATGTTGCTAGTGTAATTAAAAATGAGGTATAAAAGGACAGTTTAAAAGAAACTACTGTGGCTTTTTTTCTAAAATAACAACTCTGCAGATTGCCGTAACTAACGTAGAATAAATCTCCGGACAGAATTTATAATGGGTGTAGTATAACTATGTTCTAACCAGCATAACTTATTTTTTTTAAATTATTATAGATGCTACAGCAGCACACCACATCTAACGCTTTGAAGTAAGCTTAACGATTGAGGAAGCCTCACTGAACCGAAATTCCAAATGCTCTAGTATTGTATATTTCTAATGCAAAGTCGCTTGATAATTAACAAATATTAAGTCAGAAAATCGTATTGTAATCCGGAGTGATTAAAACATTCTGTATTAACATGATGAAACACGAACTATCAAATAATTTGGAGAAGGATGGATAACAAGCAGACAATTTACATCGTACATGTTATTAATTGAAAACATAATGGAGTAACGTTGGGAAACGTTCTTTCATTACAAGAAGGATATAACTGGATGAGAGCACTTAACCTAAAAATAGACATACATTAGTATAAAGGTTGTAGGCAACGTCCGCTTGTAACAAAATGGCTCGAATGTGGACATGCCTGCAGAAACGGCTAGGTCGCAATTTGCTCTAAAGGGAGTTACTGTCAGGAAAATAAGCATAACTGCGGCATCAGAAGCACATGCAGAAAATAAAACAGTCTCCAAAGACTACTTTGCTTCGTATTGCGACACAATCGTTGCCGGCTTATACAGAACAGTAAAAGCTCACCGCTCCGCATTAACAGCAATAACATCTAAAAGCATTTACACATTGCGTATTGGAACTTCGAGCAGCCGGAAGAAGGCTCCGAATACACGCAGGCGTAAAATTAGTTTCAAACAACTTACGAACTTGCTCTTTCTCCTGCTAAATGTAAATACAAATTCCGATGCCCTTTGAAGAAGTGCGGGGCTGGGGGAAATTCTATAATAAAACTGAGGAGGATCGAATAGTTGGTTCGTATATGGAAGCCACGTGAGGAGAATTTTAAAAAGATGGGAATTTAATAATCAATGACGTACAGCGGTATGTAAAAAATATACGACCCGTAAGAGAGCATAAAAATAAACATTAGGTAGACTGTCGATTTAAAGAGAAAATAAACATGTTTTCAATTACAAATTATATTTGAGTAAATACTCCTTATATTTTTATTCTAATCACCATTTTACAGTAAATATAAAATAAAATTTAGAGATATATCTCCAATTGTTGTATTAAGGCGTTTTCAGCATAGTACATCTGTTTAACTGTAGAAAAGCTTTCCATGTTGCGTGCAAGCGTATTAAAAAAATCTGTAAAAGCTTTATCCAGAACTTCCCTCGTCGACATTCTGATACTAAATAATTTTAAAAATTAAATTAAGTTAGGAGTAGGCTTAACCTTCACGCCAGAAGCACAAATTCATAAGAATAATCCACAACATCTACAATGGTAGTAAGGCAAAAATAAAACTTGAAAAAACAGGACGCAGCTTCGAGATACAAAGAGGGGTAAAACAAGGTGATCCGTTATCCCCAAACTTGTTCACAAGTGCACTAGAACAAATTTTCCGCAAACATGGGTCTGCTCATACAATGGAAGAGAATAACAAACTTAAGATTTGCCGACATTTACAAACAAAATGGAAAGGGAAGTTGATAGAAGAATCAAAGCAGGATGGAGAGCTTACTGGTCACTAAACATATCTTTGAAAATAACATCCCAATGTATCTAAAAACGAAGATTTTTAACAGTTGTGTAATACCTTGTGTAACATATGGTGCCCAAACGTGGTCCCTCAATAAAAACCTTCAACAAAGACTTAGAATAATGCAAACAAAAATGGAAAGATCCATGCTCAATATTAAACAAATAGACAGAATTCCGATAATAGAGATCAGGAGAAGAATACACACAGAAGACGTAGTTGAAAAATGTAGAAGTTTAAAAGGGAACTGGGCCGGCCATATATCAAGAATGACAGATGAAAGATGGACACAACTGTTAACAGACTGGAAGCCTTTCGCGATCGAAAACAGGGAAGACCCTCAACCAGATGGATAGATGAAATTTTAAAGAATGAAGGTTCGGATTGAAGACAAACTACTGAAGACCGGAAAATCTGGAAGAGAATGGGGGAGGCCTTTGCCCGCAACTGGGATGGATAGGTTTAATATAATAATAATATAATAACCTTCACGCCGGGCATGTCTTAGTTTCATGTGCGAAATGCGTTTCAACTAAATCAGGCAATGGAAAATTAATTATATTTTTTACATCAATAAGCCAATGCAGATGATTCTTTCACTAAAAATTCATTGATTCTTTCTGACACATTGCATACGCTGGATGTATACACTTATCTGATATCGTTTCCAAAATACGTCGATGCTAAAGTTTATCCTGCAAATTCCCCGTACGCTTTATTTAAAAAATTTCTGTAGCAGTTATTAAAATTAATTTTGAGAGCAATTTGACGTCATCTGAATGTAGAAAGAATAAGCCTCCCACTAGCTTAAGAATAATCGAGAAATATTCCAAACTACGCTTGTAAATGTGATGTATGCATAAGATTCCTCTATTTTTTGCAGCCTCCGCTCGCGAAAAGATTTGCGCATTATGCGGCTCTCAGCCTAAAAATCAAAGTAAGTTAGGAGTAAAAATATCTACACGTTTCTAATAAATTAAATAAATCTTCAAATAAAAAAAACGTTACCGGTGGTCGAATTCAAACGACAGGCGGACCGCGTGTGCAGCTCCAACGTTTAGTGCGACACCATAAAGGGAACGCGTAATTTCTACCTGAGCCACGGAGAACCGGACTCTCCAATTTCTCCGTCGCAACTATATTTAGTAACGCACGCACTAATTTGTGCCTCGTTTTTGTATTGTAAAAAAATTATTCTGCATCTATTGGCTCGCATTTTTGGTAAGAATGAAGCCTGCACTATATACAAATTGTTACTTGTATATATTATTAAGTTGAATAAAAAATAAACAAAATTTAATTTTTTTTAATGTGCTCACTCTGTATATATTTGTATGAAATTGTACCGGTTTCATTCCAGGTATATACAGGGTGTTTGTAGATCTCTAGACAGCCCGTAACTTCGTTAATAATAGAGATAACGAAAAGAACTTTTTTAGTTTTAACTGCTAGTATACAACCTACAAATTAATTGACATAAACAAATTTAAGCCTTGGCTTGCTATTTTTACGTAGTGATACACAACTTTGGTTTTTTAAATGGAACACCCTGTATATTTTTAGATATTTGAATTCAGCACTAAAAGTGCTTTATGATAGTTTTCTTAAATTTAAATTTTGGAACTTATTATTTTTCAAAATTAACATTTTTTTTAGCCGAAGTAGGCCATAAATTACTGAAAATCACTAACAATTGGACAAGAAATGCAAAACGAACTCCATTTGGCATTAAAAATGTCCCATGACGGGATTATAGCGCCAAACACTAAAACAATTGAAAACTATGTTTTTTTAAATGTAAGAATATGAGTTTCATTAAACAGGTGAAAACTACAATAAAAGGCTTTCCAACGGTGTACTATATTCGCCAATTCGTTTAGAAGTAGCTTTTAAAAATCAAAATTAGGTTAAACGACTTAAAAATAAATGTTATTGTTAATGAAATATTATTCCATTTAAAAGAACATAGTTTTCAATTGGTGTAGTACGTTTGGTACTATAATTCGGTCATTTAGAACCAATTGGAGTTTTTTTGCATTTCGTGTTAAATTGTTAGTGATTTTGCATAATTAATGGCCTACTTTGGCTAAACACTTTTTTCATTTTTGAAAATAATAAGTTTCAAAATTTAAATTTAAGAATTAGCGCTGATTTCGAATCTTTAAAAATATACAGGATATTCTATTTAAAAAACCAAAGTCGTGTATCACTGCCCAAAATTGGAGGCCATGGTTTAAATTGGTTTACGTCAATTTGTAGATTGTGTACTGGCATTTAAAACAAGTTTTTTTCGATATCTCTATGACTAACGTAGTTATGAGCTGGCTAGCGATCTACAAACACCCTGTATATAATGTGTATGCAAAATATCGTCTTCCTCTGACAAATTTTTTTGAGTTATACCGTCAACAGGCAAACTGAGATAACCTAAAAGATACACAAACCATATATGTAATACTTACTATATTGCTAGCGGCTATGAGTGGGAAACTCGCGAAGGAAGTGAGACAGACAACCAACTCTTCAATGTATAACAGTGAGCTGTGCGCAAGCGCGGCGGCGTCGTCCGCCCAATTGGGAAGTGGTCAAGTTTTACTCTAAGTGAGACTATGTCGGCGCCGTAATGTTTTCGGGCGTTCCGAGGCCCTACTAGCAATATATGTATAATACATATATGACACAAACATAATAACATTTATTCTAATAGCATTCCATAACATTCCATATTAGAATGTTCATCAGATACAAGAATAGTTCTTGAGAAACCAGTATATTCAATTCGCTGAAATATGTATCCAGAAAGAAACAACCTTACTTTAGTACGACTCTAACGTAATTTCCAGAAAGTGAGTATTTTAATAGTCAAAGCTGAAAGAAAGAAACGTGCAGAATATGATGTAAATATTTTTGCTTTGGCGTACCAGTATTATATAAAAAGCTGGCTAATGTGAAATAAATCTGCTAAAAATATTTCCTATTTTAAAGGAGCTTAAAATTACTTCCTAAATTAGTTAGAAGTTTAAAGTACGGTATCGTCTAACTTACCGATGATGATCTAACTACTGGAAACACCTTCGCTATGACGGATCGAACTTATTAGAATTGCCAGCCAGTTCATTTCTAGTGTTCACCAGCAATAATCGAGCAGAGAGCTTATTTTGTGGAGTGGATTCAAAGGTTCTGAGTTAAAGCACTGGATTGTCGGAGTTTCGAGCTATATACATTTAATTCAAATATATTCTTAAACACTTACGGACTCATCACATCACCGGCTGATGACTGACAATGGTGGCCCATAAATTAATACGAACTTCTTCCCGTACCTCTCATAGTAAAATTATTTCACGTGTCGAGAGTCACTTCAGGTTAAGACATGCCTCCACCACGATGCTCTTACTAAGCACTCTTTAAGATTCTCACAAGGCGTAAACGGGAATTTAAAAGTAAAATCACTTAATGTTATTTTATTAAAGACTGAAGCCTATAACATAAAATCAGTGCTCTCTTTCTTTCTTTGTTTGTATCTTTGTATCTTTGTTCGCTATTTTTTCCGAAAATACTCGACCGATTAAATTGTATGACAGCTGCAAATTTTGCTAATTTTGAGACTTAGATCGCAGTCCGGATTTTATTGTCAAAACGAGTACGAAAAAGTAAAGTTTTAATTAAATCGTGTAATTAGCGAAGTTAAGCGTAGCTCGGGTGATTCACTATATACCATTATAGCAACGTATTCAACGAAGCATCATTGGTTGAGTGGTAGAATGCTCGCCTGCCATGCCGGCGGCCCGGGTTCGATTCCCGGCCAATGCATCTTGATTTTTAATGTATACTAATGCATCTCTCTTAAATTAGCGAACCGAAGCGTAGCTCGGGTGATTCACTAGTTAGTTCATAAAACATAAAACACATAATCGGGTATATGTATATCGAGGCATTAAAGATCCTACAAGATAATTCTAGAAATTCAGTCATTAACAAAGCAACTCACCTGCGATTGGATCAAAAATTGTTAGCAATAAATTCAATAAAATTTACAATCAATTGCCATTACAAAAATAAGATGTTACACCACTCACTGTCGGCTAGTGTTACTCCAGTGAAGGTTATGTCAACTGTAAACAAACATTATCCTAGAATTATTAAAACATATTGACTTAAACCAGTTAATTTCTCCTGGAAAAGAATAATAAAAACCCATTCTCAATTTCTTAAAACAAGTAATAATGAACGTATACTTTGCATCAAAGTGGAGAGCGTTGTACTCAAATGATTAGTATAAGTGCTGGCCGTTGCAGTAGAATTTCCATTGGGCTTAGAGTCACGGTTGTGATCTGTATATACTCTGTTCGCGGATTTTTGGCACAATAGGAGGCTGTGCCAGGGTGGCTGTTTCATACGTCTAAATGGTTTTCTCTATTGTGAAGTTGGCTGACTGGTTAAAGTAAAATTCTATTTTGAGGTTATGGTTCACAGCAAAATTTACTGTTTCAAGTTGAATTTGGCTCTGTGTTAGGTCTGTACAAGTAGCTGTAAGACAACCATAATATTTTTTAAATAAATCAGGTGGAAGGAATTTAAGGCGTGTGTAACATACTAAATTATATTCAGCATAGTTGATTTTTAAAGTTGTTATGGATACCGCCATAGAATCATATCGTTATTGCCTGAAAAATTCTAGTGTTATTTATTTTTTTCCCAGCCGCTTAGAATAGTAGGCATTGCTCACCTCATCTGAGGTAAGAAAGTTCGTTTTTCTCACCTAGGTAAGAAAGTAAATCATGCAATTTTTATGAAGAAACTGTACCACATGTTATCTGACTGCTGACGCGTGCTGATTCTGACAGCTGACATATTGATAGTTGACGGATAATTGACTTTATGACTTGTGTTACAGTCTGTTTATACGAGGAATTAGGAATGCATTCTGTGAGTGTTCACATCCTTTTGATGTAGGCAAGTACGAAACCTTAAGTGGCCCTTCATTCGAAGGAATTAAATTAACATCTCACGCATGCGTACTCACGACAGGAGAGGCTAAAAATCACCGTGCGCGCCCTCGTTTTTTTTTAATCCAACCAAAACTGCTTTGACAATTTGACCTCAGTGGACATAACCTCAAAAAGTATAAATAGTAAAGCGATTTCTTAACCACAAAATTTTTAAGTTTTCAGAGTTACTTATGAGTAAACCTGTTTAGAAACATTTTGAGAATAGCATAAAATCGGAAAACATGCTGCATATTTTGCAGGGTATTGTCACCTTTAACAACTTTAACAGTCTGTTGCATTATTTTTATAGTGTCAAAATTTGCTCCACTGAGCCCGGCTGGGCAAAAATAGTATTTAAACTTCGTTAAGAAAGTGCTCTTGCATACCTTGCGCAATTACAAACCTCGCCTTCGGCTCGGTTTATAAACTTTGCCCTCGGTATGCAAGACTGCACTTTCTTACCTTGGTTTGGAATATACTATTTAACACAAAATACCTAAAATTCAATCAGTTTCATACTGAAGATAAAAATAGGAATTTGCTAACTATAGTGTGAACCAGTGACGAAAAAACTGATATATGTAAGCACAGATGGCAGATACCATTCTGAAATATGTAGTATGCTACGTCAGGCGAATGTTCAGTAATTACATAAAGGCAAAAGTAAAAATAGACTATAAAAGAGTATACAATAAAGAGTCAACCAGAGGCAAAGAGAGTATATTACTTCGCAAAATGGAGAATCGTGGGAGTACGTTGTTGCCTTTCCACCTTAAGATTCAGTCTTAAGGGGTTATTTATCTGTGAGTTAATTTGAAACATATGTGTTTGACAAACTGCGTTTTAAGTTTAATGAAAACTTATCCAGTCTCATATTTTCATTCACAAGAAATTTACTCCTTGTGCAACAAAACTAGAATCTTATACCATACTGACAGTTACTAAAAAAAGCTGGCAGGTGTATAACAGCTATTAACATATCTAGGAATGTTATGATTTATAACATCTGTGGTTTGTTCAATAGTGTATTGATTAGAGTATGGTAAAAGTTGCCATGCACAGTAAAGGAATATTGTCGTACAGATATAGTTGTATCAGTATGATAATGGTTGTCATGTAAGGTAAGGAAATATTACTACCGTACAGAAACCCTTCGGACTTAGTTACCAGCCTACTCTTGTATATGTAAACAAAGGCTTAATATTCTGAAACTGTAAAAAAATGTCTTATTTTCCACTTGTGTATTATTTGTTGTTTATACCTGTGATACTAGGATTATAAAGCAGTTTAAAGATCGGGCGTAATGGACTCCTTTTCAAGCTTTGTAATTTATTAACGTATTCAAAGCGGTGTTACGAACCAAAAGTCATTTATAAGTATTTACATATTTAATTGCCCTATTTTCTATAAATCTAAATATTATCTGCTACTACAAGCTTCGAATTCCCAGGCATTTATATTCTTAATTAATTTGATCCAGGTTAGGCATCACTTAATGCTCGTGCCAGTTTGGTTGCACACTCAGCATTTTCTCCCTTTCCCAAATTGAAGTCTTATCATGCCATTTCGGGCATTTGCTATTCTATGCTGCAGTAGTGAGGATGTTGAAGCGAGTGACATTTTGGAAATTAAATGTGCCTTTGGAAATTAAATGTGCCATTTTTGTATTTGGTATATTTCGCCACCATCCTGGGTTGAGAGTTAACGTTTGGGTTTTTTTATCCCTCGGGGCGCATTGAGGATATCCCTGGAGGAGATATTCTGGTGATTTCTCAAGATCAGATTTTATTCTGAATGTTACCTACAGAGCACATGTCCACTTTAGCAAAGCTGGGGGTTTAATACCGAAACGGTATGCTTAACTTTCTTTTGTACTTGATGCCTAGGATTCTATTGCGTAGCATTTAATTGTAGCTCCTCCTTGTCGTACGGTTGAAGTCCACACACCTTTGGATGGGCGAATGCAGCTCCTTCTTGAGCGTTTGCAAGTTCGTCTCGTACTTGCGACCGCGAGGACTCCATTCCTGCAACAGGTTCGTAGTAATTGGGACCGCAGCGTCGGAATCGTATCATACCCGTGTCTTCGAACGCGGAGCAGTATCGCTGTCCGACATTGAAGCCATCACTTAGCTTCCTGGAGGCTCATCGAGAGATTTTCTGCATGCCTGCCACCTGTGAGCTACCAGACGTCTGTTTAAATAACTAAATAACTTTTTGCTTTCTTAAATCAACATTACATGTTATTTCCATTTAAAATAAATTACGATAATATAGAAATCTAACATTTAATGGGCAGCACTTTCAAACTGCTTCGAGATCCTTGAAGCAACTTTAGAATACTCTATTTGTTTTTCATAATATGGAATAGCGCCAGAAATTAGGCAATTAGGAAGAAGTTATAGTGCCTGAACATCAAGATCCAGTGCACCAACTTCCAATGTAAAATGTAAGATATGCAAAGTCTTGCTGTTGTACCTACTGCCAATGATATATTAGGAAATTGAATTCTGGTGCGTACAGTTGGAAATACTGCTGGATTATAAGTTGATTACAACAGTAAACACACCCAATTAATCGTTTCGCTATCGGTACTTCTGTCCGAAATGTTGGGTAAAATGTAACTAGAAACGATATAATGAAATAATAAAGTAATAAATTCACCTAATTTTCATAACCAGTACTAATCCAATAGATAAAGGCGCCAGGTTCAACAACTTGCCATGGCACACTCCGCGGAGTCATGCAGAGTAGTCAAGCTGTGACGCAGCACCAGCTACAATAGATAACAGAACAAACAAAAAATAACAACGGTTATTGTCAAGCATCAAGGTGACATTTATTCGATACGACAGCATTAATATATATCAAGAGACATTCAAAAGGTTTATAAATTGAAAATGTGCCCGTAATTATAATTGTTATGTAACATACAAATTATTACGATTGATTCGATGCACGAATAGTAAACCGAGACCGTGTATAAAGACTACATGAAAGAGTACGAACTAGTACTCAATACCATAGCTCACGAACCCAATCATCTACGAAGTTTTTTTGAACGTAACGTATTCATAAAAAATTATACCACTTATCGCCTAATCGCCGAATAACGCACGTGAGTATCTACTATCGGGTTTAACAGTTTATTATTCTTAACAAGTGTTCCACGCATATATATGGAAATACTAACGCGCAATTTAAAAAATCTAGTAAAAACGATAGGAAAAGAAAAAGCAAATGGGAGAAAAAAATCCTGAAAATTATTTGGACAGAGCATTGGCCCACGTGAAAACATAGTTAACCAAATTCTGTGTTAGATAATGAAATACTAGTAAATCTTTCACTTTAAGAAAATCATCATATCCATAAGTAATCAGACGGATGCAGCGACCCACCAATAAGAATAGCTCTGCTCCAGGATCGACGATTTTCTAGAGAGGAAAATTTGCTCGTCAAGCGTCACAAAAAAAAATCTCGTACAAACACGTGGTATAGCTTCGATGCAAAATCAAGGGTGCATACAATTTCCTGGAAGGAAATGGAAGCCGATCCTGAAACTGTGTAAGAGAAGTTCTTAAAAAACGTTACTCAGACACAAATGCAACTAAAACGAATTAGGCTATGTTACGGATAATTTGTAGTTTCGCATGATTTAGTAAAAATTAACCGTTACGATTAATAGGTGGTTTTGCAGGCAATATTTCTAATAATCATCTAAATTTTACTACTCGCATTTATTTCTCACAAATTCTGACTGACTAGGTAGGCAACTGTAGCTTAAAACTACAATTGCAGTGTTGTTATCTTATGTGAACACTTCAATTTTTCAGGGGTTTTTTGTGGGTCCTCTTGCCAAACATTTTTGGGTATTTTTGATAACCTGAATACATGTGATTGGTTTTTTACGGTCTTTGAAAATTCTTGCAAGCAATTTGGGTCCCCCCTCGGCATTGTGTTTCAAAAAGGCCAATTGATTTGGCTAAACTCCTTTGGTTAAATGGAGAATCTGGAATTACAAATGCCTTTTCGACGTTTGAATTATTGGTTTTGTTCGAATTCTCGCGTCTAACGCCTCGGTGGAATTATTTGGGCTAGCTTTACCCCATGCACGTCCACATTTCGCTACCTATCAACCCCAGCCAATTTTCACCTGGATTTCGCAACTTTTCCCTGGATTTCGCAATAGAGTTGAAAATCGTTCTGCGCCATACTTCTTGGAAGAGCTAGAAGCTTCGCTTACTTGCAGTCTGTCTGCTTGTTCCCAGACTTCAAGGCAAGGTACCTGCGATAACCTTTCCGCTGCGGGAAGCTGGCGATTTCTTCTCTTCGTGCCTTGATGTCGCTGCCTCAGGTGTGCTACGGACGCGCCTGCCGCTTCTAGTTCGGCACTTACCATCCGAGTCTGTGTGGACCACAGGAAATGGTTAATTGGTGTGTGTAAATGTACAGTTGCGGCCGAAAAGGAAATGGGACAGTTACGTCTATTTTCACGATTATTCCATCTTTCATCACTGACTTATATGCGGCATAACTGCTTTATCGTATTACTTCTAATATGAAATTTTTTGGCAGATGTCAAATATTTAAAGTTGCAGTATGACATATTAATAAAACCAGTTCAAGCAGCTAGAATTAGACAAAAATATTTTATAAGAGTTGTCCCATTTTTTATTGGCCGCAACTGTAGTAGCAAATTAATTGTATAGATATTATTAGGGTATTTCACATAATTCGCCTCGCATTATGTATTTTAGTATACATTTTGTGGTAGCTGCATTTTTAGCACTAGCTATTTATTAGCATGATAGTTTAGAGGCCCCTTTCGTGGTGTTGAAAGCTACGTTTAAATTTACTCACCCCCTGTTGTATGACAGCACTTGCATTGCTACTGGATCTCTGCAAAGAATTAGTAATATAGTCTTGGGTAGTCCATAAAGTTATTGTAGGACGTTTGTACTCACCTAGGATACGTTTTGGCTGTGGTTTTCGGCGGAACCCCTGTAATTTTAGCACTTTTGCACGAGCGCAGCTTTTAGATTAGATGATAAATTATCACGCTAGGTTGTGGTTATTGAACCGCTCGCGGTAACTTAACGCCCAAAATATAAGTATTCGAAAAGTAATTTTGCAATTATTTGCTATCACTGTTAGGAGCGTATTCAAGCCATTACTTAAACTATCATAATAAGCATAATGAGTTTATCATAGATATCTCTTCGACCCTGTATGCCCATACAACCTGAAGGAATTTCGTCCCTTCAAAATCTTGAATATTGTCATAACGTCAGTATTTGTGTGCCCAATTTGTACATGCGTTTTCATAGTTATTCGCTCGCCGGAATTATTCCGACGCTGTCGCCTTGTGCGAACCTCCGCTTCACGGGGTTGCGCGTTAGTTAATTTTATCCCCTAGTGGGTATTTTTAATATTTTTAATAAGTTATACCCGCCTATTTTAGTGAAACGAGATTAACTGTATTTAAACAGCCCGTGCGATTATATTAGCCTATGCAGCGCCAATTTCTTTTTAATATGTTTAGGTTAGTTATTGGTTCGCTTGCGTATATCTACTTATCATCGCCTTTTATGTCGATTTGTTTGTAAATTTTTTTTACTCTAATGTTTGCACTATAGAACTAGTTGTTGTTTAAATAAATACTCTTACGAGTTATTGGTTTTGCTATTATTTGGTTTGCTGGATTACTTGGGGAGGTCCGACCTAAAGATTTGTCGACGTCGAGGACCTGGCGACCTCTCCCATAGTTTCTTTTGCAGCTTAGCTTGAACCCCGACCCTTCCCGACGAGTTAGTGAACTTAGGCCAATATTTACCAGCCGGGAAAATACCAAATATAACTTTGGCCACCAGGTAAGGCTGACCCTTAATCCTTCGTCACAGCTATCCGAAATGCACGACGTAGCCGGGTTGAAATTCAAGGTGACATATTCAGAACGTTACATGTTCGTAATGCATGGGGTGTACAAGGAAATAGTATCGCGTTCATTGCTTTGTTAAAGGCGACGAGAATATCAAACAGACTGTTGACCTACTGCAACTGCTTAAAATCTGCGAGCGACTCGTTATTTAGCTGTACGAAGATATAAAGAAACCATCAATGCAGAAATGTTGCCAAGTCAAAGCGAAATGCGCTCTCATTTAAAAAATAAAAGTTGCAAGTTGCACGTGAACGCATTTTTTGCATGAATGTTATTTCTTTATTAAGAAAAAAGCTTCATAATCTGTAAAAATTTTAACAACCACAATGATAGAGGGTGTGCTCCACAGAAGTTTTTGAAAAGGCTCCGAGAGTGCAAAGCGACCAACATGCTCCACCTTTATTAGTTTGGTGGAAATTTCTTACAGTGTAAAAAGAAGTAAATGTTAGATGCAATTCTAAAGCCTCTTACTAACAGTATTTTTCATGGCAAACAGTTGGTGTTTCAATAGAATTTCTGGGCATCCTATCAAGCCGAAACAGCTAACATTTTGGCATTTATTTAAGATGATGGCTGCTCTTTGGGAAGATCTATCCTAAACCTATTGGACTACAAGCTGTGGGATCTGCTTAAAGAAAAAGCATACAAAAAGAGACATACCAATTTTGATCCCCTCAGGCGTTGTATTACAAAGAAAGTGGTTTATTTTAAATATATACAACTGGAAAGCTCTTTTTCTCTATACTTAGAATCGTTTTGTATTATAGAAACGTTGTGTCTGTCTGCATCTGTCACGTTTTTATTGCCATCGAAGGGGAGCAGTTCTTCTGCGGTCGGTATTCTCAACACCGTTATCTTCATAATGCAATGATAAGTATCTGCATAATGAACACTAACTCTTATTCGATCTAACAAAAGTTGTTTCCTCGCAGTACGCTTTCAATGTTAAAGACGATAAAACATTTTCATCTATAACTTTTTTATTTAAAATACAATTTTCAAGTTACAAACACTATTTTAATTAGAATATAGCCACTTATGTGGTGGGCTCAAAAGGAAGTATAATTATATATAAATTCGTGCTATGTTGGGTTGCTTACTTCATATGTTACAGTACGATTACAAGCTTTTTCAATTGAAAAACTTCAATTTATCGAATTCTATTAATCGCATATCCAGTCTACGACAGAAAAACTGAAATACTAGTAATTTGTCTGCCAATAGAACATTCCTAAGTTAATTTACTTAAAATAGAAGTCCCTACTTTTAAAGTGCATAACCGGCTAGTCGATAGCGTACAAAAAATTTGTTCTAGTCTCGAGAAAACCTGTTAGGTGAAAATATCTATCGGCTTATAGTTAGTACAAACTTTATATAAAATTACTTTAATCTACTTCCACTCTGAGTAGTGCCGTCGTAATAGCTTATTAAGAGGGAATTAAATTGCAATTAAATTAACCGTTGACATCGAAATGCACTTGCCCTACAAAGGACACCAACCAAGATTTTTATCTAATTTGATATAGAAGCAATATCGTTTTCCTACATTCTATAATTGCCACAATAATTTACTAGATGGAAATTTCCAGTAACATTAATTAGCGCAGGCTTGTAAAAAAACAAGCCCAATTGTTAATTTGTTCTCTTTGCCGAGCATCGATTTTCTTGTGGGGAGTGTTTATTCAGAACCATTTATTTCAGTAAAATGTGCTTCCTCAGATAAGAGACAAGATATACGCTTCACTAATTATTTACAGCACGTCAACGTCGTCCATTTAAGGCGCTGTATTGTAATGAAAACCGAAAAGGAAATTGAAATCCATATCAACGGACAGTTTACCCTGACCACTCCCTAATAGCGGTTTGATTGAAAGTGATTTGTTATAAATGCTACGTTATCTGTTTCCAGGGCTGACAGGCAAGATCGGTTCTCCATTGTCGCAAACGTGGAGGTAATAATGGATTTTTGTCATTTGTAACGCTTATGTACAGTGTATTCACCTTTATGACACGGGGCTAATGCACATGTAGTAACTATGCACTGTGACAATAACAGCGGGCTTGAAAAACCGTATTGACTATTGTTAAAAGTTGCATTGCTGTGGACGTTGTTTCAATATCGATTTCGCCGTAACTATGATTGTAAACTGACCGTGCAAGCTCTGGGATTGCTAAGTTTTATGGTATCCGCAGAACTCTGATAATTGGAATCAGAGCGGAAATGCGTAGAATCATTAATTTTCATTTTGCCTACATGTACGAGCTGCTCGTGCCCGTTTCGGTGATTAGAAAAGATGTAAAGTGATAAATAAGGAACAGCTTTCATTAACTAATTTTTCCTATCTTTATTAAATCATCCCTTGTCAATCTTTCACCTTTGGCCCAGCCTTGATCCTTTATGTTGTCCAAATTGACGTATGCGCCGGAAACAGTTATTATTTGGAAACTAGCAGACCAGTGAGACAAATGTCTCATTTAAAAAAACAAAAAAGACCGTTTTTCAAATAGAACGCGTATTAAATAAAAACTGTACCCAGACCTGGAAGGTGTCAAAGTGGTTGCCTAACCGATCGAGGTTTTAAGGCGCAGAGGGTCGCAGCTCCGTTTGGCTGCTGAAACAGTTTTTATTTAATACGCGTTCTATTTGAAAAACGGTCTTTTTTGTGATTTCTCGAAAACCGGAAATGTCACGTGACTGAAATTCGGTTCCTGACCTGACATGACCATTTCAAACATATAACTTTCATAACTTTTTTCTCTATCTCTTACTGTTTGGTTGCTGAAACAGCGTCCCGGACGGACCAGCGTCCCGGACGGACGGAAATCACGTGATTTCTCGAAAACCGGAAGTGTCACGTGACTGAAATTTGGTTCCTGACCTGACATGACCATTTCAAACATATAACTTTCATAACTTTTTTCTCTATCTCTTACTGTTTGGTTGCTGAAACAGCGTCCCGGACGGACCAGCGTCCCAGACAGACAAGTCTATTATATATATGGATAGAACGTTGTTATTTTTTAGGTAATTTTAAATTGCATTGTCCTTATATGCAACCTTGTATAAATCACTTGTCTTGTTCATAATGAATATCCCCCTAATTTTTTAGCAAGGGCTCACATTCAAAAATATTGAAACGATATTAAGAGTACGTCTTAGTACAGAGAACATCTTTTCAACACGGTCAAATTCAGTAAGATTTATATATTTTATAAGAACAAGTTAATACACATAAATTTCTGGAGATTACGCGCAGAATTTTAACACACATGTAACAGTTCCCTTTCTATTACTAAAAAAATATAACGGCTTTAAAAACCTGAAACACTTGTAGATTCTAAAATAACAGAAACAATGTAACCAACAACCTAGGCAAAAGTAAGCAACCCTCGAGGCTCTCCTTCACAATCTTAATCTTCAGAAGTCCAAGTTCATTCCATTCGAAACAAACCCGAAAATCAAATTAATTGATTAACTTCCAACTATTATTATACAAACTAAATCGGTTTCGTTGTATTTAAAACGAACCCAAATGTCAGATAAATATTTAGAAAATATCTATTACATGAATAGCATACTAAGTTTCCCAACAAGCTCAAGAGGGTTAATTTGATTAAGACATCCGGAATCGATCAGGCGAAGTATATACGCCACTAATTAAAATGAGCTTCACCTAGTACTCAAGAAAATCTATTTAATTAAATAATCCGCAGATTCCGTCACACGACGAGACCCCATCGGATGTACACAGACAAACAAAAAAGGTTCTTTTTATCCTAATCGAAAGCAAGCACTTCTCTCAATCTTAGATAGTGCTCATGTGTCCGCTGTATACTATTCTTGAGAAATAAAATATACAACATAAATTCTGAAAATGTACCAGGCAAGTATTGGTAAACTAAGTAGTGCAAATTACAAGGAATTCAAATATGCAATTAGTAACCTCCATAACAAAGGCGATTCAATACGCTAGGTGGCTTCAATTGAAGCAGGAAATGTAAAAACAGTAGATGTGGCTTTGAATACGCATAAGATTAAATAAAATACATCTGACCTACACTCGGTGACCACGTGTGTTGAAAGACAGGTTGAATCGTAATCAGGCCAGAATGGATTTGTTGCTAACAGGTTTGGACGGCTTTTTCAGCATTTAAAGATTTGCGTTATATTGTTAGAGATAACGGAAAGGAGTCAGGGGATACTCACAAAAAGAGACGTACAATAAATTTCATAAAACGTCAAACCACATGAAGGTAGGCCTATAACGCTTTCGCAACTGAGAGAAGTGGGCTACTTCTAAAATATTATTAAATCCTGTTTCAATCAGATAGGTACAATTGAACAAACCATTTTACTGCATTTGCACCAAATTTCTGACGATTCAGTTAATAAATTCGCTTGCTAAAATTAGTAATGTGCAGACCCACAATATGTTCAAAAATAGAAACTGGAGACATCGCTACTATGAAGTTATATACGGAAAAAAGCAATAATGCCAATTGTAACACAAAAGTTGCCAAAAATTATAGAGGCGACCAACACGTCCAAAGCAAAATTAAAGCAGGAGCGTATGCAACCCAAAAATATTCTCAGATTGGATTCAAGTAGAGTAAAGCATTTGAAAATCATTACAATATACAGAATGGTATGTCAAAACTAGTGACGATTTAACGTAATTTACCTATATTCAAATGCAAACCTTTAAGGAGCCCTACAATGTTAAAATTTGGGTTGCTTTCTTATATTTTCCGTAAATCAGCAGATAACTAATTACTGTTTGATATAAAGACATATTTCTGAAAGCTCAATAAAAGTATGGATCTATTTTTGCAAATAATTCTCATTTATAAAAGATAGCACTTAAAATGAAAATTCTGGATTTGCTACATTTTCAAAGGCAAAATAATAGATTATGGAATGAGGAAAAGAAATTGCTCTGAAGCAAAATAGGATTCTCTTCGAGTTGCATATATTATTTTTTTCACTTTGCAGGAAGATTTAAAACGAAAAACCTGTATTTTTTAAACGTCATTTATGCCTATGGCAAATTTTAAAGTTGGTGGCACTGTAAGTTATAATGATAAGAGCTTACAATTATGTCAAATTCGAGGTTAGCAGGTTAGGTTTTGCGTCAGTTTGTGTCAAAACTGACGCAAAACCTAACCTGATAACCTCGAATTTGACATAATTGTTGTATCAGTCAGAATGAAAACTAACTAGGGAAATTTTTGTCTTATTTAGTCTCTAGGGAGTAAATGTTTTACTTCTGTCACAATTTTGATGCTATAGAAACCGACTTCTACTCCCGGTCGTGGAAAAAAATATTTCCATTTTGTAACCATTTCTTATAGCAAAAAATAAGAAACCTACCTACGTAAATCAAGATATGAAATAGGCTCGTATTAATAGAGGTAGCCCAAATGAAGACCAGAATAATGAATAATAGCGAACCATAAATATTAACTAAAGCAGGCTGGCAGAAAGATATCACGTACTAAATCATATTATTCTAGGTAAACTATTCTGGAGCAACGATAATACCAATTTTTATTGTGGTAATAATTTACAGTTCTTATATTTGCCAATCCCTAATACCAATTACAAATACTTGTTGCGTTGAAATACATTATTATTAAGTATTAGATGTTTTGAAAGATTGTACCAATAGAGGATAAAAAGGTCTCTGAGAGTCTGCTGCGATAGAATTTCATATAATACAAACATTTATAGGCTTCGGTACTGCATAAAATGCTGCTCAAGAAATTTAAGGGGTGTAAACCTTCAGCTTATGGCTTATTTATGTTATCAGGAAATTCGAAAGAATATGTCATAAACCTCCACCGTGGAGACGGTTTTATACGCAAAGTATGAGAGTCTCGTAGACTGCAATATGGCTGTTTTATAACGTAATAGTTTCCCTAACGTTTTTATCCCGCAAGAGTTGCTCTTAATAATTTAAGTTACACAGTAAAATACATTTATTTGCAAATAATTTGACTCTTAGCAATAAATTGTCAGCTGTAGATCACTTTAACATTTCTCACAGTATTGCTAAGAAGTCATTTAAATGCTATATCCAGATATGCTGTGCATACAATGAAAAAATACGAGGAAACCGAGAAACTGCCGATCTCATTACAGCATACAAAAAAACAAAATTTCTTGATTGTCATAATTGTCAATAATTGTCAGTTTTTCTAGTTTTCCCTGAAAATTTTAAAAAGTTTTGTTTATTAACTTCTGATTGATAAAACACAATGCAATAGGGTAATCGAAAATGAAAAAAAGCGAATACTGCGCTGTAATAATATTTCTCATTAAAAAGGAAATTCACTTGACCAAAATTTCGGAACGTATAAAAAATGTATTGCGATGGCTCTTACTTTGAGGGCATCTAATACTTTGCTATATTATTAATTAATTTAATGGTTATATAAGAGCAAAATCCAAAATGCACAATCCTCTGTTTAATGTTATTATTGTGTTTGAACGTTGCCTGCCATTTTATTAGGCTGGTTAAAATGTGCACAAAATAAATGGTTGTATGCCCTTTTCAATATTTTATTTAGCTGCAATTAATTTGGAAAAATCCTAGGTCAGTAGAACAATAACTCTTTAGTCCCAGGGTGAGTTCCTAGTAGGTTATAATTTAGAATTTGTCTGATACGGTACTGTACACCGGAATTAGTTCGAATTCGCGGTAGTTAAGTGTTTATCAAAATGTCAAAAATCCCACAAAATGGTTTGTGTTGTGCAGTCAGCGGTGTTTACTTTAAAATTAGCGAAATTATGAACATTCGTAAGGTATTTATTCAAATCTTCGTGCGTTGGCGGAAAATAACATCTTTGTTTTAGGCAGATAATTATTTCGTGACGTCAGATGGACGCCGTCTTAAATTTTGCAATTGTTTTAACAGGACGCCTCAATACCTTCGCATAACCTAAAAAATTGGAACGCCTTGCTTATTTTTCGAACTGCGCCTTCGGTTGTGCCTTGAACAAGCTGGTATCCTCTTCAGTAAGGCCTAATCTTGTATGCCCCTCAAATTCCGCACGATAACACTTTTATTTTAGGCAAATTTCCTACCTTTACTAATCGGTGGTAGCTGCCGCAATGCTCGGGGATGACCCCAGTTGGTATCTGCCTCTGGAAGGGCTTTCTCCGGTGTTGATGCTGGCGGAGGTACTCCTGCAGTCCTGCCCGATGTGTAGCAGTGAAGACCCCTGGCTCTGGACCCTTCTCTTGGCCGGAATTGGATATCGGAATCCCGAAGTGAACGGCTGCCGAAATCGTCGGAGATGCTCCACAAACATTCCCATATGAACTTTGACACGTGCACAACACAATAACATACTTTTTAGGTTTCAAAATGCTCATTTATTATATGAAAACTTGAATTAAAGTGGAGCACAAATTTCACAATGCCAAGCTTAATAATTATTCTTTTGTTCTTCTTGTTTTTCGTTATTTAAAACAAAAACAAATCTCGTTGCTATAGTTACAATGCTAACGGAAATAAGTTTTGATGAATTTTAGTACATAATAGAAATAAGTTTGAGTACATAATTTTACATTTTCAAATTTCTTACAAACGCAAATATTGTCTTTTTCTTAATCTATTACTTTCTTTCGGTTCGGCTATTCATTCTGCACAAACCTATTGTTTAATTTTTCGAAAGTCAACTTCGACCCCTGTGAAAAACAAGTTTTGCCCCTTGCGTTCCTTTTACTTAATTACTTTACTATTACTGACATCTTTTTACTTCCTTTTACTATAAAGGAAGTATTGGATTCACCCCAAAAATTCGAAATTGAGTTTTCAACGGATCTTCACGTTTTAGAGTCCCCTGATCCCAAAAAACATATTTTTTTTCATTGGTCTGTCTGTCTGTGTGTCTGTGTGTGTGTGTGTCTGCCTGTGAACAGAATATCTCAAAAACAAAAAGAGGTATGGCGTTGAAACTTCATATATAAGTTTTGTGTACTATGTAGATGAGACAGCAAGCTTTTGAAGAAAATCGCATAACCGTAAGTAGGTGTTTACTCTTGTGATTTTTCAGTTTTTTTCGATTTTTTCAAAAACGGCTCTACGATTTTTTTTAAACTTTACATTTTTCTTAGATTTTTAATGTGTATTGATGTGAAATAGGTGATTTTCTAGTTGAATACTTCTAAAGTGGGTTTCTTTTGTTTTTTTTTCTATTTTTTTTAATTAACTCCTATTTGAAATAAAACACCCGGTATATTATTACATTTTTGAATTCACCTTAAAATTCTAGAGAAAATTTGTCTCTTCAACTAACACTCGATTTTGTACCGTTTTTGTAGAATTTGTAATTTTTGAAAATTTTTAACAAATGGCTAAAAATTAAAAATTAAATTTTTGACTAATTGTAAGATCACTGTAAAAGGAAGTTGTGTGAGTGTATCACACCAGATTTTTACTAATGCATTCATTGTTTGAATGTTAAGCTTATCATTGCAGCCACATAAAACACCCCAACTCTGTGCTTACTGAATTGTTCATCATGTTGCACTGATAGCAGAGTCGAGCCGTGGGCCTAATACCATTACAGTATATGGATAGTCTCTACCTTCAGAATATACAGTCAGACGTTAGTCAATAAAATATACACATGGAAGGATACGCTTAGAATACGATGAAAGAAGTGGGAGCTTTGAAACTGCACAAAATGAAGAAATTGTGGCAAAAGTGGAATGGTCAGTTATGAAGGACAGAAGAATTGCGTTGGATGAGATAGTAAGAAGTACAAAAATTTGCGATTGGTCGGTAGGATCTATTTTACATGATTAGTTAATGAATAAGGTATCTGCCAGGTGGGTGCTACACATGCTAGCGAAATCGTTAGAATGGACAAAAGCTGGCTTCATCACTTTGATCCTAAGATTTCCTATTGAAAATTATTTGTATTCCAAGACCATACGCGATTATTAAGCATTTCAAACATCCAGCGTGGCTCATTACTTCTTCCTTTGAATTACAAAAGCTGAAACAACGCATGAAATGCTCTACGACACAGATCCGTATTCAAAAATATTTTGATGATGGTAAAAACACTCGAAACATAATTAAACCACAATGTGTGGTACATTGTTGAATTCAGAATAAAAGGCTTCTAAAATGTTACATCAGGAAATAAGAGCCATATTTAGAAAATAAGTTGATGATGGTTGCTCGAAGACGAACCGTCGGATAAAAAATTAATGCGTAATATAATATAATATAACAAGCTCCCCATACTGGCCCTCCTTATCTCAAACACACTGTATAAAAATCTGGTGTGATACACTCACACAACTTCCTTTTACAGTGATCTTATAATTAGTCAAAAATTTCATTTTTAATTTTTAACCATTTGTTAAAAATTTTCAAAAATTACAAATTCTACAAAAACGGTACAAAATCGAGTGTTAGTTGAAGAGACAAATTCTCTCTAGAATTTTAAGGTAAATTCAAAAATGTAATAATATACCGGGTGTTTTATTTAAAATAGGAGTTAATAAAAAAAATAGAAAAAAAAACAAAAGAAACCCACTTTAGAAGTATTCAACTGGAAAATCACCTATCTCACATCAATACACATTAAAAATGTAAGAAAAATGTAAAGTTTAAAAAAAATCGTTAGAGCCGTTTTTGAAAAAATCGAAAAAAACTGAAAAATCACAAGAGTAAACACCTACTTCCGGTTATGCGATTTTCTTCAAAAGCTTGCTGTCTCATCTACATAGTACAAAAAACTTATATATGAAGTTTCAACGCTATACCTTTTTTCGTTTTTGAGATATTCTGTTCACAGACAGGCACACAGACACACACACAGACACACAGACAGACAGACCAATGAAAAAAAATATGTTTTTTGGGATCAGGGGACTCTAAAACGTGAAGATCCGTTGAAAACTCAATTTCGAATTTTTGGGGTGAATCCAATACTTCCTTTATAGTAAAAGGAAGTAAAAAAAGTTTAAAAACCACAAGACATTTCAAGATAAAAAAAGTTAATTTTTGTGAAAATCGAAACTTTTCTCGGATTCGTCGTAGAATATGCCCTGTAAGGTTGCTGGTAGAGCCAACTGTCAAAACTTGATTAATATAACATCATTATATGTATACCAATATAACCTTTTTACTTCAAAGGTGTAAAGGTAGGTTTACAAGAACTTGTAAAACATGTCAAAATGAAATTAACTTCAATGCATCCTCCCTGAAACTAAATAATTTCTGCCGCATTCGCGGAATTGACGAATCTGGCACACTATTTCCTCTTTTTATGCCAGAGCTTTGGCATTTTGTCATGTGGGAGTGCCGAGCCTGAGGTCGCCAGTTCCAATCTCAGCCCTGGCAAGATTTTTAAAAAAGTTATCGCAAGATGCGAATGCTAATTTCTGTGCCTTGTCACTTTTTAATATAAAATACCACTTTATCGGCGTTCTTTACCTTATTTCACGCTCTCCGCTAAATGTAGTGGTAAACTGATTTCCTCCGTCTACGCTTTCCTGTAATTGATAACAGTGTATGAAATGTCTATAAGGGGCTTGTACACGTTCATCCCGTATAATGCTTTTTCTTATGCTCTGATGAAAAACAGGCAGTTTCATTTTACCCACTTGCACATGAAAACAAAATGAAAATGCAAATTATAACATTTAAAAAATTTTTTGCAAATAATCGAATATTATAATATATTCGTTTAGCAATGTAAAACCGACATATAAATGTAACTAAATAACGATCTACAAGAACACTAAAATATGCGGCGAGTTGGAAGTTGAAAAGAAAGCGCAATATATTTTATTTTGCAACTAATATCGTATCTAGAACAACAATATTGTATAAAAATGATAGAGAAGGTAATAATTTACACTGATTCTGTATAAAAATTACTGGTTTGTATATATTTTTATATCTATATACGAATGGTTTTTATAGTTCCCATTTTTTTGAATTATGTGTCGAAGCCCTAATTAACAATTCTGAAAAGTGTACACGATTGGCTTTAGTGGAACATAGGTTTTACTCTGAAAGAGTATGTGTTTGACAAAAGACAGTTCGGTGGAGACGTCGAAAATTAATATTGTTCGTTAGGCGGCATTGAATTGTTTACTTTAGCTTGAAGATATGTATATAAGATGCCCTCAATTTGCAATAAATTAATCCGCCTTACTATCATTTGTTTGGCACTAATATAATCTGTAAGCACGTCTGCTTCCTGATAATGAAAGGTAAACAAAATCAAAATTGATAAGTTTTATTTAACATACAAAACTGCAAGTGAAATTGATACGGAAAAATCCCTAAAAGTGACGTCAAGGTTACAGATTTTGCGATAAAGTGGTTATGCTCGAATTGCGTTTAGCTTTCGCAGAAGGGAAGAACTCAAACCGGGTGTGCGTCAGGTGAACAATTAACCAAATGCACCTACGTAAACTGCATATATTTTAACTACAAATTAAAATAAGCACAATTATTATATCTACAGGAAAGGATGATATGCATGCCGAAAGTGCACCTACATTAGCATGCCCATTATAACATAATCCAGAAATGTAATAACACTGATTTTTGGAGTCTTGCGGTAACTCAACTAACCATAATAGAAAAACGAATCCCAAGGGTTTAAGCACTGTAGACGTTTTAATTGTTAAGCAACAATCAAAGAGCTTTACGGTCATAACGTGTTGTTTGCCAGGTATGTGGCATCATGGGATTAGGAGCGCGTAAGCACCGACAGCAAACTGTACGAGCGGTTTGCTTTATGTCTGTCGATATTCTGCCGGTCCAAGTGTTACTTTCTACGGTCTAAGAGCAGCGGTGTTCTCCTAAAATTGTATGTGGAGTTATAAAGTATTATAACAATTTTAAAATATGGAAACGCGTTCAAAACAATTTAAAGAATGAAATTTAGAAATAAACTAAGAAATATCAGAATGTAATGCAAATGTATAGTAAAATTAATACTGTTTTACTCCATACATTAGTGTCTGAAATTAGTATCGCGACCATATTGCTTCCTTACTACCGTAAAATGTAGTACCCAACTTTTAAAAGTGACTAAGCAGGTTCCTCTTCAGCTGTCATTCTTGGACTTACATCTCACACTTCTAACAGCTTGTATTAACAACTCCGATGTCCTGGTGCTCAGTTAACATTTATAACTAAAATACTTTACTTTTCAAGCCAATTTTAATGTCGTGCCCTGCATCCATTATGTAAATGCAACATTTAAGTTTAGTGGTTGTTTCGCTGCTATTAAGTGAACGTCCTTCTATTGGCCATTTAAAATAGTGTACTTACTGTAAAATGTCATCCAGGAATTTCTAGTATTATATTAATTTAGCATAAGCAAAACGATTATGGTAGAACTGTGTTTAATTTGGCTATTATCTAAATTGGAGCTTTGTTTGATGTATGTAATGCTAGTACATCTAGTAAAAAAAAAATCTAATTCTATTCAGGTAGCGGTTTAATAACTTTCGAGATATAAATGTTTGCTTTTAAAAAGCGTTAAACTAATCAATTGCATACTTGCAGTAATTTCGTTTTATTGAACTGGAACCAACTCAAAAAATGGCTAAAATAGATGCATGGTTTTAAAAATATAAGAATTTCGCATAGAAGACTTTCAAAAATTTATAAAGCCGATGTGAATGCTGTTTTAGAATCCGTTCGTTCATTGCTTGTGGCGTATGAGAAGGCAACTAAAAGTTTCTACTGCTTTCAAATGCTGCTATTGTATGCCCATCACCTAAAGATGTAATATCCGAACAAGTGGTGGTTACGATTATGTCCGATACATCGCTGATGATTTCATATAGAAATACACCAGCTTGACATACATAACGTCATACATGGTTTTGTTGTCTTGGTAAATTTTTACATAATATTTACGATTATTATTGTTACCTAATATTTTATATTATCCTAACGGGTCATAAGAATATTATCACGTCAGTCTAGATCACTGTTGTCAGAATTCATGAAGACATCTTGTGGTAGTCGCCTTTTTAGTCGCTTGTGGATGTCTTTAATTCCGAGTGAATAAAAGTCACTACTATCACATAGATCGATATTCTGAAGAACTTTTTTATGTTTGTTTGATAAATTTCTGAATTGTTGGAATGGTTAGGTCCTTATGTATTTGTGTATTCCTCACAAACCACGGCGCATTAGTAGCTATTCGCAACACCTTGTTCTGTATAACTTGGAGTGTTTTTATATGAGTTTTTGATGCTGACCTCCAAACTGGGCACGCGTAGGTATCGGTCTCAGGACTGATTTATACGAGTATAACAATGTTGCACAATTTATTTTAAGGGCGGATTTTTTATTTAAAATAGGGTGTAATTGAAATAATCTCACATAGCACTCATTCACTTTTTTATTAATACGTAATCCCCAGTTTAGCTTCCTATCCAGATGGATACCTAGATATTTAACACTACTATCGTTGGAATTCCATGCAATCCTTTGTTCGTTTATTACTACTTGTGATGGATTTACTATTTTTCGAAGTGTGGTGATCTTAGTTTCACATTTATTTCTATTGATTATGATACACCACTGCTTACACCATTTAAGTATTTCGTTTAGGGCATTTTGTAGTTTATTATTCTTCTATATTTTGGTTTTGAACAATTATGGCAGTGTCATCTGCAAACATACATATATCTGAGTGCACTGGTTCTGGTATATCATGAACAAATATGTTAAATAGAATAGGTCCGAGGACAGATCCTTGTGGTACTGCGCTTCAATTGGTCGGATTGTGGATGTTTGTGTATTTATTCTAACCATAAATATCCGATGCTCTAAGAAAGATGTTATTATTTTCTGTAAATATGATGGTATTTGGATTTGCTGCATTTTGTATAGCAGGCCATTTATCCACACTTTGTCGAATGCTTGCATTATATCCAAAAATGCAACAACAGTATATTTTTTATCTTCAAATTCTTGTTCGATTGTTTGCGTTAGCCTGAGAAATTGATGGTTTGCAGAATATTTAGCTCTAAATCCAAATTGAAATTTATTAAGGATGTGTAGCCTTTGAATTTCTTCTAATAACCTCCACTTAATTATTGTCTCCAATATTTTGGATAATGTTGGTAATAAACTTATAGGTCTGTAGCTCGTATCCTGGTTTGCCTTTTTTCCTGGTTTGTTAAACATTATAATGACAGCTAGTTTCCAATCATTGGGAAAGTACCCTAGTCGTAAACAGCAGTTAAACACTGTTGCTAGGTATGCATATATTTTCCATGTCATGTTTTTTAGAACTATGTTCGGTATCGCATGATAACCAGGTGCTTTTTTAATCGGGAGGGCCTTGGTTAATTCGCAGATTTCTTGGGGTGATGTGTGTTTAACCCATTTGAACTTTGTAGGACTCTTTCTGCAATTGTATCATTTACTTCTTGAACTTAATGTTCGTTATCTTGGTGAACTGTTGCTGTAAAAATGTTTTGGAAGTAATTTGCGAAGATATTACATTTCTGTTGATCGGTAGAATAACTCTGGTTGTTTTTAACGATGGCTGGTATAATTCGTGGTTGACGTCAGATCTTTTTTGTTGCGCGCCACTTTGTTTGATCTTCTACTTGTAGTTCACTTATATATTTTTGGTATGTTTCGATTCTGCAATTGTCTAAATGCCATTTAACCTGATGAGTTAGACGATTTAATTGAGTTTTAACACGGGGTTGCTTTGTTTTTTGCCACAGTCTTCGTGTTCTATGCTTTTGTTTAATTAAATCTATTATAAATTTTAGGGGTTGCCTTATGTTGTTCGGGCGCCTGCTGATGTGTTTTGTAGTTGCTTCTATCACCGATATTTTAATTGTTGTGGTAAGTTGGGTGATTGCTACATCAATTTCCTCGCTGGTAGTTATGTTAGAAGGGCAGTTTGAGTATTTATTTACCAATTTTTGAAATTCTTCCGAGTCAACGAATCCATTAATAAGTTTTGGTATTTGTGTTATTATTTGAGGTTCAATTTGAAAGTTTACAATAACTGGCAGGTGGTCTGAATCCATTTCTGAAACTACGGTTTGTTGGATTGGAATGGTGAAATTTCTTTGTATAACGATGTCTAAGATGTCTGGTTCATACTCTGTTGTGTATGGATAATGTGTTACTTCTGTAGGAGCAATTATCTGTGCTGTACATTCAGTTGTATAGTTGAATAGTTTAACACCGTTCGGATTGTGAACCCGACAGCCCCATGCAGTATGCTTGCAGTTCAGGTCTCCAATTACTAGTGTAGGTTCGTTTTCTCTAAACAGTGTATCGACGTCTTGTTTCAGTAATTGCTTATTCGGCTGTTTGTACGCCCTTATTATTTTTATGGTGTTATTGATGTTGTACGTTAATGAAATAGCAACTGCTCCAATGTTGGTTAGTTTAACGTCTAGTCTGGATGATACTTGAGGGATTTTTTGTGATAATAGCTACTCCCCCAGACGCTACTCTGGCCTCTCTATCATTCCCAAATACGTGGTAACCTGGTATACGAAACTGTTCAGGATTGACAAGGTGGGTTTCTGTTATGAGTGCGATGCTGACGTTATATCTACGTAGGAATGCGGTAAATACCGATTTTTGTGCTTTTATTCCATTGCCATTCCAATTTAATATGGTTATGTTATTAATAACATGTTGATTATTTCGATCCATTGGTGCTTAAGGTTGTAATAAACGTTGTTAGAAATGGCATTATTTTATCGAAGTGGGGAATTAACAATTCTACTATTTTTGTAATGATCGTAGTTAGAGTATCATTTGTGTTCTGTGTAGTAATTGTGGTGCTATTATTGACGCTTAAGTTTTCCGCCTGACGTCGAGTATTCCAATAATTAGGTCGATCTCTGGGTGGCTGATTTGTGATTTGTGTGGCTGTTGTGATGTTTGGTTGCATTTGGTGTTGACTGTTGTATTGCTGTCTTTGGCTAATCTTTAAATAATGTCTAATATCAACGTCACAATCGTATAAGGAAGTGAATAGCCCGAGAGACTAAGGTGAGGTAATACATTAACTTAAATGTAATAGTTAGCAGTAGTAGCATAATAGGAATCAAGGTCAGATGATAATCAAAAATTGCAATGTTTATATTTAATAGCAGGCAAGTAACCTACCATTTCGTGATGACGATATAAGTAGTTGGAGCCCCAAGTACTCGTTTAATGTACTCGAAGGCTCTGTGAATCAGTAGTAGATAACGAGTTATTTCAAACCAATTATATGCGTAACCGTAATACACCATTTGCTGTAGAGCGAATGGAAACCTAATAACATCACAATACGGCGAACGCAGTTAATGATAAAAACCATTTAAGCAATAATCGTTACAATACGTGTAGTTCACATTTTAAACTAGACAGGTGGAATAACTAGCAATATTCTGTACAACTTCGCAAAGTAATTTGATGAAAACCCTGGTTGCAAAATAACTATGAAAGTGGCGTCGGCTTTTAGTGTAAAGCCGAATTACCTGATGGAAATATTAGTCTGGATGGTGTAGCCAACGACGAGGTCCAAGAAGGAGTAACTTTACTGTTTTTATTTTAGCTGTTCACCTTTTATTTGTATTTTCTCCACTTACTAATCTACCTGCTATTCCACTTTTTTAAAAGTGTTCATAGCTTCTTTACTTAGCTTATTGTACTTTTTTGAGCGTACAGCATCTACACCTTCCGACCAGGCTTTCTATTTCTAGTCTTGCCGTGCCTCGAACCAACCGTTACAAGTGATATTGAAAAAAATGTGTCATGTGCCTTAATATTTGGATAATTGTTTTCCCGATTTCTTAGCTCAGTGAACATAAAACTTTCTTAATGCCTCAGCTAGTAGCTGCTTAGTGTCAACATCTGCTAGAATATGAAATTATTCTATCCCTGTAGTGTTCTCGGGCAGAAACTAGCTTCAAGCCATGCACAAAAAAGTTAATTTTCTTACAAAAATATATTTATTTTCAAACACATGTAAGATCATTCAGAAAATAGAATTAAATCCTCAAATAATAGTTGCTAGATAGCTTGCGCTACTAGCGTGTCCGTTTAAACACATTTATAAAACAGCATAAACAGAACACCAAATTAACTGTCTTTAAAATCGCAATTGTTAAAAATGTCTTCAAAAGTGCAACATTAAAAATTACTGAAGCCGGTACGTTTTTGAATTCGTCCCTGTCCAGATTCGCATGTAGTACAACCGAACGCGATTTACACACGTACGCACAATTCACATAAGTACGCGGATTCGTTAAGCGCGATTCTTACTCAGCTGTACTGATTGTTTCTCGTTTTAAGCCCAATTCACATTTATAGTGCAAACATTTTACCTGGAAGTGGGTCTGAAGGCTTTCTGTGTGGTGTACTAGTTTGACCTTAGATTGGGTCATCCAAGCCTTGGATGGCGTGATGCATGAAAAGTATCCTCTTCTCCTATCGCTGGCGAGCCGCTAGCTCGACTCACGTCACGAAGTTTTTTAAACGTCGCAAATATATCTTAAGTTATGCAGTAATTCGCATACCTCCTTAGGGTGATATTACATAACGCATTCAAGAGCCGCACAGCACAGGCCGGATCGAATAGCTTTTGATTATATTAAAATACGATATTTAAATCAAAGTGGAAATAAACAGGCACAGAACAATTAAGCGAATATATATATAGATCTGGGAGACCTATGTCGAACAGTGGGCGGCAAAACGATGATGATGATGATCATTGTGTGAATCAAAACTCACTACCTGAGTTAGGTTATTCAAAAAGTAACTTTTGTGTAATGTTGATATTGCGATCGTTAAAATCTCTATAGTTATAGAGTGTTTATTAAGAGATAGTGAATAATAGTTAATTATGGTATAAGAGTGTTGTATTACAAATAATCCACGAGAGAAAGTTGAGCCCTCGAGAACGCCAGGTCGAGAAGGGTCTGTTCAAAAGTGAACTATTTGTAATAATACACGCGTGCCATACAAAATTGTATCCAACAACTCAACGAATTCTTAAAAACAAATATTTTATTGAGAACCGTGATACGTCATAGTGACAATTTGGAAAGTACCGAAAGATCAAATGAATTTGTAATTGGAGCCGCCTGTGATTCGTGTTATCTGTTTGGCAGTATTGAAGTGCATTGTCAGTCTATGTCAAATTCGAGGTTAGTTATTGGTGACTTTGTATCACTGTAATAGCGTACGTCTTATGTAATATCACTGACAAGGGTGTCATGCAATATTGCACAAGACTAGCTTTCAACAGTCTTGTTTTCATTACGGTTGCAGAATTTCTACACTTAATACGGGTGCACTTGGAGCAATATAACTGTCTACTAACAAAATTACTTCTAATAAATGTCAACCCAGAGCTGGACATGCTGACTATAACTTTGCTTTGCTTCGTACGTAGTTTAAAAGATGACAACGTTGCACAAGCGAATTGGATAATAAAAACTGAAAATAAAGGATTATGCTTCATATTCCATTGTGAAATCTGAAAGGTGTCTTTCTCTTTAACGCGTCTAATTGTTACATAAACTTAAACAAGTAATTTAATCTCTGCTACTAAAAATATACAATAAGGGATGTGTCTTGCACAAAACACACTTTTTAGGTTGAGAAGAAAATGATTTATGACCGCCAAGGTTCGAGAGTTGTAGGTTCATGAGAAAATAGCCATCGACCTAGATAGTTAACGTAATGACTTTCTAAGCACTCGTATACAGCAATTTTGCGAGTTTCCACATTAATTTAATATTGTACGGGATGCACGTCTGGGAGAACTTATTGAAAGCTCCAACAGAATGCTGTGCACATCAACCCAACCGACTCTGCTGATGACACATCGTCTATTAATTAAAGAGAGTGCTGCAGGATTGCAGCATGGTACCTAATTCAACTGAATTCACGTCCTGAAGTAATTTCATAAACAGCCCGGCGTAATCGGTTTAATATCGGTAGATTTACGTGTACGTTTAATCAAGCTCATTTCGTTCAACCCTTGCGGCAGGTTTAGTTAAGAACAACAGTTCGCACTAGCTAAACACCACGAAGCACAATGTTGTAATAGCAGGATTCGCTCAAACATTTTCCAAACGGGTCCTTGCAAAGATCTAAATCTAATTTATTGGATCACACCTACACAAACGGCCAAGCATAATGTTTACTCAGGGTGGTTTCAGTTCTTGCATGCGGACTAAGTATTCAAATAAACTTGAACATAGGTTCTACCTTATCTTAGTTCACAGAATCGCGGGTGGAGTGTGGATGCTCCGGCGAACCGCAACCTTTTATACTTGCAAAACAGGAAGATAAGCTGAGTTATTAGCAGCAAATTTGTTCAGGGTGAAATTATGGACGATAATTTCCATTATTTCAGGATTTTACGGCATCAACAAATAAATGGAGCATTGGTATACCTGAAAATCTTAAAATTCAAAAAATATGATAGGGTAATTTTTTTTAACTCTAGCACGCATTTCATAGTGACTTATATCGGTGTTATTTACTATTAAGAAATATGTAAAAACACGAAAAATGAATTAGCTGCAGGTTACTATCTAAACTCATAATATAACTTCCAAACAAATTGAATAATTATTCCATTACGCAATTATTTGTATATAAAGAAGAGTTTTATACAATCAGGAAACAACTGTAAACAGTATATACCTACATAACCCGGTCTTCTTCTACCTTTCGGTGTCGAGGGATACTGTAAATAATAAATAACATAAATAATGCATAAATGTTCGACTTTTGATGATGTGATTTTCTTATGGAGAACAGAACTATCAAAATTTCTCACATTTATAATAAAAATATTAGATATGCTTTCCCAGCATATTTATGAAAAAGGAAGTGAACAAAAATAATTTTCTAGAATTCCACTGCAATCTGCTAAAATATAAATGATAAAATAGAAAATAAATTAGTGAACGCAGATTGTCGGTTGACGTGTAGTTTGCTGTATAAAATTAAAATGTAAACTCTTAACGTAGATGAATATATGCAGATTGCAAGTGGTAAACGATATAAAACCAATATCAACTGTTTAAATACCTATTAACTTTGTTATTAAACCAAAAAAATGAGAGAACAAGAGTATTCAATACCTACTTTCATATCAACTTCGGATCCCTAGAAATACCTAACATTATTTTAATGAAATCTGATAACTTGGTGCTCAAATTAGCTCAGTGGAAAGGGGTTGGTTGTAGACTGAGCAAAAGGCTCGCTCGCGATAGTCAAAGCGAATTGTATCTGGGAGCTAGGGGGACAAGTCCCTATCATCTTTGTGGACTCCACCTTATGTATCTGTAGGACGTCATGCTTGGCAATAAAAGAAAGAGATTTTCACACTGAAAAGAATATTGATAAACTGGCGACAGACCAGCACAGATTACTTAAAGCGTTTCTGCAATTCAAAATTTTTTTCACACATGTATTGCTTAACTTAATAATATCATGCACTTCAATTTGATAGTTTAAAGAAGTTAATCTTCACGCTGGTAGCGAACATTTCTTCCAGGTCAGCGTTGGAATAAAGCAACATTATACAGAGTCATTGGAGGAACAATAGACGTTGGTATAGTTCGGAGTTCTTTCAAGTATCTGGTCAGGAGCTAAAATGAAATTTTACGGCACCACAGCTTGGCGGGAATAGAGTTTCAAAGTGGTAGGCTGTGCCTGGGGGGATTGTTATATTCGACGAGGCGGAATTTTCCTGGAAGGGTATTCTACGTTCATAATAAGTAGTGGCAGTGTCAATCTATAAATTAAAAAAAGCATAAAATGTCCAATAAACAAATAGGCAAAAGTTTGCCTGCTAAATGTTGTTTTAAAATGGTTTATTTGTGTTCTGATTAAATAAGCATGGCTTACTATAATGTAAGCTTTTATTTTATCTAACTCGGTTATTTACAAATATAGGCGTATACAATTTCATATTAGCGGAAAGAAAAAAATAAGTTCTAAATCTCGGCACCACAATCATATTTGAGCGCTACTTAAAATAAGGAAGTTGATCATCATAACTCAAAAGCTAAGAAAGAGATATAAAGATGTAAACTCAGCTTTGAGTTTCTCTTTACAAAGTGTTCTAAAAATGCTAAAAAAAATATTTTCTAACTAACTTATTAATCGACTTATAAACTGAAAACCAAAATTGAAAATTCTAAATTTAAACTAAGCAAAATGTAAGTGATTTGATTATCTGTAGGGTGTTACGTTTCGATTGCGCCTCTATAATTTTGCAGTTCTGTAGAGCGGGTTTTGTATTTTCGCGCGCCCCACGCCTTCTTCGATTCCGCAGAGCAGCTGTTTCTTGTCTGACGCCGTGATCGTGACTTTGGTTTAGCGTCTTTACAAAATTGTCCAGTGGCTTATGCGGGCATGTAAGTTATGGTGTTTGGTTTTCGGGCCTACCTGAATGTGCGAACGATGCAGCCCTGGCAGTTTTGCACTCCGGTTTGGCGGATCAAAAGCGCTTCACCAATCGCTATCTACACGTGGCAAATCCATCTGGTGTAAGTCTTTCGAAGTTGTTCGAGCCGTGTTTTAGCGAAAGCATGCGCGATTCTAAGTTAGGTTCTTCTCTTTATTTAGCAACCATTCCGGAGCCCCTAAAAATCCTAGGTTTGCAACACGTTGGTCTTGACCGCTTTGAATGTAAAACCTGCAATTCCGACCTTCGAATGCTTGGCGGCCTATCGCTGCCATCATCTGGGCCAGTTGCGTGAGCTCCCGTAGCGAGCAGAAGAAGCTCAACAAGGAAACTACAATCAGGTTTTGTGTTCCTTTTTAAGTTTTGATATTGAATGCTGCGAACAGTGAATCGGTGCAGAGGTTTCACCCGTATTGCTACCGAATTCAGTCAGAATTTTGGACTCCGGCCGCTATGTACAGTTCACTTCACGAGCTGCGTACCTCAACTATGCTTTTCCACCCACGGAGCCGATGTTAATTGCCACCGCATTTGCTTTTCAACTGGTTTAGTTTATATTTGTACCTCTGTTCAACCTGTTTTGTAAGCTATTGTTTTCGCAAATATTTGTATTAATAAATACCTAAAATTTGTACTAAATGCCATTTTAATTTGTGATTATATTGTATTGTATTATATTGTATCTAAGTAGTCATAAAGTTTGTTTTGTTTAAGGGAATTAGCTGACGAATCGATTTGATGCTAACAAGGGATGATTTCAAAGGGGTTGTATATATTTTCTAATTTAACAGAATCTTTATCTTACCGTTTGCGAGATCTTCATACTGCTCGTTCTTATATTAAACACGTTGTAGATCTGACAGGCCAAGTTTCTGCTGCACAAATTAATAAGAAACACAAATAAATTATTAATTTAGAAGTTTAAACAACTGAATTATAACTATTGAAACGTTTATTGTTAACTACTGTAATACAGAACACCTATTTTATCATTTCAAAGGCACTCTAAGTATTGAAAATGCATAAACCAGTAACTTAATAATACGTCTGATTTTAAAATGAACATATCTTGTAAGAACCAACAGAACAACTTTCTAGTAAGTAACCGAAACATTATCTAGTTCTATTTACTAACCTCTAATTGTAGTAGCAGCATCAATGTTTAAAAACTATGCTTTAATTTTAGAGACCCATTTTAACTATTATATCATGCCTGTAACACTTAATTAGATGTTAGAAATGACAAATTAATATAAATTTTCTGTTAGAGATGTAATACTTTATTAAATATTTATGAATGAATATTTCATTCATCAAATTTTACAAGACCTGGATTTGCAATAACGAGAACTATATTGAGCTTTACTGCGAAAAGTACTTGAGACCAAAGAACTAACATATACACGAGGTTAAGTTCCAATTCTATTTTCACCTCGACAACGAAGGTATAAGAGAACGATTAAGTTTTTAATATAGCGAGATAACAATTCCTTTAGTATTTACATTAAACGAGTAATTTGTTTTAAAATCTAGTAGTCTATTAATCAACATTGTCCAATTGATATTAAGTTTGTTTATTTGACAGGTAAAGTTGTCATCACCTTTGTTTGACTAAACATTTTATTATTTTTACCTTGTTATTTGAAAATTGGAAATCGCGAAACATTTCCAGGCAGACAAATACCTGACACTCAACGATTCAACCTTTTAATCATACGTGCTCGAGAGACTGGTAATTTACCAACTCATCAAGGGCGCGATAGGGGGCCTGGTCGACACCGACGAATTTTGGACGCTGAAGAATACATTTTGAACCTGTCTGACGAAAATCCTTCAACGACTACACGGCTAATTGCTCGTCAAATTAGGTTTTCAAATCTTATCGTTTGGCAAACTCTTTGCGAGAATCAACTGTACCCATTCCATGCGCAACGAGTACAAGCTGTGCAATTGCAGGATAATCCTCTGCGCGTAGGTTTCTGCAGATGGTTTCTGCGACAACATGATGAAATTGCCATTTTTTCCCCCAAATGTGTTGACGGTTAACACGGCAACGTTTATACGTGACAGATTAAACAACTGTCACAATACTCACATCTGGAGAGTCGAAAATCCACATTGAAGACGGCGCAACAGTTCGTCGACATTTAAACAGTGTCTTTGAAAATGAACGGTTAGGTCGAGGAGGTCCTGTCCATTGACCTCCACGATCATCAGACCAGACCTCACACTATAGGACTTCTATTTGTGGGATCTTTTGAAGATCATGGTATTTCAACACCGTGCAGATACGCTTGCGGATACGCCAAGTTAGACGGTTTATACAACAACATGGTGATAACTTTAAAGATCTTTTATAGTGGATAATGCTTACTAAGTAGTATATTACTACACTTTAATAGTAATTTAAGATACAAGTACGTACAGTTAGTCGCGAGTGGGCCAGAGTTCAAACATAAGTGAGCGAGCGTTTTAAGCCCCCCGAGAGTTTAAAGTATTACTCTCTCGGTTATTAGACAACTTTTACCAATGCACTTCAAGGTTTCTCGACTCTTTTTGAGGTCTACTACCGCCCCTTAAAAGGATGCAGAGAAGACCGTAGACACCCTGTATAACTTTGGCATATCTCTAAAATGCTAAACCCCCATGTTGAGTAACAGCTGTATGACTATTACAAATGTTAAATGAGCGGGCGACGTTTTAAGTATTTTGATTACCTAGTAACTACGTCGTAGTTCAACTAGATATACTCGAATGTGGCAAACACTGACCTTTCTTTTATTTTCATTAGAACATAAATTACAAATATAACTAGTGAATCTGACTGACTGATGGAGGGGCAATGCTGGAATTCCAGAGCATCTACGTTTATATAGGTCGCTTGTGCAAGAAAATGGGTTTTCTATTTTTTGCATATATTAGGCTTGTCTAGCCAGGTCTCCGTCTCTCGATTGTCGCACAACTGGCTGAAATAACTTTCGCCTAAACGGAACTTCATTTAACTTTTTCTCTATTTGAGTTTTATGGTCCTATTGTCCAGCAGGGTTGACTCTCACTTTTCGTTGGCCTAGTGTTAGTTGAGGCTGTTTAGGGAACTGTCGTTATTAAAAAGCTCGTTTAGCGCGACGCTAGAAAGGTTTGTTTGCATTTTTTGCGAGACAACTCAAATGTGTCGTTGAATCGACTTCGAAAATGCAGGCTCACAATTGCTGCACAACTCCGAAATTTCGTAACAGCCCGCACACATTTGATTTAATTTAACCGGAATCGTCGTACCCTTAGTTTATTAGTAGTTTACTTCCTTCTTCTGAAAGACCTTCCGAGATTTATTCAGATCTTCACGTTTCAGGGTCCCTAGATGACGAAAAACAGGTTTTCTCCATTCCGTCTGTCTGTCTGTCTGTCTGTTGGCGGTATAACTCAAAAATCTAATTGTCGCAGGAAGACACACTATATATACATATATATATATATATATATATACCTGGAATGAAACCGGGAAAATTTCAGACAAATATATGCAGTGTAAGCACCTTCGAGAAATAAAATTTTGTTTATTTTTGCGTTAATTTTGAAATAGAAGGAAGTAATAATTTTCACATAGATCAGGCTTTACACTTGCAGAAAATAGTATTTAACAGATACAGGATAACGTCACAAAAGAATCGAAACCTTTCAACAATATGACCATTCTGTTCAAGCATTTCAAATAGCCTCGATGGGCAGTTCGACTTCTGCATGCAGTTACAATTTCTATGCAGATGCGGTTATGATCGCTATGCAGATGCGGCGGGTTCAAACCCCAGCGAAATACAATTTTTTTATTTGAAAATTTATTTAATTTATTAGAAACGTGAAGATATTTTTACTCGTAACTTAATTTGATTTTTAAAATTATTTAGTGTCACAATGTCGACTAGGGAAGTTCTGGGTAAAGCCCTTTACAGACTTTTTTCTATAGCACTAGGCACAATGGACATTTCTTGGTTTATGGGTTCCGTGGCATGAAATACGTTTTCAGGCCATTTGGCACAGCTCTGCTAGAAGTTAAAAGTAGCTGAAAGTGTAACTTCGTTGTTGTTTTTGTATATGAGTACCATGCAAACATTTTCTTTAACAGTTTGAAATTCTGGTTTGAAATGATGCTAATGAAAAGATATGAAGCAGTAAGTTATTTATTTGAAATAGAAATTTAATATCAAATAATAACATTAGAGAGTAGGTAGCTAATAAAGCACAATATTTTTTTATTTCAGCTATTTTCTATATAAACATTTTAAAATCTAAGTAACTTAATAGTTTAACTTTAAATTATAATTTAAGTTATTAATAGTTTCCTTATAATGCGTGTGATAGTGGTAGTCTATCAAACTGTAAATACATTTTTTATTTGAAACGATCTAATCATTAAATGTCGGCGTATAAACAAGGGCGACTAAAAATAAGCAAGATGAAGATAAACTGCAATCATAATTTACGGCAGAAAGTCGGGCGAAATAATGTTTATTTAGCTTAGAAAATAGGAAGTACGCACAATTTTTCTTTATAATGAAACGCATTGTAGGGCAGATAAGAATTCCCAGACCGGAATAATATTTATGATTATATATCATCTCGTCATCTAAAATAAACTCAGTTGGGTCAGAATGATACAAATAATAACTGTTTTTAAAATGTAAATTATGTATACGTATTTAATTATTCTTAATATTAAGAAATAATTTGATGGGTGTTTTTCGATATTTTATATTTTTTTATTTTGCTGATACGGTTTGCTTCTCCGGAATGAAGAACAATAGTCGCATTGGTGTGAAATTCTGGATCTTAAACGATATATCAAAATCAGTTTTGGACTATAAAGCTGTGAATGCGTGGAGTGGGTTAACCTAAAATTTAAAAAAAATGGTTTTGTGCACTATTCTTTCAACTATCTAAGTTACTTGTCATACTATAGACTTGCTCAATCTGCGTACCGTAGGCCGTAGTCCGACGCTCCAAACTGAAAGCTAAACCAAAACTGAGCTTTTCCTTTTTTTTCATTTCTTCCTCTCTTCTGTGCTGTCGATGTTTGTATAAATTCAGAGTACTTTTGTTTCCGTAAAATGTAAAATACTTTGTTGATCTATGTTTAATACTGCAAGGCAAAACATTTTGCAAACCCTAATCTCATTTTCGCGACCTTTCCTTCTCAGACTTTTTTTGTTCGTTCGTAGAAATAAGATTTATTTATTTTCGTCATCAAAATTCGTTCATTTTGTTCTTCCATTGCTGAGAGCTTATTAATAACCAAGCAAAGTGTGGTTTTTATAAGCAATCTTCTGCCAGGGCCGAGCAGGTGGATTGAAAAACCACTTTGAATGGAAAATGGCCTTCTACAGGGGTGACGGACGATCAACTACCAAAGTTGTTGGTATGATGGCCGGAGAGCATAAGATGAAGCCAATGTTTGAGTATGAGGTTCGAAAATACTACCAGCCCATTGCGAGCGGAAATGCTTTACCTCCCGTTTACCCGCTCTCCCGAAATTTTTAAAGAATCTTATTGGCTTGTTCCTATAACATTGATTAATTGTATTTAAATTTCCAACTCATATAATTTTCATCCCGGAATAATTCAGAGACGTATTTCACTTGCAACTGAAACTTAATTTGACTGAGGGTATTTGCAGTAACGTTTTAATATAAAACCGATTTGTACATGTATGTTTTTTATTGTTCATTGGTAGCTGTTAATAATCGGGTTTAGTAAAATGAATAACAGTTTATGCGATCGCCAAGGTAGTTGCGCATACAACGCATGAACTGCTGTTGGGGTGGCAGAATGTCTCAACGCCATAATTTGGCCGTAGGCACAAGCGGAGACGCGGAAATCTTAGTTTTGGAGTTGTTGCTCAACGCCAGCTAAAAGCGAGCATTGCTACATTTTTTGGGGTCTCCTAGAACAAAGGAGTATTGCGATAGAGGCTTTTTAACTCCACAGAGGGTTCCAAAGTCCTGCTGACATTGCTATTTGGTGATCGGTCTAGGACATCTCGGCGCCGCCATCTCGGCGCGGGACCAGCTCGGCGCCGGGACCAGCTCGGCGCCGGGACAACTCGGCGCGGAGCCATCTCGGCGCCGACTTCAAATTCGCAAACTACAGTAACTACGTAAGAAAATTATTATAAACAAATAATAAATAAAGTGATCGCCAGAAAGCTGGCATCAAATGAAAAAAAAAGTATTTAGAATTTCTTGGAAAATCAAACACTGACGACCAGAGGTGGTTGCATAGTGATTACAAAGGGGCCAAACAAAAGTTGTCACGTTATCAGTAAAATATTAATTTTTTTTTAAATAATTACGAAACATGTATTTAATAGTCAAGGTAGAGACACATTTTACGAAAGAAAGTTTTCTGGCTTTGAGATTGTTCAGTCAGCTAAAACTAACACACTACAAATCTCATGGAAATCTTGCTTAATTTCCAAAAAATAGCATTTTTTGGATTTACACAATTTCGAAAAACTCCATTTTGTAACTAAAGGAAGTGCCTTTTATGTGACAAATATTTATTTAATGTTTATTTCCCAAATCAGAGAATTTTATTTTTAACAAGAATTTTTTATTATGAAATAAAAAACTTTGTTTAAAATATTTGTTTTTCCATAGCAGTCTTTGTTAAAAGTAAAATTCTTTGATATGGGACCTAAACATATAAGAAAATGTGAGAGATCAAAGTTGGCCGAAGATTTTGAAATTTGGTATAGGAGCCTAGATGTTGATGCTAAACAACTTTTCTTAATAACTTTTTGTCGTATTTGCTACATAAAAGGCACTCTACTCTACAGTAGTAGTAGTTTGCATATCAAGGCCCTGAAGTTTAACTTTGGCAAATAAGCCACATGAGGGATAAAAAGGAACTTCAGTGCCGAGGTGTACACTATGTTTTATTTGAAATCGAGAAATTGTAGAATTACAACATTTTAACCAACTTTTGTAGGTTATGTTGGCGTCGGTTGACGTTTATCTGTCGCCTCGCTACCTACAAAAAAGTCGTAAAACAATGGATTACTTTAATGCCGATTTCTCGTATTTTAATCACGATTTCGAGGTACTTTAAGGCCGATTTCAAATAAAGTAGGTTTTTTTAAAACTTCCAAGGCATACTTGATTTTTCAAAACTGAAATGCTGTTAGAAATTCGCCTTTAACCAAGCAGGGCTGAACCCCAAAAAATTAAAATTTAAATCGAGAATTTTTTACCTTTTACAAGAGTCGTTTCACCTATCCGGGGACACACTGTATACAGGGTGTTGGGAAAATACGTGTACAACGAAAAACCACAAGTCCCTTGGCCCAAAATATGATGATTTAACTCAACTTACTTATATACAAAGTTGCTTAGTTTAGCCGCTAAAGGTCTTCAAAACTGAGTTTTTCAAGTAAGTCGAAAAATCTTTGATAGATTTTATTCATTTTTTGGCCATGCGTTTGTACCAGTAAACTATAGCCTTTTGTGGAATAAACCTTAATTTCGAAAATTACAGGGTGTTTAAAAACATTGTCACAAAAAATTATCCATCCATATTCTTTTAACCCCCTGTACAATCACTACCAATGTTTTTTGTGAACAGCTACTTTATTTTAGAAGCTATAACCTTTCTTACAAAATTTTAGTTGGGTAAACGGTTTAGCCACAAAAAAAATTTTTCTACAAGCCTGAATCAGTAGGTATTTGTAACTCAACACTAGGCTTGTAGGGATTTAGAAAATATTTTTTGTGGCTAAACCGTTCACCCAACTAGAATATTGTAAGAGAGGAAATATCTTATAAATTAAAGTAACTATTTAGAAAAAAAAATTCTAGTGATTATACAGGGGGTTGAAACATCTAAAGAAGTTAATCATTTTAATCATCATATTTTGGGCAAAGGAACTTGTGGTCTTCCGTTGTACACGTGTTTTCCGGACACCCTGTATACAAGGTAATTTTTAAGTTGATTCTTTCCTTTTACCAGGATATGAAGCTAAAAAAGTAAGCTATTTTTTCATTTACCACTTTTGCGAAATATCAAAACTGACGAGGTACAGGGTGTTAAAGTTTCAAATTAAGAACTAAAATTACTTAACAAAAATTAAACTAAACTTAATCTAACTTAAATGATATGTTCAAAATTATCAGCATTCGCTTCTGCACACACGTTCCGCGTATCAGAGCGATGTGGCAGCGGCATTTTGACGACACTCCCAGTAAATAATAAGCATATTCACTCATTCATTATTTTCATAAACATGAGCCATTATTGTATCAATAACATTAAGAAAATTCCAATGGAAAACTAGTTGACAGGTCATTGCTTGACAACACAGATAAACAAAAATAAAATTGTCCAGCCGCCTTTGCTCCAAAGTTTAGTTTTTAATTTGAAACTTTAACACCCTGTACCTCCTTTAGTTTTGATACTTCGGAAAAGTGGCAAATGAGAAAAAAGCTTATTTTTTTAGTTTTATATTCAGGTAAAAGGAAAGAATCAACTTAAAAATTACCCTGTATATACAGTGTGTCCCCGGATAGGTGAAACGACTCTTTTAAAGGTAAAAAATTTTCATTTTTGGGGTTCAGCCCTGCTTGTTTAAAGGCGAATTTCTAACAGCATTTCAGTTTTGAAAAATCAAGTATGCCCTAGAAGTTTTTAAAAAACCTATTTTACTGTACAGTAGCGTGCCTTTTATGTAGCAAATACGACAAAAAATTATTAAGAAAAGAATCAACATCTAGGCTCCTATACCAAATTTCAAAATCCTCGGCCAACTTTGATCTCTTACATTTTCTTTTATGTTTAGGTCCTATATCAAAAAATTTTACTTTTAACAAAGACTGTTATGGAAAAACAAATACTTTTTACAAAGTTTTTTTTATTTCATAATAAAAAAACTTTGTTAAAAATAAAATTCTTTGACTTGGGAAATAAACATTAAAGAAATATTTGTCACATAAAAGGCACTTTACTTAGTTAGAAAATGGCGTTTTGTGTAAATCCAAAAAGTGCTATTTTTCATAAACTAAGCAAGATTTCAATGAGATTTTTTATTGTGTGTTAGTTTTAGCTGACTGAACAATCTCAAGGCCAGAAAACTTTTTTTCGTAAAATGTGTCTCTATCTTGAGTAGTAAATGCATGTTTTGTAATTATTTAAAAAAAAATAAAAATTTTACTCATGACGGAAGTCACGTGACAACTTTTGTTTGGCCCCTTTGTAATCACTATGCAACCACCTCTGGTCGTCAGTGTTTGATTTTCCAAGAAATTCTAAGTAATTTTTTTTTTCATTTGATGCCAGCTTATTGGCGATCACTTTATTGATTATTTGTTTATAATAATTTTCTTACGTAATGCACACTGTAGTTTGCGAATTTGAATTCGGCGCCGAGATGGCCTAGCGCCGAGTTGGCTGGAGCCGAGATGGCTCCGAGCCAAGTTGACCCGGCGCCGAGCTGGAGCCGCGCCGAAGTGGCGGCGCCGAGATGGCGGCGCTGAGTTGTCCGGCTTCGTTTGGTGATTCAGAGGTTAGCAAGCCAACAAAGGAAGCGTCCACGATATCAAGTCCCGTGATAGTAAAAGCATCGCCGGAAATATTTTCCAGGGCCCCATTCAGGTTGTTGCACAACTGGGCGGCGACTATCATAATTCAAGGTGGGCGATTCATGCCAGATTTTGCTATTCACAAACAGCCATCGAACCCAACGTTGTGTGAATCGTCGAGGTGAGCATGAGTCCGCGCATTACTATTGTTCTGGGTGTCCGCGCTTTGGCGTCTGCATGGCAGAAATAGCTGTCAGGTTGGGATTTAATTATTGTTGCCATAAATACTTTTTTTAAATAGTTTTTGTACATAATTTCATATTATTGCTAGCATAAATACTTGGTACAAACAGATATCCGCTTTATTATTAGTGCGTAATTATATTATTAGCCAGGATTGGTTTTCTTACAGAATATATACATACCTATCTGTTGTTCACTTGTGTGTAAGCAAATTGGATTCTTACTTGAGTATATTTTTCTAGCTAAATTACTATCAACAGGGGTTCTCCCTGACCACAAACTGAGGTAAAAAATAGCTTTGGAATTGCTACTGAGGTAGCTGGAAATGAAAATTGTATTTATAAAAACAGTGGACCGCGCCAACATTTCACACATTGTTTTCACCATCTTAAAATGTACCTCATATCTTATATTTATCTTTGCTTATGCTGCTGCCATTTCATCGTTTCTAATTTCTCATTTATTTCCGAGTCCACTTCTATGGTTTAACTAGCGTGCTATTCCTTAAACCATTCATTTTATTTTATTTTCTGTTATATTCAATAGTTGTTTCAAATATTATTTGTTTGGATGAAAATAGCTATTATTACTTTCTTCAATCTTGTACTGTTCCATTCCTAAAAAAAAATCTAAGTCATGTTCTAGTATTCGTATTCGCGCAGTCTGCTAAATTGAAGAAGGCGAGCTAGCCAATAGTTAGGAAATCACAGCATATGCACTACTGTTCAGTGAAAATGTCAAAAGCAAATATGTAAATAATAGCACAAGTTTTAATACTGTACTTAATTATTTTTCTATAAAGTGACCGTGAGTGATCCTGCTAGAAGTTTTAAAAAATTCGGATAGTTACTACCAACACAAAACTAATCATAATCATCTGGTTTACTATTTACACTAATTAGGCCGGAGTGGTAATTTCTAATTTTCACTTTCATGATACTGAAAAAAATTGCATAGTAGGCCTAATTGTTAGTATGATTATAGTTATTAACAACATAAGGCCGTTAGTAAGCATTTAACAAACGAGAATAAATTTGTGGCCGATGCCGTCAGGCCGAGGCTAATGAATTTATCCGAGTTAGTTAGATGCGCTAACGGCCGTATGCCGTTGAATATTTTCCATAACACCTACAAAAATTGAAATTTTAGAGCAATTTAAATGAAAAAGTTAAATAGTATTAGTAACGGGTGGTAGAAAACTCGTCTTATCAGAGTCACCTATGGAAAAAAAATACGTTTGGCAATACTGAATGTATTGTTGGTGACACTGTAAGTCTGTGTCAAATTCGATGTTAGTAGGTTAGGTTTTGCGTCAGTTTTAACACAGACTGACGCAAAACCTAACCTCCTAACCTCGAATTTGACAAAGACTTACAGTGTCACTAACTATACATTTCAGTATTGCCATTGTTAAAATGTTACTGTTATGTTATTTCTTAACGGCCTCGGCGGTTAAGCGTTTAACAGCTTAGGCTGTTATGGAGAAATTTTCCGTCAGCAGTTTTGTTATTGACAAATAACAAGTAGGTGTTATGAAAATCGTATTAACTAAAATTGTCTCGAATATAATATTATTATAGCATAACATTCTTCTTATAAAAAAATGGGTCTAAAACGCATTGTCTATAAAATATGCTACCCAGTAGTCCAGAGAAATTAGACAAAATAAAAGCAATACTTCTGAAAAATTCCCGGAAAGCTGGATTTTGGTATGAGCCTTGATATTGTGGTTCTAAACAAAATGTCAAAAGTCCTCATCGATCCGAGTGCCGCTAAAAATTTTAAGGGGGGGGGGGCAAAGGTCACCAAAAACGGTATTTCGTGGATATCTCGTTAACGGTCACTTTCACAGAAAAAATATTGATTATAAAATTTGTAGCTTATGAAATTCCTGACAATAAAGATATCATGACTTTTATTCGTAAAAGTAACCGTTTTGGAGATAATTCGATTTACAGAGTTGAAACGTGCAATCCTTTCCACACCACCTTCGAGGTAGAGTAAAGGGGCATTTTTTTCATGTGGTGCCCCAGTAGGCATATTCCACGTTTATTTTTGTTTGAAAAATGTTTATTCCAAAAAAAATTATTATGAACTTGTTCATTAATCAATTTTGGATTCAAAACAGGAGTTATCAATATTCATCTTCAGACTCTATTTCAATCGGTATGATTTCCTCGTCATCATCTTCTTCTTCTTCTTCTTCTTGTTCTTTTGCTGTCTTCTCTACTTCCATAGATTCAGTCAGAAAACCTGATAGATCTGCATCTTCAGTGGAGTCGCAAGTATCGACGTCATTTATACCGGGTGTTACATTTAAGCAAGACTCACCTTGGCAATTACCACAAACTGGTGAACAATATATACCAACTTTTCTGCAGCCGCAGTTTAAGCTACACCCCTTGGTGCAATTGCAAAAAATAGTATTCAGTAGAATGTCTGGAGCAGGTGGAAGCAGAGTTTGAATTGGTTCCAAAATGTTGTCCCTTAACTTCCATCCCCAGTCTTCAGGAGTAAGCTCGTTACCTAGCCATATTTGAACCTGGTAATAGACCCGATATAAAGGTTGGTGAGCAGCACTAGATGTTGGCGGAAGAATAGATAACTGAACAGGTTTTTTGAGCTGTGTAGATTTCACAAAAGTTGCATATCTGTGAGTATCAATAGATGCCTCGTTTACTGGAGCCTTATACATAGCCGGGAGAAAACGAATTCCATTGTTGAAAATCAAGTCTGGAGAACATTCTGTCTTAGTAAAAATGTCTGCATAATTTATTAATTTCTTATTTTTTTCAAATAATTTGAAGAGAATCAGTTTACCTCGCAAGCTAGGCAGATAAACAGTCCAGCCACACCAAATAAAGTATAATTTTTGCTCTTAATAACATAATATACTATTATGCTCCTACACCAATAGAAAGCAGATGTCCCTTGAGATTTTATGACAAGGGAGGGGAACTTTACGGAGACCATTCCTTCTCTATCTAGACTACAGTGTACTATATGTGTTTCTTTCTATTCTTATAGGCTTTAAAACGCAAGTCACAACTCCATTGAGGAGTGCATCTATTTGTTACAACTCTGTAAATCGAATTATCTCCAAAACGGTTACTTTTACGAATAAAAGTCATATCTTTATTGTTAGGAATTTCATAAGCTACAAATTTTATAATCAATATTTTTTCTGTAAAAATGACCGTTAACAAGATATTCACAAAATACCGTTTTTGGTGACTTTTGCCCCCCCCCCCCCCCCTTAAAATTTTTAGCGGCACTCGGATCGATGAGGACTTTTGACATTTTGTTTAGAACCACAATATCAAGGCTCATACCAAAATCCAGCTTTCCGGGAATTTTTCCGAAGAGCAATGTCTAATTTCTCTGGACTACCAGTAATTGTTTATAATTTGTCATTGTTTTTTCTATGTAGGACTGCTAAAATCCGCAATGCTACGATAAATATTATTTTTTGAAATCACTATTAGATTCAGCGTTTAGCCTTTTGTATAAAGGAAATAGTTTTTTAAATTTCACGCAATATCCATAAAAGCACGCTTTTGTAAAAGCATAAACATAAACCTCAAGAAACGTTCTAGTGTAGAAGGAATTTTGCACGCAACAAGTATTCTGCTAAAGCAGGTAGACCAGAGTGTGGCGAAATGTAGCTCTAAAAGGCGCGGGTAATTACTGAAATATCCTCCATTAACAAAACTGAACGAAAGACCGTTCTAAGGAGAAAGTGGACGAAACGTAGCAAACGAAACCGGAAAGGGTAGGTATGGTCAATTAAATTTTGCTTTTGTTAGGCTTCTTGAGAGAAACTGAGATAATGAAGTCGGTTAAGGCAGCCCTTAACTTTCCGTTGAAGGAGCTTGAATGGAAATGTAAAATTCAAGGTCTTGTTTAAAAGAGGCAAATGTATTCAATATTTAATACTACATAAGTCAAAATTATAACAGCTTAATAACTATTACAATTCGGCAGTTATTTTTGTTTAATATTGATATTGAAGTGTTTACAACAGCTTATCAAAAATTAACTTATATAATGCAATGACCTGAAACAAGATTGATTAATGATTTACTTGTTAATCTAAAATCGATGAAGGAAGTTTGCAAATTGAACTAATAATTATTCCATTAAATTACCATATCAGATTAAGGTAGAGTATTCTGACGTTTAACACACAAAAGCTTAAATTATCAAGGCTGCAAATCTATTCCACTCGAAGTCGATAATGGCAACAAGTATAAAACATCAAACAAGGTTTCTTCGGGGACCCTTTGTTTACTTAAGAACGATAGCTGAAATGACCTGTCAGAACTTCATCTGGTTTAAAGTACAATTAGAAATGCAAACAAACATTAATTAAAATTTTATCAAGGCGTATCCAAAACCCAAACAATTAAAAAGCAAATTAATTTGTCGTGATTAATCGCTTTTCTTAAGCGATCTGCGAGATAATTCTTAATTCGTTCTTTAAGGACTTTCCAGACTGGATTTGTTGTGGTTTCCTGGAAAATGGACAAAGGGTTCTTTTGTTCTAAGTTTCAAAAGCTCTCAGAATGGCCTTTTCCACTGCTTTTATTTAATAAAGTTTGCATGTTCTACACTTCAGATAAGATTTGATCCCGCCTGCAAAACGCCTCAGGATGCAAACTCAAAAAGTATTTTTAATTGTTTGAGTTACTTGTAAATGTAAGTAAGTAGTTATTAAAATACGAAATATTTTATTTCGGACCGGCATTGAAATATACATTTCATGCCTGCATTATGAAGGCGGACAGAGACCGGCTTTTCCATATAAAATTTTTAGAATTAGTGAGAGGTATAATTTTTAGATGAATGAAACTCCCTAAAGCAAGAAAGTTGGAAGACATTCAGGCTTGAAATATATTTTCCATTTCACATTGTTTGTTACTGAAAAGTTGACGCGATTTAGAAATGTGAAACATAGCATCTCCAGGATAAGTAAATGAACAGACATAGTCAGGAATCTCATTCACAGCTTCTTCACATTTCGGTTAATCGCTCGCTTTTATATGCTTTTGAAAGTTACAGATTGGTCAGGCATAAAAGTGCAGAAAGCAAGAAAACGGAAAACCTATACAACCTTACACTGTATAAAAGTATTTTTCCACGTCTCGGAACAAAACGTGTTTCATCAAAATCGTGACAGAAATAATTAATTATTCCCTATAGGAGAGAAATTTACCTAGGGAGTTTTCATTATGACTGAAACAACAATTATGTCAAGTTCGAGGTTAGCAGGTTAGGTTTTGCGTCAGTCTGTGTCAAAACTGATGCAAAACCTAACCTGATAACCTAGAATTTGACCTAGGCTTACAAGCCACCAACTTTAAAATTTAAAAATGTGAATAAATTACATAAAAAAACAGGTTTGTAGTTTTAACTATCCCTGCAACGTGAAAAAATAGTACTTATATGCAATTCGGAGAGACTGCTATTTTGCTTCAGGCCATGTGACTCTTGGGCGTCGCCCTCGAGTCAGAAATTGCACCTCAGCAAAATAACGAATTTCTCTCCCACATTACATAATCTACTATTTTTAAGAAGCAGTTAACTAAACGCATGTATGAAATGTGTTTTCTTTTAAACAGTTTTAATAAGATTTTGCAGAGTTTGCAGAATGAATGAAATATTACTTTTAGAGCAATTACTGATAAATTCAGTGATCCATCATAGTAAAGTCTTCTAAAGATGTTACGTCTTTTTCTTTGCAAGACAGTATAAAATCCGTTAAGTAAGTGTTTTCAATAAAGGGGTGCTAATAATTTTCGTGAAAATACGTATGTACATTAACTTCCTTACGTATATGCACAGTGGATAGATTGCTCAGTTTTTTAATTGATTTAAATCCCAACTGTCACCTTATATTTTTAATTCTTCTTTGTATCTGCTATTCAACCGTATACTTTCAATTTACAGTTGTAGAAACTTATATTATTTATTAAGTAAAGCGAATGTCGGTATGTGAGGTTCGAACTCGCTATCTGTCAATTGCGAACTCAAACGCTTTCCCTTTGGGCTATCCGCTTTCCTATCTAATAATTGGTATACATACATTCTAGAAAAAAGGATCTTAAGACCAAGCACAAGCGTTATATTACAAAAAATCTAAAATATAATTTAGGTATTACGTTAAGGTCAGAGATTGCATATACAACTAAATATATGTAGAAAGTGATTCAAAGATCTACTGTCATACTTGGGGAAGTTATTGGTAGCAAAATATATAATATAGGAACAAAAGCCAATTCAGGTCTTCACAACCTTTTAAGTATTGCACTACTCTATGCTTTGGACATATAATGTCTTCTTACAACATAACATTCTTTGCTAACATTATACTTTAAAAAAATTAAGTTCAGATTTCAGCATAAGATTGTTCTACAGCTCTTGACATTTGATCTTAATCTTCGTGGGTGAGCAAGGCGTTATAAGCATTACATTAATTTATTGCAAAGAGTGGTTCCACACACTTCCTAATGTATCGAACATCATGGTGTGTTTCATCATATTGTCACCTATTATAGCATACAACATCTGGTAAGTACACCAAATTCCATCAAAGTTACTTCCAACATTTTCTTTTAATTAAATCAAAATTCCGTTTGTCTATTACCATCTCTTCATTGCACCTCTCTTGGGAGCTAATTTCGGACCTATGTTCATATACATTTTTATTACATATCATCACTCCAATATTATATTATTGAAGAAGAGAGCCAAGTTAGCGAGACTGAAGGACTAGAAGATTATGACATGGATAACAAATCTTTACGTATGAGAAAGTAGAAGAAATGAGAAAACAACAGAAGGTATATGAACCAATATAAGAAATTTAGAAACCAAAAGGAATGCCCAAGACGAAGAATGATGAAATATTTTTTCCAATACATAATAAGGACGAAAGAAAGAAACTATGAAAGCGTATCACTGCTAAACAACGCACTTTACGATACTCGACGAGAATGTCAATGTCAAGGATGTGGTAAATCAAATATATGTACTCAAATAAATACAGATTTCAAATTATAAAACAAAATGAACCACTAATTTGTTACATATTATTGTCAAAAAAGCACCAAGAAAACAACTTAATAGTGCAATAATTAAATTGGAAATATCCCAAATCAATTAGACTTTTAAAAATGACCTTGAAGTACATTACAACTATGGTAAAGAGAAATGGGGAGATATCGTCAAAATTTATTCAGGCTAGTTTACATGCTCGGGGGATGTTGGGCGTGATTATTTCCTGAATAAATAGATAAAATTCAGTTGATGAAGCACCTTTAATAATGATGTTAAAATTATTCACAATAGATACAATTTTGACTCATTTTAACCGCGGCTAAATTTTGACGTTTAAATTTCAGTTATTATTAAACTGACAGAACCCATAGCGAATAAGTAGTAGGTATTACGGATATGAAAGAAATAATCTTAAATTGTTTTTCAAGTTCAAACTCGCATAGTGAAAAACAGCTGAATTTAGAGGTATAACATAGAATATCAACAGAAAACTCATAAAAAGGCTTTCCAAAACTACAAAAATATATAGTTAATTTTATTTAAAAAAAATAAAATTTATGAAACTTGTGAATGGCGATCACCATGTATAGCACTAGCACCAAGAGCCAACATTTTTTACCCGAAAGGTAATTCATAACGAACATAATTTTTCACAGCATTTTCTTTCATTCAATTATTTTCTGTGATCTACCTGAAATTTAAAATCTTTTTTTAAGAAAACCGGTAATATCTTGGAGACAGTTGACTATATACTCAGACAACTTAGTATTAAAATTACAACCATTAAAAGCATTCTAATTTAAAAAAAAAGGTAGATTAAGTTGGCCACTCATTTTTGAGCAACCCTGTATAATGAAAATTATTTTAGTAATGTGTACTTTAAAACAGGGATAACTATTTCTTTTAGCTGTCTCGAATATTACCTTCAAATATTATTTAAATCTGTTCTTACAATGTTCCTCTGTTTGAATAATATATTTATCTCATGAATTATCAAGATTTCCTTTTGAATATTACGTGTATATTTGTTTAAAATATTCCGGTAATTTTCGTCAGATCTCGCTATACTAATATGGAGTTTTTGCATAACATTCTCCTAATATAACGTTCAAGCTTATGTTACCTAGCGACGTCAACGATATAGCCAATCCAAATCAAGCTTTTCGATTTTAATGTAAGATGATTTTATCGTGACGTGCAAGAACTATCTAATATTACTTTGAAATTTTATCCCGAGGCGGTTTAACTATTATACTTTACTATATTAAGCATCTTAAGCTACAGTATCATATAAATGCTTCCCTAAACACTCACTTTAAAATATTGCTACGCAATTATTACACAAAGATTTTAAAAACGCTATGGGCAAATATTTTGTGTAACCTTTTAAGTAATATTAATTAAATCTTCGTTTCACCTTGAAAATATTTAGATGAGACCTTACAAGTATTAGACAAATATAAAATTAATATGAAATGAATATTGCGCTCTGCATGGGAAGGTTCACTTAATTGTAAAGGCTGTTCTGTAATCTGTAAGATAATAGTATGTTATATGAGAACCCACTGATTCTAGACAAAATAAGCACTGTATTTTTTTCTGTTAAACAACATATTCATGCAAAAGAACAGATTAAGTGATCACCAACCATTAAAGGGCGGTGTATAAGCAGAATAAAAATACCTATATTAAATAAATTTACATGAGGGCCACAGTTTTGTAAAGCTCTACAGAATGATATTAAATTAACCTCTTAGATAAAATAATTATCCGTTAAGTCGTGTTAAATAAAACAAAGAATTTCACTTAATTTCATCAAATAATTCGTTCAATGTAAGTGTGGACTGCATTGCACTACAGTACCATATTTTCCAGATAACACCTTTGAAAAAATATACTTGCTAAGACAAAATAAGCAGCAATATAAAAAATTGTAAAGGTCTTAAACAACATTCATATAATTTTCGATCTGATCAAGAAGTTTTTGAAATAACTAACCTACAAACTCAAATGCTCAAAAATAGAGCCAGGTAAATATACTTTATATAATGGTTAAAATAAACTCAATTTACTCAAAATGGCAATTATAACCAATTAAAAAATTCTATTGGAAAAGTTGAATACGTCCAATTCTGCTCAACTCAAAAATAAAAAAAAATATGTATTTATTAATAATTGATTTAAGAAATAACATTATAAAATGTAAATCCATACTTTATAATGTAGCGTAAGTTAAAATAGATGTTTAGGTATTTATTTTCTTTATCTTGCCCCATTCTAAAAATTCAATACGAAGCCTAAATTCAGCTTCCAAATTGCTGGGGCTATTTTCTGGTCGTTACAATTTACACATCACTGCCAGCAAAACCTCGAGGTTATTTGCACAGTTTAACCGCAGGAGAGGCTCCGGTGTCCTGAATTATTAGAGGGAATTTGCAGGAGGAATATTTTCTTGTCACGATAATCTTCACCATCGCTGTGCGGAAAAAGGTGAAACGGGGAAGCCATTATCATTTGAATTATGTCAAACTTTTAAGGGGTTCGTTAAGACACATAAAATCTTCATCAAGGTTCATTATCACTCTCAAGCCTTCTCTGCTGTACGCCTTCATTACACCACTACAGATACGAATCAGAGAGAAAAATGGACTTGAATTAAACTGCTCGATAATTTCCAGCTTTGCGTTGCTGCCTCCAGGGAAATAATTAAATATGGCTAAGATTAAAAACAGAAATCAGGCCAGTTATGCTGCTTGCTGTTCGTTGCCATTAATTATGAGCCATAGGGAATTTTCTAGCGAGCTTTAGAAATCTGTACTTAGCATAAAGAGCCATGAAAAAGTGAATTCTCTATTGTTCTGTAATCCTCCGTCGCTTGCGCGAGGCTTTAATGGCATCGAGGGAGCTGTTCTTCACCTTATGTCAAGTATGTGTCAATTATGACCGTATTTACGACGTAAAAATCAGTGGAGGCCTACCCACTGCCGGCTCAACATTCTCCACTTAAGGCGATGGAGGGCATCTGAGCTAATCGATCGATATTTAATGCCAACGCATTTCTGGTACCTAAGACTTCTCAAGACTTAATAAAAATAAGTTCTTCAGCTTAAAGTATTTTTAAGGCACATTGAAAAGAAACTATTAATTGTGGAATATTTCTGTAAAGTCAATTTCGATCAGTTTTACAAAAGAATATACAAGGTGTTCTATTTAAAAAACCAAAGTTACTATACTGCCATGAAAAATATTTGTACAGCAAATAGAGTTAAAATAAATCTCATGAAATTCTTCTATATCTTAACGTATTTCAGAATATAATACACAGGGTGATTTATAATAGGTGTAAAATATTTACCATCTTGGTCGAGAAGGAATTTTAAGACAAAAATGTCAGATGGCCATAGGCCATGTTTCACCTAGTTAGAGAACAGAAACAATTTTAAAAAATAAATACAAAATTCAGTGATGCCTTGGAATTGCCGAAACAAACAACCGCTTTTCATTTGCTGTTGCTGTTTGTTAGTTGTAAACCCCTTCGAGTTCTTTCTTTGGGGCCTTTTGAAGCAACTGGTTTACAGTGTGGAAATAAACACACGTGAACAATTACCGTGAGATCATTTAAAAACGGGACAGAGGGTGCAATGGAATTTCTGTTTTAGATTCGAACTTTGGTTAACAGCCATTTGTCAATTTATTAACTTAACCTCTAGAGTCCTAGATAACATAAACGAGAAAAATTAAATTATAATACTAGGCGACTTAAATGCAACGGTAGGAAACAACATTATACCAGTAGTAAAACAAAGATTCATGAGGCCATACAAAACGACAATGGGGATTTACTTATAGACCGCTGTGTCCAGAACTCACTAAGGATTAATAACACGTTTTTTGAGCATGACCTTAAATACAAATACACATTTGAAAATGCACAAGGCAAAAAGTCTATGATTGACTACGTCATAACAAGTGATAAGTTTTTAACGAACCAGATCTTGTATGTAAGCACCTTGAACTCCACTGATGTAGGGTTAGATCATAGGTTATAGTGCTGGAAAAGATCCGCATGCCACACAAGTTAAAAAAGAACACAACAACCAGAGTTACAGAAAAAAATTATTTAGAATTACTACAACAAGAATCAATCAGACAACTCTATCAAGATAGATTGTGATGAAAAATCGAGCAGAACTACATAACGGAAGAAGATAACGAGGAAATAGCATGAACAAGAGTAAGACCTAATATACTTGGCGCAGCAGAGGAGGCTTTAGGGAAAAGAAAAACTGAAAGAAATGGAAAAAAAGTACAAAACACCATGGTACACTGCAGAACTGAAATAAATAGCACAGGAAAAGAAAACAGCATTCCTACGGTAGAAATAAAAACCCAGAAAACTGACAACCGTATGTCCATATAAGAAACTAAACCAATGCTAGAATACGATAGATAAAAGAATCACATTGGGAAGCTTTTACAAAAGAAATGAAAAGTGACATGTAAGGCGCACAGATGGAAGATGGAAGATGTTACGCAACAGGAAAACAGAAATAGCCGAAACAGTGAAAATACATAAAGTAGAAATCAGAAAATGGAACCAATACTTCAGAGAACTACGAGTATGTAGGGAGCAAGCACACCGACCAGGCAAGAACATACAACACGAAGGAAGCCAAGCAGAAATAAAAATTACTAAAGATGGATTACAAAAAGCCATAAAATCTCTAAAATGTAGAAAGGCGGCAGGCACAGATAATATACAGAATGAACTTATAAAATATTTTGGACAACCTTTAGAAAATGAATTAATAAAACTACATAACATTGTTATAAAGGAAACAAAGGTGCCAGAAAAATGGACGAGTAGTTTGACGGTATCAATTTATAAAAATGGAGATAAAAACAATCCGGATAACTATAGAGGTATATCCCTCTTAACTACCACCCAAAAACTCTTATAAAAAATAATCACTTATAATACCATGAGTAGTCAAAGTTATGTTGACTATTTTTGCGGTGGTGTCACGAATTAGGACGAGTGCGCTAGCACGAGTCCTAATCGAACCTAAGCGCAATAGACAGGAGTAGTTGATATGATTCAGGAGGCACGCGAGGGCTTCCATTATCAATATTAATTTGATTACGCCCTCGCCACGCAACAAGGATCAGAAAGCGGCATTAATTACTAGATCGCAAAAACCCAAAGACGCAGTTTTAACATCTGCATAACAACAGCCGTCCCAAAATTTGCAAAGAGCTACCGCATTACTGCCCAGAGCATAACCGTCATGAAAACAAAGATGACAGCGCGACAAAGGAAGTGTTCCGGGCAGTAAACCGCTCAAGAACACAGGGAAGCTGTCGCATTAATTAAAAAGGGCCAACATTACGCGAATTGAGGTGTTAGTTTTTTCCTTTTTACTAATGTTATAAGGTCAAGGTGAACATAAGCGACGCACGTATGAAATAATGTCAATCCGCCGCCGCCTGCGGTAGAAAGCACTTTTCCAAGTAGGCAAATAGGCGAAATAACAGCACCATAAAACTATAAAGTTTACGAAGGTTGCAGCGACCAGAGGAACATACAGTTTTAGGAATAAGCAGTTTTGGAAAATAAAACCCAAAGAGCACCAATAAACACCGGTACCAGATAGTCTGGAATAAAATCCGGGTATTAAACTCGCGTTCAAATCAAGGAACAATGAAAACCCACACCGCGAGGGTTAATTAAATTCAAAACACCGGCCACCGGAGGATGCAAAAATCGCCTGATCAGTGGAAGCACGGGGCAGCAATTCCGCGTGCTAAGAAGTCCGCGAATCACAACCGCGCAGCTTCTATTGTAGAAATAATTTAATTAAACCTAACTTTGTTAATATGCGGGCGAAACATGTCGAATAAGGACTCAAAATTCGAGTCTTTAGGAGACGAAAACAGTGCACAGGCGTTCGACAAGATAGCACTTCGCGCCGCGGCGTAACGAAAAATCCGCACCGCGGCCAAGCGGCTTGCATTCAAGAAAGGAAATTACAACTCGCAACTTTATTAACAGGAGAGCAAGACCTATCGAATAAAGGCTTAAAATTCAAGCCTTTTTTCCCTCTCGCTACGAGATTGATAAGCCCGCAAACGCCGCGTCATCTAAAAGATCAGCTTCACAACCGCGCGGCTTCTATTGTAGAAATAATTTAATCAATCCTAACTTTGTTAATATGAGGGCGAAACATGGCAAGTAAAGACTCAAAACTCAAGTTTTTAGAAAACAAAAGCAATGCCCATGTCAGCGACAAGATAGCGCTTCGCGCAGCGGAGATCAAAGCCGCGAATCCAATTCCTATCAAATTTGCAAACGTCCCCACTGCCGTTCAGCCAATCGTGAGCGAGGAATCGGCAAACAAAGCCGGCAAGATCTTTATAAACCCCGGGCTTCTTGAAAAAAGCACGGAGTTCCAACCAGCAGTTCAGACAGCAGCATCCAGTATCCAGCAGCTACCGCCATCGGTCCAGCCAGTCTGAGTACTCCAGCTTCAACTAAACTTAGTCGCCAGCGGTGCTCGCCGAGCTCCTGGGACTTGGAAAAAATCATCCAACCAAACTTAGTCTCCAACGGTGCTCCCCGAGCTCCTGGGAAAAAGTCGCTAAATCGAACTTAGCCGCCAGTGGTGCTCGCCGAGCTCCTGGGACTTAGTCTAATTGCCCAAGCGAAGTCGGATCCAGCCGGCCGCCCCCCCCCCCCCCAACCTCTGCCGTCATCGCCTGCCGAGTCACCGCCTCCTAGCATCGCTCAGGTGCCCCAACCCGCAGCCAGCCGGCCCGACGAGCCAGCGAGGCCGCACACCGAGCCCCAGCGCCGCCTCCAGCCCCAGAACCTCCGCCGCCTCCGGCACGCACGCCCCTCCCCACGAAAGGAAAAGCGCAGGGACAAAACACGACGACCCCACGCCACCAGAAGCTTCGAGGCGTCATCAACTAAATAGCCCATTTTTTTTGTATATATGTTCGAAAAATAAAAAAACCTGTGTAAATATCATTTTTTGTTTTATCTCTCTTTCTCTCGTGCTCTTGCACTTAGGTCTGCCCCGCCTACCGGGGAGAACACCATTGGCCGACTGAGTTGCCAGGGCCAAATCAACAAGAGTCGCCATTAGTAGTAGTTAGCCCTCGCCCGCCCTCCAACGAGGCCGCGGGACCGAGTCGTGTTATAGTGATACCACCGCAAAAATAATCTACTGAACTTTGACTAACAATGGTATTCGAGGAACTATGTAATGTACCAAACTACTTTTTCAAATTAGTTTTCAGTTAATCTAGCAACAAACTACGCAATTTCTATAGTAACAGAACACTAATATTGACTTTTTCTAATAAAAATCACATTTGTTTAAAATAGTCACTTGAATACCTTCTAGAAAGATATATCCACTGATATTTTTTTGATTGGTCAAGAAACGTCAGAATTCTGGATTTTCATTGGTCACTTTTTGACAGATGACAGGTGAATTGAATAGTCATCGAAAAACTAGAACCATACGTAAAAATTAAAGAGGAGCAACAAGGTTTCCGCAAAAACAGATCCACTTGTGATGACATATATACATAATTAGACAAATATCAGAGAAAGCGATCGAATATAATCTACCTGCCCTTGGAGGGTGTAATAAATATATTGCAAGAGAAAAACACACAACGACCCTTATCAAACTTATATACGAATTGAATACAGGAACATCCACGAGACTAGTTACAGAAGAAGGCATGACAGATAACATCCCCAACACCACTGGTATTAGACAAGAGGACACATTAAGCCCCATACTATTTAATGTAATTATGAACCAAATAATACAACACATGAGTAATTTAAGATGATACAAAATGGGTCAAAAACAAGTGAAAATAATCTGCTATGCCGACGACGTAATACTGCTTGCGAACACAGAGCATGATTTACAACGGCTATTATACAATTTCAACATAATTTCAAAAAAATATAATATGAGTATCTCAATATCCAAAACAAAAGCAATGGTGTTATCAAGGGTAATACCACAAGCAGTGGATATATTTTTGACAAATATTTTGTCGTTTCCATGTAAATTATTGCGATTAAATTTCACGATACAAAATCACATCAAAAATGTCACGAGCCGAAGGCGAGTGACATTTAAATGTGATTTTGTTGAGTGAAATTTGCAATAATTTCTATGGAAATGGCAAAATATTTAAAAAAATATATATCCACTTCGAGTGGTATTTCGGACGACTATTTAACAATATTAATACATAACGATTAACTTTATTGAAAAATAATCCAACAATTAATATAATTATTCATTCTCAATTAAATTCAGCGGAATACTTCCAAAACACAGCATTTTAAAATTTTTAAAACAAGCCACACAGTTTGTTGGGGTTTAGTGTTACGTAACTTAGCGATATCACTAAGGACAGAACATCGTTGCTAAGTGATACTTCACAACAAGGCTATTTATTTTTTGAGTACGCACATTGTTTTGTGAATATTTTGCATGGTGCCCAATATTCAGTGATATACTGCTGTTATTGGTTGAAAAAAGCAAATGTCTGCAATGTGATTGGCTTATACAGGGTGTAAAAAAAGTCTGGAGTATAGCAAATATTTCAAAAACTACCGGAGATGAATTTTTCAAAATTAGCAGACTTATATAGGTAAAAACGGCGCATCTAGGAAGGACAAAACCGTTTCTGTAACTGTACAGGGTGAGTCAGAAAAAATACCAACTTTTGTATTTTAAATTGGACACCCTTTATATTAACGAGGAATCAAATAGTCCTTCAAAAGACAAATTCAACGATATAGGGTTTGACGGATTTATCTGTCAAAATGGCAAATGTGGGGTGACTTAAAGAATAAGGTTTACAACAATAGATCGGTTAATATTGAAGCTTTAAAGGATCATATTAAAAATGAGATACGTCAAATTTGATGGGATACTTTTGACAACGTCTTACGAGAATTTAAAGACAGTATCCCATAGAATTTGACGTATTTCTTTCTAATATGATCCTTTAAAGCTTCAATATTAACCGGTATATTGTTGTAAACCTTATTCTTTAGGTCACCCCACATTTGTCATTTTGAGAGATAAATCCGTCAAACCCTATATCGTTGAATTTGTCTTTTGAAGTACTATTTGATTCCTCGGTAATATACAGGGTATCCAATTTAAAATACAAAAGTTGGTATTTTTTCTGACTCACCCTGTACAGTTACAGAAACGGTTTTGTCCTTCCTAGATGCGCCGTTTTTACCTATATAAGTTTGGCAATTTTGAAAAATTCATCTCCGGTAGTTTCTGAAATATTTGCTATATTCCAGACTTTTTTTACACCCTGTATGTTATAGTGTTGAATAGTTAAAGAAACCTATACGATGCAAGCTAATAGTAGAGGATAAGCTTATCGCATGTGATGAATTTTAACTATCTAGAAGTTGAAATTTCAAGCCAACGAAACTCACATGGGGAAGTAAGGAAACAGGCGCACAAAGGAGCTAGAGTCTCAGGATATTCAAGAGGTATAACATGGAAAAATAAATATTTACATAAAGACACCAAGGTTAAGATATATAAGACAATAGTGAGACCAATCCTGACATATGGTGCTGAAACGAGATCAGATACAGCAAGAACAAGGCAAGTACTATAAACAACGGAAATGAATACACTAAAAACGACTTGACAGAATCAGGAACTAGGAGGTAAGAGAGAAATGTCAGATAATGGATATAACAAAATCTGTAAAACAAAGACGAAGACACTGGAATGAACATATCGAGAGAGCAAGCAATGACAGATTAATAAAAATAGCGGGAGACTGGAGACCCTGAAGCAAAAGAGATCCAGGACGACCACAAAAGAGATGGGTAGATAGTATGGGAACTTCTACAGAGTCCACTCCACAATTGTGTGCCAAGAAAAACAGGCAATTGCCTACTATAAAAGATGAAGAGGAAGAACACTTACTGTAATTTTTGAAGTTTAGGAAAGCTTATGTATGTTTGAGGTTAATATAATGAATTGACAAATGGCTGTTAACAAAAGTTCGAATCTAAAACCGAAATTCCATGGCACTGTCTGTTCCGTTCTTAAATTATCTCACGGTACTTGACCGAATAACAATTAGATTTAATGAAATTCGTCAAGATGATGCACTAATAGCACGTGGTTCGCAGATTTCATGCTTGCATTCGAGTACAAGGAGAACATTCTGAAGAACTAAATATTATAAGCAAATTCTTCTTTAATAAAAGTGACTGTAATTGCACGGTACATAACAATTATGAAATGACGCCGTAGGACGTTTTTGATAACATGTCAAGTGCACTTTAAGCATGAGTTCTCATATAATATTGCTTCTGCGACCTTAAATTTGCTGTTATTAATCCATAAATATCGATTCAACAGACAAGATGTTTTTTACGAGTATAATGGTGGTAATAGAAAATGGCAGTGGATAGACTACCGATACCCGTGACTATTGCTAGAGCCGGTAGTTGACAAAGATAGTTATCAAAAGTAATTAGTAAAAATTTTACTTTATTCGTTACTTGATGCTTTCATTATTTAAAACGCTTTACTTTTAAAGAAGAAAATAAAATAACTTTATAAACTCACTGAAAGCACGCTAATCTATAATATGTCATTTTTAGTTCGATAAGCTATAGTCAAAACGCCTACTTTTAGTTAGCGCGAGTAAAAATACATGTATAACACAAGAGATTCTACAAAAAAAATGTTTGTTTTTAGATTTATGACAAATGATGGTCTAACACATGTTCTAAAACGGATAAAAATAAGAAGGCTTAAGAAACAACTTGAAAAAGTGAGTTCTTGGGTTTAATGGAAGAACAGGCATTTTGGAAACTAATCATTGATGATACTTGCGTTTATACAATCTTCAAATGAATCGATAAAGCAAAGATAGTCTTAGATCATAGAAACATAGTACAATTTATTGATCTATTTTGTTAGTGCATGGCCTGCACATACAGGTTGGAAGTAAAGTAACGGATAAATTTATTAACGTCGTTGATATTCATTTTTATGAAAAAATCTCGAACGGGTGTAGCAATTTTGACCATAGGGAATATTTTCAGCTGATTTTCAGTTTCTTATGTATTTTTTTTCATGATATGCCGTCATGGACTTTTTTTAAACAACAACCTATATCTGTTTATTATTGACTTCGGTAGTATTTTTTATCCCATTTCGAATGGTATAAAATTTTCAATATGTTCCATTTGGATAAACTCGAGAAAAATAACCTTAAATTTAAATATAAAAAACCAATGAAATAAGCAAAATAAATCTAGTTACCGGTGGATAATACACAAAAGATTAGTTACATGTCAGAATTAAACAATTTGTAAATGCCATAACAAAATAATCTTTAGCAAACTATTTTACTAATAAAAATGGTACAACTAAGCGAGACGCAAAGAATTTAATTTTTTATTATTTATTGTTATATTTTTCAATTGTTTTTTTAAATTTCAATAAAAACGAATGTGCGATCAATGACTTTCCGTCAAACGTAGGTAACTAGATTCATTTTTCTCATTTCATTGGTTTTTAATATTTAAACTTTAAGACCATTTTTCTCGATTTTATCAGACGTGACATATTGAAAATTTTATATCATTGAAAACAACATAAAAAGTACTATCGAAATCAATAATAAAATATGCAGGTTTAGTACAGTCAAAATAAATTTTGACCTGGGAAAAATTGCAACACAAATGATTTTTTTTTGCATTATACTGTGAAAAGTGTGTATTTTAACATACTCAAAATCCCCATTAATCCCGGCTCGGGGAATCAGTCAAAATCCAATATGGCGGCTGAATTTGCCTTTTTCTCGATTTTGCTGCATTTACTGCCGTAAAAAGATAGTGCGCACTCAAAATAGGTACTTATTATGTACTGAAGCATGCCATTTACATCAACTAAAAATCCCCATTAATCCCGGCCCAGGAAATCAGTCAAAATCGTAGATGGGGCTGAATTTGCCATATTTGTCATTAATATACAGGCAGTTCTTATATAAATAAAATGATTACATGTATTGTGTATTACACATTGTGTATTACACATTACATGAACTTTTATTACACATCAGACGTACAAGAACAAGAACACGCAATTTCAATGTACTAGGGGTGATCCCTATGCTCCGTCCCCGACCAACTTCTGGTTAGAAAATTAAAATTTATATCACCTTATTTTTCTACGTAATCTCCTGTAAGCCTAATGCATTTATCCCACCGATGCTCCAGCACTGTAATGGCTTCCTGGAAGAAGGATTGTCCAATCTCTGCAAACCACTGGTTTAGAGCATCTGTTACTTCATTATTGCATGAAAATTATACACAGTTTTCACAGTATAATGCAAAAAGAATCATTTGTGTTGCAATTTTGCCCAGGTCAATGGTATTTTTACACTATTTTGACTGTACTAGCTGTTATTTAAAGAAAAGTTGATAATTTCATAACTTTTAAAACAAACGACGTAGCAACATAAAAGTGGTTGTAGTGTCCTATAATTAAAATCGCTATACCTCTTTAAGATTTTTTCATAAAAATTAATATCAACAAAGTTAATGAATTTATTCGTTACTTTATTTCCACACTGTATACATTAGAATAAATAAGATAATAGGCTCCTGGACAACATTATGTACATATACACTTTCATGTCCCCAAACATGCCACATAACTCACTTGGCTCTTCTCAAAGCCACACAAAGACAAAAGCTCTTCTATTTAGTGCGTCGGTCTCAAATTATGACTTCAGTTTTTTCTATAGAAAGTTTGATTGAGGCTATCATAATGGGGTTAAAAAGGCACATTTTAAGATTAGTTTGATATAATACATACGGTGTCCCAAAAATTTTGACTCAAAAAAGTATGCATTTTTCAATGGAACAACCTGTATTTCTTTATGCCTATTTATGCCTCTATAAGTTCTACATTCAATTCTAACTTTTCTTTTAAATTGCTCTTAGCGTTTCCGAATTATGAACGTTTAGTATTGTTTTGTCAATATGAAAGCTTGATCATTTAAAACGTCACATGCTGTGATGTGCCCAATACAAGTTGAGACTTGCAAATTGAGGGATGTTCGTAACACGAATGTAGCTTTCCACTAAATACACTTTAAATTTTTTATCTTGATAGATAATATGTCAGAGGTGGAGCATAGGGATCAACCTTCGCAATTTGGGTTAAATGGCTATAATTTTAGGTTTAATATATGTAATTAATTTTTGCCACACTTCTCATGGACACTCTGTATAACGTTTTAAAATAGTATTTTATTATCAGTTACAATATATTACGGGATTATTATTTTTCCTGAAAAATGTTTGACCGAAAGATTGTTGCTTTGGTAAACTCCGAGGCATCATGACATGATCAAGATCCCGAGCGACAGCGGGAGATTTTGTAATGACATTTGCCGAGAAAGGTTACCTATAAGCAAGAAGTCTAGTTCAAATTTTACCTGCAAAATAATGAAACCGAAATATATTTGATCAGACTGTTTGCCAAATAAGAAAGCTGTTTTAATTACTTAAAAAAATGTAAACTGTTAAACAATTGTCATTTTTACTTCCTTCGTCTTTCAGTATTGTAATCGCGAAAAAATCACCTTCCGAGTTTTCTTCAGATCTTCACGTTTCAGGGTCCCTAGATGACGAAAAACAGGTTTTCTTAATTTCGTCTGTCTGTCTGTCGGCGGTATAACTCAAAAACTATTTGTTGGAGGAAGATGATATTTTCCATACACATTATATATGTACCTGTAATGAAACCGGGAAAATTTTATACAAATATATATAGGGTGAGCACTTTAAAAAAGTTTGAGTTCTTAGCTAGGACTTTTTTAATGCTCTAAAGTGAAATAGGTAATTTCCCTAAGAAATGCTTAAAATGCGTTAACATATATACGAGGCTTATGGGATGTTTTCTTTCATAGTAGTTTTACGAAAAAGTGTACTAGCTAGCACTTTTTAATACCGTGAAATAAAATAGGTAATTTCCCAAAGAAATTATTATTAACGCATGTTTTAAAACGCGATCAGGTAGGTTGCTTTCACCGGTTTTTCCATAAGGTTACTTTGAAAACAAAATAAAAGCAGGCCTCTTAACCAGATTGTTTTAACACTTCTTTTACATATTGAATGCGTAACAAATGCAACTCCTGATGTTACGTGTGCATAAGCCCTGAGCGCAATTGTCAATTCGGAGAAGTAAAGAAGTAAGCATTCGGTTTTGTTTGTTTACGTCAGCTTTCGCAGCTCCGTGTTCGGGAAGCACTCGCAAAGTCGCCACTCCATCTGAAACCAACGGATACTTTTTTCCAACTTTCAGGTACTCCATCCGAACTGGTTGGGACCCGCGAAGGCTCTAGAATAAACGAGTACTCGGTAACGAATACAAAGTAATGGATACTACAACAAAAAGTAACGAATAGTTACAAGTACCGAAAAGTAACGAAAGTTGACATCACTACTATGCAGATGCGAACGGTTCAAACCTCAGCGGGATACATTTTCTTTTATTTGAAAATTTATTTAATTTATTAGAAACGTGAAGATATTTTTACTCCTAACCTAATTTGATTTTAAAAATTATTTAGTGTCACAATGTCAACGAGAGAAGTTCTGGGTAAAGCCTTTTACACTTTTTTCTATTGGTAATAAGGAAATGTAGTCGTGCGGAGCTATTATCAGGGGTAATATAATAAGTAGTATGCCTATTATCGATTATTTTTGATGAATATTATAAGACGTGTTGTATTTTCATGCATTGGGATTATAGCGAATTGATATTCTTAAAAAATTATAGATTATTAGGCATACTACGAATTATATTTAGGAACAGAATATAATAATTTAAAATGTATAGAAGAAAGAGCGTAATACTATTTTATTACCTTAGTGTCAATGCTAATGATCAATATTTTACGGAAATACACTTTTTGTAGCTTTTTATGTTTAAAACGTGCGACCTAACCTTAAAAAATCAGTTGACATGTCTAAATTAGTTCATTCGACACTTGAAACAATACGTTAGTTCGTACCAAATCGAAAATCGCTAGTCGCTATATTGTCAGTATGGTAGAAGATATTATAGTTTCACTTAAATATACCAAGGACTTCTCGTTGTTATCACTCTATTCTTAACGTGATTGGTCGAAATTTGAAAATTGGATATCAAATCATTGTTCCATTTGATATAAGGGAAATAGTCTACAAAGTAGTATTTATCCAATTTATCGTGTTTTTGATTCTTCTGACACTTTAAATGTTAGTTTTGAGAACACACAAACAGCATGGTCTATAGTACGTTAGAAAAAAGTGAGGTGTTAATTTACAATACTGTTGCCAATTTGACAGTTTATAGGGCTCATACCGGGTGTCTTAAAATGAATTTCATCTAGAATGCTTTGAATTTCCCATAATACAATACCAATAACAATCTAGCGGCAAATAAAAATTTACATGCAAACAAAATTCAAAATACACTAGATGTAATTACTTTTAAGACACCCCGTATATCTCAGTAAGCAAACTGGCAGATTAAAAGATAACTATTTCAAGCATCAGGACAGGTAGTATTATAACGTGGTAGAATTTTATACGAAGTCTCTTGTATCCCGTATTCAAACATCAGTAAGTTCTATGGGTATTATTCTTTATAATAACCAACTATTTTTATCCCTTTCCAATAATAAAACCGGCTTTCGTTTCTGTTTCATTGCAATTGAAATGTATTAACACTAAAATTAAAGAATTTTGGAGATTATCTTTTGAACAGTCCTATCAGTCAATAGTAATGAGAAAAATAAATAAAATCGACCAATAGCATCAAAATTACACTGACTATTTGCTAGTAGCATCAAAATTACGCTGACTATTTGGTAGTAGCTGATTACAGCGACTATTTTTTCACAAACCATTCAAATTGTTCTTCTGCTGTAACACAACTAGCTAAAAGTGGAGCAGGTGAGCAGCAGTTGTTAAAAATAACAGGACACTCATCTGGAAGCTCCATCAAACCCTATCTACAACTTGGACTATTTAAAAAATAATCACGCCGAATTACATTCCTGGTAATATTTTTTTTAACAATTGTAACTAGATTAGCACTCATCTTTATTGCTATTAAGAAATACCACTCGTACAATAACAAAGATTCGTGAATTTAGTTAAAATTATCACCACTTATGTAATTACTGTTGATTATTTTTTTACAAGAAAGTGTGACATAAGTCAAATTTTTAAATTTCAAAAATTTCGGTGCTGCCAAAATCGGCAAGCAGAAGTTCCAAAACAGAATTTAAACAAGGTACCAACTTGACAACGTTTTGACAGTTCACAAGTTTTGTGAATGGATAGTAGCTGTGTATTTCTTACTAAATTATTGTTAGCATTGGCAATGTAATATGAATTAACTCAATCACTAGTAGAACTTACTTTAAAATAATTTCTTATAGGTACAATGGATTCGGGGGCTGCACGAACTGACCGGGATCTTTTGTTTTGAAAAACATCCAAAAATAGAAATTCGATACATTTCTGAGTCATTTAGAGATGGGAGCAGATGGGCCCCGCGTTTATTTCCGGAAGCTTTGTTCCAAAGCTTTTTACTTTACTGCAATCTGGTTTATGAAACCGTAACTCCATCTCGCACGTGCCGGTTACGCTTCATTTGCCCGAGAGAGCGAAATTATTCCGTAAATTATTTGGAGCAGAAATTGTATAAAAATATATGGGACTTCGTCTGGGTGCGAATGAAAAGGGGTAGAAAACCAACAGGTATTATTTAACAGAGCTCGCGGAGTAGAGTAACGCAGTTTTTAATTAAATATCTGCAGTATTTAATTAAATTTATGGAGTCGGCGCCAATTAAAATCGCATTTGTTTTGTAAAATTCTACAGTTACGAGTTTCCATATTTTTAGACGATAACACATTGAATTAGATTTCCATGCAAATTTGGTATTACAACCGCAATAAATTTTGAATGTTGATTTGAATTTGCTACTGTCAGAAATGATTTAAAACTTCTGGTTTAAAGTGTAATAACAATTACGATAACTGTTGCAAGTTTAAAATATAGAGTATAACCTTTATATGACTTCTTTCGAACATTCAAGAAACATTTCATCGTCTAATATTTTATTAAATACTAAAGATTATGTATTAATACTAAAGTTTAATGCGAAATTTGAATACATTTTGGTTCTCAGATAACTGCACATTTTACTTATAAATGTTTGAGGAGGTGAAGCTTTTGCTCTCCATTTAAAACTCTTTCCAGTTAGAGTGCCTCATATATTATTTAAGAAGAGGCCTCATTGTGCAAAGAACTTGTTTGTTAAAGAAGGAAATTGTTCTCTTGTTGAGTTAGAACAATGCGCGAGTTGGAATAAAGCAGCAGCTCTTTGATGTGCTGCTACTCCATTAAATTAAGTAAACCACTTAGGCGCCCTGAAATATTTAATTCCAAGTGAAATAAGAGCTCTTCTAGTGCATTCTTCAACTGCTACGGACGTTTCACTTAAGCTTTCAAAACTTTAATAACAAGAAACAGAACGAAAATGGAACAGTTTGTATGACTTTTAATTTTTACTTGCTGGAATTGTTACAGAGAAAAAACGCCGTCAATTAACTAAAGCAGAGACAAAATGAAATCGCCGTCGTAATTGCTTTTTAACGTACTTATTTAGTGTTTAAGACGTTATAATCAACATCAAAGGCTCTGCATTTTCTATTTCGAATTACACAATTTGTAAGAAAATTGAATACAGACGAAGAAGGCGTCAAAAAACCCGGCAGAACTGCTTTAGCTCTCCATTTATATGCATTAGATAGAGCCAGTGATATTAGGAAGAGAGATTAATCTACTGCGTGAATCGATTAAATAGTCGGTTCGGGATATTGAATTGCTCCCGAGCAACGCAGTAAAGTGAGATTATGGTGATCTTGCAGAAGACGTTCGATTCCTCGATTAACCCTAAAAAAATTCATTGAAAACTGACTCGACGACAAAGTCGACTGAATACCATTATTTAAATTCAACATTTCATTATTCCGTGCTGTATTCTTGTCCTTCGCTTTTCACTTTCAGAAAACTTCTCAGTTTACTCTTTTATTTAGCTTTAAATTTTTAAAGTTGACTTTTTGCAAAAGACTTTGGAAGGAGTTGCAGTGTATGTCCCTTGTGACAAAATAGTCTGGAACCAATTTACATCAATGTTTGCTCAAGTAAAATTATAAGCTTCATTTGGCAGCTGATACGTATGTGCTATTAAAAACACAAAATAGTCTTGTTCTTACCTAAAAATAATTATCAATTAAGAAAACAATGTAAATTGATTTCGGAGGCTTTCACGGCCATTTTCATTAAGTAAAAAACGACTTCCGGAATTGGACCGTGTCATTATTAAGATCGAAGAACTCAACGTTCCGCCCACTTTTGTGATACTGACCATAAGATCCTTTTTGATGAAACTTCCATCATCTGCAAATCCCCATTCTTCTTTAGCAGAAATATTCGCGAAGCCATTGAGATTTACAAACACCCTAACAATCTCAATTGAGACAATGGCTTTCCTCTTCCTTCTATGTGGAAAATGCTAATTCCTAAGCCCCGCCCACCAACACAGAACCGCGACGGCATTTGTTGAACCGCGTCGGCGCTTGCCTATAAATTCTCGCCTTTGTCCTTCCGATCGTTAGTCGAGTTTCGCCTCTGGCGTGGCTTACACGTTGAGCTCTTCTATCCCTTCTCTTGCAAAACAGTTTCGCCTTTGGAGCGGTTAACAAGTTGAGTTACCGTGCTCTTTTTGCTTTTTTCTTCCTGATAATGCTCCTTACGAAAGTGGGCAAAACGTTGAGTTCTTCGACCTCAATAATGACACGGTCTAATCCCGGAAGTCGTTTTATACTTAACAATCTCAATTGTTGCTTTTCAAAAGCATCATTTTATGTACTACAAAACCTTTATTAAAATAAAATTACCTCTATATTAAAAGTAATATTATCTAATTAGTTGCTTTTTACTTCCCTCGCCTAAAACCTGAAACAAGTATTGTAATTGCAAAGCAATCACTTTCCGAGATTTCTTCAGATCTCTCTGCCTGCCTGTTGGCTGTATAACTCAATAACTATTTGTTGGAAATAGACAATATTTCGAATGCAGATATTATGAAACCGAGATAATTTCCGAGAAATATATACAGGATGAGTGCCTTAAAAATGGAATTTTTGTTTATTTTTGATTTAACTGAGAAGTAGATGATAGTAATAATTTACACATAGCTGAGGCTTTATCATTGTCGAAAACGGAACCTAACAGGTACCGGGTAAACAACACAAATTGGACAAAGTATCACGGTGTCTTTATAAAGCAGCAGAAGTTTGTACATTTCGAGCACGGTCGTGGCTCAGTTGTTTAAGCGGCGAACCCAAGCGGCGGTTTAAAAACTGGGCTCGACATATTTGCCTGCGAGCGCTGCGTTCGAATCCCAGCGCACTAATTTTTTTGCAAATTGATGTAATTGGAGCGAAAGAAGTTCCGTGTAAGCCCCGTTGCATTTTTTTTTCATATTTCGATAACGAATTAATCTCACTTTACACATCGTTAATTAAATCGCTTTAAGTCAATAAGGTATATTGCTACTGCTTATGTTTCACTTCCTTCCGTCACTAGATATAAGAGAGATAATGTTCAAAGTGTGACTCGCACATACAGATTTATCAAGTTAATCTCAAAAGTCGGCTATTCGTAATACCTTCGAGCCGATGTTAACTAAAATCGTGTAATATATTCTACCCTGAATATAAATTGAACATTTTCTGCTTCCATAGCTGCTGCAAACTGCATGGAGTCTTACATAATCATTATTAATCGGGATTAGAGCGTAACACGTTCTTTTTGTTCTAGGAAATTTCACCGGGCTCACTAGTTCCAGCACTGAATGGTAAGTTTATTTGAGAGTAATCCTTTTATTTTGTGTTAGTAATGTAGTGTAAGCTAAAGTAATTTCACTGGTAATTCTCTATAATTTCCATAAGTAAAGCTAGGGTTACTTATTAAATTTAAACCTGCAAATAAAAGCTTTTTAGTGCTCAACCATTCTACTTAAAGCGCAAGCAAGTCGTTGTTCTGAGTTGGTGATATATAATAATAATAATAATAATAATAAACACATTTATTTCCAGTACTTACACCAAAAATTACATAATAAAAAAAAACTTAATAGGACAAGTGCGGAAAAGGGGCATAGTTCAGTTGACATGATATAATATCAGGTCAACTGGTCTACCACTACATCCCGTGCAGAGTGACAGAATTATTAATAAATATGAATTTAAATTTAAAAAAAAAAACTTTAGTAGATCGATATCAAGTGCAATTTATTGTAGCAAAAAGAGCTGTTTTTTAAAAGAATTTTTAAAAATAGTTATAGACAAATTTCTTAACTTTTTGGAATTATATTATTATTGTAGTGGACAATGTTGTACGAATATGACTTTTTAAAGAAAAACGATTTAAAACGTGGGATCGACATAGAAGATTTATCTCTTATATTAATATGATGGTCATCACTTCTGTAAGAAATCTTATCATACAAGTAGGCCGGAGCACGACATTGTATAACTTTAGTATATAGCACAGCAGTATGCAATTTCCGTCTATTGGACATATTCAGCCAGCCCGCCTCTTTGAGTTTATGAGAGATGTGTTGCCCTCTTCTAATACCAAACACAAATCTTAAACAAGAGTTTTGAGTACACTGAATTCTTTGTTTAAGTCGTACTGTCAGAAAAGAATCAAATAAACTGTCACAATAGTTAAAATGCGACAAGACTAAAGCATCACATAATAAGATTTTCATATCTCTACTTAGACAATAGCGATTAGCGTAAAGTAATTTTAGATTATAGTGAGCTTTCTGTATACAACTAGAGATATGATGTTCAAAACGTAAATCATTGTCTAAAATTACACCTAGATTTTTACAAGGACTTTTGTGCGGTAGTACTTCATCACCCACTTTAATTTCTATCAAAGCTGAAGACACGTCTTTCATCCCATTCTTACCAAAGATCATAACAGATGACTTCGACGAATTGATATGCAGCGAATGCTTATTGCTGAATTCCACAAGGCTAGATAGGTCTTCATTTACTAGTGACACTGCTTCAGCTAAGTTATTAAAAGGAAACGAATAATACATCTGTGTGTCATCTGCATACATGTGAAATTTGCAATAACTTATACAAGAACCTATATTACATGCATATAGAGCAAACAGAAGTGGGTCCAAGATCGAGCCTTGCGGAACGCCTGCTGGAATAGGAACTACGTCAGATATATTCTGCTGATATTTCACCATCTGCTGTCTATTTGCTAGATATTTGTCAAGTAAGTTTACAGCTGAATTATCAAAGCCTATAAATACGTATATTTCATTCTAATATTATTTCGAATATTATTGCTTGAATGTTATTTAATAGATACGAAACAGCGTTGATTGGGCTACATGCTAATTGCTTAAGAATCTTATTCAGCTTTTCCTGCAACCACTTCTAACCGTCTTCTTATACGAAGGACTGCGCTCCTTGTGCTCACCATATCACTATTTGTTAATAGGCTTTGGAAATTTACTCTTTTTAAATGTTTGTAGATAACTCTATGATGTTAATCTTTGCCGCATATTGTCGTCTTCCTCTTCCTTCTTTCGTTAGGCCATGCAGGTTTTCCTTTCATGACAGCTGCAATTTTCAAGGTCTCTATGCTGAAGTCTATATGCAGCTATGCTTCCATATCTTTGGGCATGCCTAAATTGTCCAACCCTTCTTTCCCCTACCATTCTTGGTAAACGCTGATTGTCCGTCCAATCAACATGGGCGTTCGATTCTTTCCTTCTGGTTTCTAATGTTTTTGATATGTAAAGTCTCCTCTATATTTAATTTACATCTTAGTGGTTCTCAATATTGTATCAAATATTTTGTTTTGTCACATATTATCGTTTATAGACATATAACGAGTAATGATGTACACTTTTTAGTACCCTAAAATTGTTGAGCTAGTTTTATATTAAAGGGTTTTATATAATCTTCTTATACAGGGTGATTTATTGGCTTATTAACAAACTTGAACTCTTAAGAAAAAAGGCTGACATAAACAGAATCTCAAAAATTCTTTGTGTTCGTTACACAGTGTTAGTTTTCTAAAAAAAATCGATTTTTCTTGTACTTCCGTTATTAGAGCGGCTATTTAAACCAAAATTGATACAGAAAACGTCATGTTATAGTTCTTTTGGTACATATTATTTTCCGAATTCCTTATCTTGACTTTTTTTTGTAAAAACGGTGAAATAAATTTAAAAAATAAGTTTACCAAGTTGAAATCAGAGGGACACTTTCTGTTTAGAATTAAATGTCTTGTGTTAAAACGAGTTCGCTTTCTACACGGTGCCACTCTTTTTCTGGTTAAATTTGTAGCACTTATTAACCATGTTTCCCGCATTAGTAAATTGTAGAGCCTGAAAAATCACATATAGGGCATCCTATCCAAGTGTACTATGTACCAAATTTGGTGTAACTAGATGGATTAATAAGAAAATTATAAGAAACAGACGATATCTTTTAGAAAATCTGAACACCCCGTATATCAAATACGAAGAATTTTTGAATACCGGTCTATATGAAATTTTTAGTGTCAATTTGCGTCTTGTCAAGGGCGTACTTTCTGGATAGGTTGTAAAAATATAAGATTCGAGGGGGCACAACACGAAAGCGTTTGGTGATGTTACATTGCATACTTCTTGAAAGATCAAAACGTTATCTGTGGCTAGTTGTAAAGAGGATGAACCAACACCCACGGTACTGGCTGTTTTTGGGGTCTGCGATGCAGAGCGGGAGAGGGGGGAGAGTTACAAAGGTGTAAAGGTGAGGTGCGTTTGTAGCAAATTGGATGTTCGTATAAACAGGAGGAAAATGTCGAATTTGGATTTTTGGCAGTATGTGGATGAATCTATGGGTTTTTAAGAATTTTGCGGCCCAGGTGGATTTGAGAGTTGCAAAATGGGGAAAACGTTATAATTATCAGAAAAACCTTAAAATCAATATTTGTGTGAAATTCAATGTTTGGAGACTTTCTACTGGTGGATTATATTTTTTAAGAGAATTCTACATGCGCTTGTAAGGAGGGGGGATTTTTTGTCTTATTTTTCGCATTTTTAAATAAAGAAACTGTGGAGTTTTTTTTATGCTGGCCCTTTGTGAAATGGTAAATATGCAAAAAAATATTAAATAGCGTGATACTAACGGAATGTGAAATTGTATTTGTTTCTAACATGAATAATATTTCGTGGGGTTATTCCCACTTTGGCAAACCGTGGTAGAATGGTAGACGGCCACTGACAGGGTTGAGATGTTAGTGTCAGCTATCGGTACTAAAACGTAATGCGGGATTGTAATTGATTGTAATAGAAAAAAATGCGAAAAAGTTATTTAGTTTAGACAATGTAAAAGCTCCCCAAACAACAAATCCTTTTAAAATGTATTTATTGAACAATATACACAAAACACCTATCGTCTAAACAATGGAAAGATCTATTCGCATCTAATATTTTTTTCACACTGTCCCGTTCCTCCTAATAAAATCAGTAACATAGTTGCTCCAGTAGTTATATTTGCTATTAAAGCAAGTTTATGAGTAAAAAAAAATAAACTAGCAACAATAATATGTGGAGCCGCCTAGCGGATGGCTTATAATTCTCAGAACTCCTTCAAAACAGCTAACAAATGTAACAAAGAATGACTCATATAAGCAATAGGTACAGTTTATATAAAAAGATTTGAATGTAATATCGAATTCAATATCTTTATCTAATTGCAGACTAATATTAAATTGTACAAGAAGCTGAGAAGGTTCAAAATTGTAGTACGTATTATTTATTGATAATTTGCTATGTAGTAGAATATCGCAGTAACGTTTCACTTGGTGTATAATAAACAACAATAATAACGATAAGACAAATTTTAAAACTTTTCTTTATTTCTATCCCTTGCAAATTTTATGTACGACTTGAAAATTGGTCAAGTTCATTTTCAATGCATTAGCGGAGGTTGGTAAATTGTAACTTCTGTAATTTTTTTATTAAAATTACATCAGCTTTCATCTGCCAAATTTAGTTAATAAGTTAGTAAATCACCCTCTATATTTCCCCAGAGTCGTGATGTTGCTTGATGTCGATAAGTAACACATGACTGACGAGTGATATTTTTTTAAAGATATTCTAATAATTGGCCTCCTCTTACGCAGCGCTGGTATTCTACTATATAGAACCATCTCAACTTAATAAAATTCTAATTAAATTTGGACTAATATTTAAAAACATTATAGAAACAACAAATATAAAAACAAGCAAAGTAACTCGATTAATATTTAAATCGATATGCAGGATATATATTTCTGTATTATTACTGGTATCTGGTATTATTATTTTATATACTGTGCCCAATAGTTCCTCTGCAGTTCATGAATGCATACTGTATAGTTTTCTTTTTTTGGTATACATGGACCAATACAGTGATCTTCCATTCTTGTAACATGTCTTCGGCATTCCATCTTTGTGGCAACATTGTGACCTTTGGTGTGCAGTCCATCGTCGCCATATTTAATAAATTATCCATAGTCATCTACATTGCCTTCCAGTATGGACATTTCATAAAGTGTCTTGAAATTAGTCTCCGAGTCATAATAAAGAGTGCTGCCTATAAACCTTCTCGCGATAAAGATTGTCGGTATACTTTGTATAAAGGTTCTTACAGCCAATTGCCCGCTATTCGTTCATTCATTAATTAAAGATGAAAATTACGACCAATTTAATGTTACTGAAACTATTCCCTAATTAGAGCAGACGCTAAAAGCCAAACGAAGCAGCGCTTCACAATTAACGATAGATTGAATGTCAGAGTTAATGATTCGACCAGTATTTTAGTAATTCTAAAAGGGTGAAATAAAAATAATATTAAATTAAACCCGAAAAAAGTACTAAAACTACTTCTAAAACACAACTAACGTCGTGTCGTCTCTGAGCACTGTTAAAGAGTTCCTCCACCGGTAGCATTCAACACACCTTATCAAAAAATTAATTATCTTGGTGGAAACGTTCATAACTAAAAAGTCAATTGCTTTGCAGCTTTTATCCAGTCTTCTGCACATGATCAATTCCTGTCGACAAATGATCCGATGATGATCATCTACCATATCTTATTAAAGAGCATTTTATTAATAATCTTTAAGCTATAAAAAGTATATACTAAAAGTAGGTAAAGCAAGGATGAACTAATGAGATGTATAAAATACAGTATAATCTACCTAACTTTCTTAATCGCATACGCAATTGATCGATCGTTTTTCTGATTGTTTCATATACTCAGTAGAAACATTGTTGAACAGGTCAAACAGGTCATCTACAGGGCGAACCAAAATAAAGCTGATCGCGGGAGCTAATGAAAAATATGACTACTGTCTCTACACTGCACTTTATAGAGCTACATTTGAACTACAATAAACTATATTATTAGCGCATGCGACTTTAACGCAGTATAAAAGTTATAAGCTAGGCAAATGTGCAAGAATATGCAATTTAAGCCAAATTTATAGATCAAGTTGACACGCAACATCAAAATAACACGAAGAGAAATTAAACAAGATGTCAAAAATGAATTTAAACTTCAAATAAATTTGACAATTTTATGCCAACAAAAAGCATGCTACAGATTAGGCAAGTTTTATTGTTTTCAGTGGCTCTCGCGATCAAGCTTATTTTTCATCTTTCTTCACTAGAGGTTTCAGTACTTGAGTTAGTGAGAAGGACAAAGTTTAAATAACTTGTTTTTTTTTCTTAACCCGATACCCTATACCATAGGTTTTCTTTCAAACTGTTATCCACTTGCATTTTCGTTTTTGCATGTCTTGCGATTTACAATAGTACTCTTAAAAATTATAACACTTTCGTGTGGGGTTTAGGTGTTTGTATTTGACTAAGCGGAGTATATTTATGCAATAATATTTCATTAGCAAAACAGTCGCCATAAATCAGATTTTCATGTTCTTAAATATACTTTTTTTCATACAAAAAGTTATTAAAATTCAGAAAATTTGCACATTTAAAAAAATATTTACTGCTTACAGATGCATTGACGTAAGTGCCTGTTTATCAAAATGCATTGCTGCAGATTTCTCACAATTAACTATTAGCGATCGTATTATTTCCATTTGTTGCTTTACTTCGCCAAAACGGTTATAGATAACATTACACCTGAAAGCTTAATTAATTTTCCTCTAACTAGTTATCACCAGATTTTGCGCCCATCACATAGGTGGACTCTAACTGAAATAATACCCGTCTTTAAAATAGCATTGTAAATAAATAAGTTACACTAGAAGCATTTTTTGACGTTGTTAAGAGTGTTCAAAATTGTGTACAAAATAGGACAAAATATCTTAATATTGTTAAGAATACTGGAAAAGTAAAAGGAAACACCTGGTGATGCAATTATATTATAAAAAAGGCAATACAATACGATTTATTTGGAGTACATCTCGTTATCTTTTAAAACGTATGCGCATGGGTCCAGTTCCATGGCCGGCTCATTCACCAGACCTCGGTTAGTTTTTATTTATGGAGCTGTTTAAAAGAAAATGTGTATTCTGTTGCAATCGAGAGTCAACAGCACCAAATAGGTCGAATTCAAGAAACTGCAGCAGACATTTGTCAAGGCCCGAACCATTGCATAGTCCATAAAATTCACTTTTTCGTTGATTTCAAGTCTGCATAGCGTGATGACAATTACTTTGTACAGTTATTAATTATAATTTTAAATAGTTTTTATTACGTTTTAAATGTTAACTCGATGCACTCTAAATAAATAGTTTTTTTCACAGTTCAGTAGCACTTGAGAATCGGACATTGATATACTATTATTTTTTTACTCCCAACTTCATGATTAATCAATTCCTACAGTAAACATCTTTAAATCACCCTATATATAGGTATTATTTCATTAATGTGTAACCTCGCAGTAATGGCGCCCGATGTCACCGGTTGTTCCCAAGTTTGCTGATAAGTGTGAAACAAGAGTGAGAGTTTCACGACTAAGTAACCTCGGCAATGTGCTAGAAAACTTCTATACATCTGCTTATCTTGTGTGTTAAGGCGTTTCTGATAGCAATTCCTGCTGTGAAGTTTTGTTGCAGTTCTTATTTTATAAGTATTATACCAGGTGTCCATTCTCAAAGTCGAACATAGGCAATTAACATTAGTGCATTCACTCATTCTTCATTGAAATAATTAATTTTTCTGTAGATAATTTTAACAGACGTTGACGGAAAATATCTGATTTACGTCAACTAATTACCATTTGTTTTGACAAACGCTATCGAACTTGAAAAGCAAGGCATGGCATATTTAAAAATTCCCAAGTTTTAAATTAGTATTTTAAAATAAAAATCGCATCTTGAATATTATTATTGGTATCATTTGATGCGGAATAATTTTATCTTTCCATTGATACCATTACCTTCCCTGTAAGTTGAATTGGCGAGCAGGAATCTGCAAAAACGTTCAATACAATGCTAATCGCCTATGTTCGCCTTTGAGAACGGACACCCGGTATAAGTCACAGCATAATTTTTAATATTTTTTTGTATATAATTACATACGTTCAATGGGTTATGAGAGTTCTTGGACAATGTACTTATAAATATATTGAATGTGTTGATGAACGAGATGGTGGCGAAAGCTATTTCGAAGAATGTGACACAAAATTAGAAAACGTTTACATATATATTTCATGTCTTACCTATATTGGGAAAGGTAATCTGAGGAAGTGGAAATAACATTAGCTCTAGAGTGTTATATCATAAAACATCACAAGATAGCCAAAATGTTATACGGATGGGGCCATAATTATACAGGGAGTTTATTATGACGCGGAATGTGTAAATGAGTTTATTTTAAAATGCAATATGGAAACGTTACTGAGTATGTAAAAACATAATATATTCTACGAGGGAGGAATTCTATTGACCAAATGTTATAACGGCTTCAGTTTACAGCAAGTATATGGGTTATTGCATGCCCTGTTGTTCTTTCTGATGCCCCCTTTGCAATAAAATTACGGTTCATAGTTTGCATTTTAAAATTACCGCATTTACACATGGCGTGGCGTAACCTTAGAAACGAATAGTAACAATCAAGTCGTCCACATGGAAACGGATATATCACATTGCGCATTAAAATAAATGCACTGTATATAACAGCAATGAGATAACATAAACAACAAAATAGAATGCTTGAGTAAGAAACAGATGACCATACGAAAACATTATTTTAGTAGGCATGTTTAGTTGACAAATGTCATAATTCAAATGAGCTTCAAGCCTACTCGAATATTTGCTACTATGTTTATCTCTTTCTTACTCAAGAAATAGGTGTTATTTTTTTGTTCATGTTATCGCATTGCTGTCATATATACAGTGGGTCAAAAAAACCGGTACAATATTTAAATACTCATATTTTCAATAGACTTTTTGTATAACTTTGTTTAACCACGAACAACTATGAATTAGTATTATCACTTTGTAGTAAAAGTGCTTCACTTCCATCTATAAACATTGAGCTTTGCGATGATACAATATTCATTTGAAAATATTAATGACTTAAGAGGTTATAAAATATGTACCACTTTTTTCGGCCCACTGTGTATAATTATGGCCCCGTCGGTATATTTTTATGCATAGAGAACAGTACTCTAGTTTGTACCGATTGCTTACAATTTTATTTTTACTTTACTTGGTTTTTAAATAACACTAAACAGCTCTTTAATCAAAGATTTGACAAAAATAGAATAATGGCAACAATAAATAAATATTAAGTTTCTTGTTATGAAGAACTGCAACATTAAAATATCTGTTTTTTTAACAAGGTCGCCTATAAATACATACAGGTATAGCGTTTAATCTCCGATTTTCATACAAATAAGTAGATACTTTTATGAGGATCTTACAACTTACACAGTTGCAGATCAAAATTAGGTACCGTTTTTTGTCCTACTGTAAAAACAATCTATAAATTTCGGCAGTGTTTAGCGGCCGAAAACACCCACTTTTTCGTTCTAGTACTGTTTCCTTTTCAGCAGTAGTAACCATAGCAACAAAAATTAATGCTGTTTCCAGTGGCCGAATTCAAAATACACATTGCCATTTTTTCGATATGATCACGACCTCCTCGACTTTTCTCGACCTTCTCGATTAAACAGTCATTTTTTAATAAGGAAAAACACTCCCAAAGCACTAGAACAAATAATTGTGAATGTACTGGTACGAAAGAGAACTTCTAGACCTGCTATATTTATATGCCCGGCTCGCTGAGTTCGCTTAAAAGACCTTAATTTCGTACTTGTCATATAAATAGCTATTTTCATGTCCTCATAGATTAATTTCATTATAAACACTTCAAATAATTTCGTTTGTTTTGTCATTCATTGCATTTTATGTCAGATGGATTTATTTATTAACTAAAATGCTGAAAAATACTGTATTTAAAAACATTGCTCTATTCGACTTTCTAAATAGAACAAAATTGAATCATTCAATAATATATATTGTTATGTTATATTAAGTTGATTTGGTTGTAGTAATTTCAATAAAAGAAATGAGTTTAATCTCAAATGGGCTCTTATAATTTATTCTTATCTCATATGGGTCGATGCTCTACGTCCTAGCAAGTACTATTTTGAATTGCACGAATTATAAGGAGTAAATTTGCTATCAAATCAACTAACGTGGTATTTTTCTAGAATATTATTTAACTAAAGGGAAAATGGCGTTCCAACTTCACAAATCGCAAAAAAGCAATTCCGCTATTGCCTGTAATTGCGTAATTAAAGCGTTGCCTAGGTGATAACAATTGCCGTAAGTAAATACAAGTCACAAAGACAAAACACGCTCAAAGGACGCTAATGAGGAAAGTGTTAAAAAAGCGACGCCAACACGAAATGCATTAAATTATGTCTTTTAGGTGAAGTTTTCTGACCTTTTCGTTGCCTTTGGAACGGAACTAGAACCCAACTCGAGCTTCTAGCGAGTCCCACGATGCTTGGCCGCCTCTTTGTCCATTGGCCTGCCTATCCCAGTCGTTGAAGGCCGCCGCATATCTATAATACCAAAAACTGCTTCCAGCTGTCCCCGTTGCTCACACCTAGGACTGCACTGCTCTCTATTAGTAGGAGAGTTGGTGACATTTTTTAGAGATCATTTAGTTAAGGCCTAGTTTTTGAGAGAATGTTGCTGGAGGCATGTATAAGTGTCATCTGTAAGGATTCTCCTTGATAGCTGTATCGGAGGGAGGCAGAACACCTCCAATTTTCACTGTAAGTATAATTATGTCAAATCCGAGGTTAGCAGGTTAGCTTTTGTGTCAAAAATGACGGAAATCCTAACCTGCTAACCTCGAATTTGACATAACTTACACTAAAAAGTCCATAATAGGCGGCTGTGGAAATTGAAACGTATATATAATATGTTGGTGGCACTGTAAGTATATGTCAAATTCGAGGTTAGCAGGTTAGGTTTTCCGTCATTTTTGACACAGACTGATGCAAAAGCTAACCTGCTAACCTCGAATTTGACATATACTGACAGTAAAAATTGGGGGTGTTCTGCCTCCCTTCGATACCGCTATCAAGGAGAATCCTTACAGATGACACCTATACATGCCTCCAGCAACATTCTCTCAAAAAATAGGCCTTAACTAAATGATCACTAAAAAATGCCACCAGCTCTTAGACTATATGAAGGTTACTGCCTAGCTCGAACTTTTACGGGCCCCAATTACTCTGCTAGCACCTCCAAAAACAGCCATCAGAATACAAGCTACACTCTATTCACCGTTAAAACACTTTTTGAACCTTCTGCAGAAGTGCTACTAATGCGTGCACTCCACTACAGCACACCCACAGGACATTAAATCAATTTTTAAACGCACTTGGAAAGAGGGTATTTGTTCACAATTTTTCACTATTATTTATTGGAACAGCCAAAATAACAACACCATTCAGCTTGGCTTCCTCCCCCACGCCTGCCTTCGATACTGAATTGGTTAACATTGTTTCCAAGCCTACTCTGATAACATTTTGTTTAAATGAAGACTAACAATATTTTTTCCATGCCCATCTAGTAAGTTGCACTTACTTTGACATATCCATTGCAGGTAAGCTGATTTTACTGTTTGTTTACTGGTTGTCATGACATTACGGAAGTAAGGTAAAACATACTCCACAAGGGAAGTAAGTGAAAAGAAACGCAAGTACAAGTGATTGTTTATATTGACAGAAACAACTGAAAAACAATTGTTACTAAGCAACTCAACACTAGGTGACTATTTACTTTGTTTGTAATAGATTAATTTTCTATCAATTAACGTGGAATTATTAAGGAAAAGTTATTCAAATTTTTGTTGGGCATGAAGAAAAATATTATAAGCATGCTCGGGAAGTAACTATCTACACCCAGTCTCGACCTTTGCCAAACTCGTTCTCGACTGGTAAAAGCTACTTACTTCCCTTGATTCTTAAATAACTATTTAATACAGTTTTACAATTATTATGAAAATCATGCTATTTTATACTATTTACAAGAATTAAACTAACACACTTCTGGAATGTTTTATAAAATATTATTTGATATGCACGAAATATTATTAATTGCTGTAATAATCATAGAGGCTTAAAATGTGTTCATAGCAATATGTCTATTTAATGTTTTGCCTACATTTTTATTTTGTTAGGGTAGCTGTGGAAAACTCTTTAATGCAAGTTACTTGCAAATAAGCTACAACACAGTATCTACCTTTAGGATGGGCAATTTCACAATCAAGTAATACTAAGTTTGGTTAAAGTAATGCAGCACTTGTAAAATTGATTTAGTTTCAAAATGATTTTAAGAACTTAGAAATGCATTTTAAGGAAATCGCATGTAAAAATGTGCAAAATATTAAAACAAGCTAATATTAAAAATGTTTCAGAAAAGTATTTTTTTGCATCGGCGAACAGGAATAAAATAAAAAATACGCAATCATGCAAGGGAGATACATAAATACCAAAGAGAAGAACTAGCAAGAACACATTGAAGTTTGGCCATTTGGTTAATTTGATAAAATAGCTGACTACCTTAGAATATTACATACATAATACAATTACTTATAAAAAGTTTAAAAATCCGTCTGCGGTATTGCGGTATCGTGTGACTGATAATATTAGGAAAAACTCTGCAAGTACTATTCAATGGAACTATATTCTAATGGACTACATAAAACTTGTATAAAAATGCGCTGTCCCAATAATAACAAAAAAGGGAACAGCAAATACCAAATGTCTCATCACAATCTACAACAATACGCATAACTAAATAGCGTTGTAGATGGTTATCGAAACCCTCGAAAAACCAACTGGAAGATGTATGAAGTGGCCATAAACTGTAATCTAATGGGGATCAAGGTTTAGGTAAACAACGCCGTTGACATGGAAATAGCTGTAGAGCAGCTGATAGAAGCAGTTATTTCTGCTTTCAAATAAAACTGGCCTCTAATAGTGATGGTCACCAACAGGAAAGCTCCCTGGTGGAGTTAAATATTTACTAAGATGATGTTAAAAATACATTTTAGGGCAAAAGTATCAGACAACTGAAAGGATCATAAAGGATCCCCAATGGAGTGTGAAAAAAAAACTCAGTGCTCTATGAATACACTCCAAACAGAAACTGGTCAGCGCACGAAGACAGAAAAAGGAACCTTAACCGAACATTTTCGGGTACAGTTTCCTGTTTCTAAAATTTTGAATAAAGTACCCTTCGACTGGCAAAACTTGGGGTCCGATACACCTGGGGACATGATTTCAAAGACGGACTGGCAAGCTGCCAGTAAAGTAATATCTTGTCCTTAGTATAATTAATGGCCGATAAACCTATTTGAATCTTTCAAATCACAGAGGTTACTCCAACCATGCTGCAGAAGGGATCGTCCTTGTGACCTGTATGGTTCGGCTCTTACCTCTCACAATAAAATGCAGACTAACGAGAGTGGTTTACATATTAAAGACTGGCCGAAGTGACTATTCTTGAGAAAAATCCTACTGACGTGTTGCTACTTCAGACAATATAGACACTACTTGACCAACATATCAGGGACGGTGTACTGGTAAACGGTCCCCTCCACCGAGACCAGTTTTCCTGCAGAGCAGAGTTCTCGACCAAAGCAACGCTCCACCACTTCACCAGAATACTGGGAAAACGATGGAAATCAAGGAGATCCTTCTAATGGCTTCTTTGCACATCAGCCATCATAAATCTTAACCACTCCCCAGAAACCCACAGTAGTTCCATTTTCGTACAGAAAAATGAACAGGGCTGTGGAGCTCTCCAACTTAAAGGCACAGAAATCAATCTCTCGAGCGAGATCAAGGATGTGGTAGTTATCCTAGACTTCAATTTACCTGAAACCAACAAATTAAGACATTAGCGATAGTGAGACGAACCTATGACGAAGCAAGAAGCCACTAAACTAAAATTAAGCAACATTCACAGACTGCGTTCGCATTGCTGGGGCAATGAAATCAAGGCCCACCGCGACAATGGAGACCCTACTCGGTCTTCACCTTCTTCATTTTGTGATAAGAGAAGAGCAAGATTATGACTACACAGATAGTAGAACTCACCGTACTATATTTTTGAAAGGAGGTCGGATCATATGACATGTATTTCGTAGCCACTCTTCTGGCAATTTAATTTGGTGTACGAAATATGATCCAAAAATAGAAACAGGATTATGAGGAGTAAGATGGAAGAAAAGACTTAACTTCAATGTAGGAAAGTCTACCTCCGTATTTCAAATAAAGATAGAGGCGATACTGTAATGTATGTGGGATGACAATAAAAGGGCTTATAAAGATAAGTGCACCTATAACTTTTCTCATAGCTAGGCGGCTTTAAAAGCGTTCACGAAGTTACAAGCTTAATACAGTATGGTTTGAAAATGTTTCGAAGAACTTCATCACCAGGTGGAGCAGGACATAGTGAAATTTACAGATCTCTGCAAAATGGAAGATAACGAAAAAGTTGATGAACTAGCAAGGCAGGGATCAAGCGAGGTTTGTAATGGTTCAGAACTTGCCTTGGGAGTCCTTGGGATCTGTGGCCAATATCAAACCTACGCCGACTAACAGACCAGAACATAACTACAATGAGACGGTTATAAATGTATCCTGCACAGAGGAAGCTGAGTAACTGTTACTTCTACGCAGGATGCAGCCCGGGACCAGAACAGCTTAAGGAGCACCTCTGTACGATTCAGAAACGCAGTGGAGACCTTACATGCACACCTTACAGTGCGGAACCAAGAACCGCAATGTGCAAATATGATGCGTTGGATACGAAAATTTTGAGGGAACTATCAGAACAACAGACAACAGGGAAAGATAGCGAAATGCGATTAGAGAAGCTAATAATAATAATTAAATAATAATTATAAACTGGATAATGCATCACAAATCATCTGATATGATGCAATGGACTAAGCAGGCGAAGATGAGGAAACCGAAAAAATTATTAGGTATAAAGCCAGAGAAATCTGCACTTCACTTTCCAGGGAACTAAGGTCTGGGATAGGGTGTAACAAATTAGTAGGATAAAAACAATAACTCTTTTAGGCTGCAGTACCGCTGGTAAGGAAAAAACAGCCTGTACGTGGGTCGTTGCATTTCTGCCCACTTCATTCAATATTTTCGTTCTAGATACCTATTCTGATAAAATTTGTTTACACATTTTAACTATGCCATTCTACACCAATGTCAATAGGTCTAGTTTCAAAGATAAAGATGGTACCACATTTAAATATCGATAATACTATTTTCCTATCATAGATTTTTTAAATGGAATAGAAATTTGTAACAATTCCATGAACATCAAAATCCATTCTAATGTTGTTGAGCTACAGAGAGAGAGAGAGAGAGAGAGAAAGAGAGGGGGGGGGAGAGTTGTATAACTTTCCAAAATTGGTTCGTCATTTTGCCAATGTCCTTACGAGATAGGTGATTGGTTCCTTTGACATTTTATCTTCTACTTTTTTATCTGTTATCCGAATTGAAAGTTTAAAAATTTGAAAAATGCTCAGACGAACAAACACACAACGAATTCAGATACGGCTCCGTTCGTGAACTTAGTAGTCTAAAGGTCTCATTGAAATTTCTATGTATAAAGCTCATGTTTAAAGTCTTATTATGACGTTATAAGTTTTTAATATCTCTACACGAACCTACTAGTGGTAAGCATTGTGTAATTATGGCATAGTAGTATTTTTATCCTTATATTTCTTATTGCAGCTATTATGTATCGTATACTGTCTGCGAGTGACTATCTAATTATCATTGAATTTTGACGATTTTCCCAATTGGCCAGCACATAGTATTCCTGTCAATTTGGCACATTTTTCATTTAACTTTTTAGAGTATTATTTCATTATTTGTTATTTTCTATTTAATGTGAGTGTTTATACTTTCCAATAAAGAGTATTTTAGTTACTGACCTCAATTCTTATAACTAATAATTTTAATAGCATTTGCCCAATGGTGTAATAACCGTGATATACCTACATGAATTTTAAAACAACCAGACCGGGCAACGGTTAAATTAAAAAAAAGGACACTTAAACGGCGTTATCGCAAAAGTTTTATCGACTTTAAATGCTTTCTTGTAAGCCTGCATAGTTTTTGTAGTTAATCCTCTTACTAAAGTTCTTCTCCACCAATAACTTTGCAAATTTCGAACTTCACAACGAGTGTAGAAACTGCTGGACATTCAGCACATTATTCTTGAAGCTTTTAAACGCTCTCAGATTTATTATGTGCTATTCTGCACTTAACCGTTAGCACAAACTTTGTTTTTACGCCTGCTCCACAGAAACTTGCGTACCATACCAATGATTTACTTCTTTATTTGGTTAAAATCGGAACGGCAAGCGAACGTCTGAAAAATTATAATAGACATCTTTACACTACTAAAATATTGTACCTTCACCTATTATGTAACAAACATAAAATCATAAAACGTAATGGTCGTATTCAGAAGGCGCAAACTTAATAAGGCTAGAACAGATTTAATGCACCATTTAACGTAGAGGAAATCACAGTAAAATTGAGCAATTCTTTCCATACTATTTATACACTTCGTTAGATAAATTTTCCCTTGCATCTTAACTTTATAGAAACGACAAAGAACGAAAGGTCATCTAATCGTTAGCATTTAGGTCTGTTGTCTCGCATTTATCGGACTTCTAGAATGTTATTATGATGGAAAGATATGGCCAAATGTTAAGGATTGCGTGACTTTTATCTGGCGCTATTTACAGAAACCTGGGGATTTAAGCAATTACTTTTATAGGGTCCAAAACAGATAACATAGCTAATGCATTAAGATTTCTACTGCCAGTTCTTCTTTCAAGGTTTAGTTTATACGCATGAACAAATTTAGATTCTAACCCCATTTCGAACTTAGGATATATTGCAATGGTTCTGTGAATTAGCAACTAATATTAAATGAAAAATTATATTCAAAGATAAGCACAGCCGGCGTTATTGAGGTTTTCCAGCTCAATAATAATACTATTTCATTAACCTGGCATTATTTCGATTATAATTAATAAATGAAACTAACACTGGGAACCTTAATTTAGAAGTTTATTTACATTCTCATAAGGGTGGGTAGTTCAATAAAGCAGCAAAGACATGTACAAACAGCGCTGGATTCCCTGCAATTGAAGCATATGCATAAGGTACAAGAAACGTAGCAACGAACAATTATAAGATGGAATTTAGTTTAAAAAGGTAGTAACTGAAATAGTTGCACTTTGGTATAACGACTTTTGATGCTCTAAGGTTAGCGGGAATGTGTGACATTGTGGGCGTTATTGGAAAATGCTACATTTAGAGTTAGGAGTGATGGATTGACATGTTGCCAACTGGGAATGGAAGTTGTGAAACTATTTATGAGAAGAATGTATTGTAATATTTAATAAGATAGTTTAATATTTGTGACAATGTAATTTTTATTTAAGGAAGTAAAATCTTTAATAGTAACTAAGAATATTATTGTAGCTAGGCAGGGTGCTAAGAGAAGTTTAATTAAACATAGTAAACTGATGCACTTTTTTATAAAACAAAATATACAAGAATTTGAAATATTAAAATAAATTAGATTATATTCAAAAGTAAAAGATTAAATAAATTCATGATTAGAGTGATATTAAAAATAATGTGTTGTTCATTAAAATATACGTAATAATAAGGTGTGAGCATCCTAGAATGTGGTGTACATGATGGAAGGAGCTGCTGAACTCGTAGGGGTCATCAACTATCTGCGGCAAAGAACTTAATATTAGAAAATTTATAAATACCATAGGACATCCTAAAAAGATTAGACTAATATTGTATATGGAAGATTGAATTGAAATGCTTCTGAAAGACAGGATCTAACTTAAACAAATTAAACTACGTAATGCCTAGTAATTAATTAGCCGAAATAAACTGAAAAGTGATCATAGTTGTTGTGCTAAAAGGTTGACCATGAACGCACAAAGCTTAGAACAATTTTTAGAACAAATTTAGAACAATAAAATTGAGCATGTTCCAACCTTAGTAAAGAGTTTCATGTTTTGAAAATAATTTACTGACCTAGTATAATATACATTTAGTTAGCAGAATATGAATATAATTGGCGGACCGAGTAATTTTATAAACTGAAGAAGTGCATAATAATTACTATTTTAGATTAAGTCAATCTGACATTGAAACGGGTAAGGATTTTGTAATGTAGCTTTTTTCCGTGTCCTACACTCTACTTTGCTGTGAATTTAGATTGCCCTTTGTTTTTCCTAGTTAGCTCAGTCGTGGAAGCACAAGCCCCGCTATTACCTCAGTGCACCTAGTTCCGGCCTGCCCGCTGCCACCTAAAATTCTGTAATAATACATGCAAACCATTCCAGAAATGAAAACCAAACAGTTTACACGGAAATACATATACTCTCTAACAGGAACATACAGGCATAAAAATACATAAAAAGGGTACACCTTGGTAATGCATAAATGTTGTATGCGATATTAACAATAGCAAGCAACAGTCCACGAGCTTAATGCTAGATCTACATGCTTGAATACACTCCTTAAGTGTGGATATAACTTATTAGTTATCAACTCCTAGTCAAAAAACCCACAGTGTTAATAATGTCTAAATTCCACATACAAGTTTAATAATGCGGCCCTGACTTCAGTATTTAGCAGACTGCTTTGATTTCGGATGCGTAATTTGCCCGTTGCTATTGCGTAATTCGTTGCAATGCCTTCGTATTTTACTATTATGATTAGGCTCCCAGTTTGCTAGACCGGGCATTCAAGCGTAGTTAAACTTATGATAATTAAATTTGCCTGTACCTCGTTGAATGATAACCAAGAGGTCAGCAGTGTGGCTTCGGTAGCTACTCCCACATACTTCGCGTTAGCAAAGTCGACTGGCCTCCTCGAAGCTCAAATGGCAGCTGGAATAGAAGCTTCTTACTATGAACTGCTGTATCTCGGGAATGCTTCGCTGAGCTGGCACTTTATAATACTTTGCGTGTTGTCTCTTTTGTTTAGACCAACGCCCGGTTGGCTCTTGGCAAGCGACTGACTCCAGCCCTTCTGTTCACGCACAACTTGCTTTAATCGACGCACTCAACGACTGTGTCAGCTGGTCCGGCGCGCGAATCACTCGAGGCAAGTTTTAAATACATAATTCGTTTTAACCTAATTATTACAATGTCAGAAATACAGTTTGGCTTAAATCGAGGAAGGTAGTTATTAAATACCAAGGTGACGACACGAACTAGCCCGTTACAATTTGTGCTGTGAGTCTATTTGGCAAGTAATTTTGATAAAAAATAAAAGTAAAGTATAGAAAGTTGATTTAAATATCTACAAAAAGATCATTTCAGTATATTAGAAATGCAATAACAGTTGAATTAGTTGCTTAGATAATTTATATATCTATATATTTAAAACAGATTTGTGGCTTCTATTGCCTCAAACTTTTTATCATTCTTAGCTTTCGTAGATTTGTTATCGCACTTTCTCCCTTTTACTTCTTTGACGATGTTTTTGTAATTTAAAGGTGAATTTTTACGATTTTGTAATACGCTTCAGTTTCTTTGTGTGCACTTGCCGCCATCTAGAAAATTTCTCCGGCCGCCTTTGCAACGAGTTTTAGTGCAAATACTGAGGCTAAGAGTTTTACTTCCTTCGATTGATTGCACATGCTACGGGTCTTCTATAATCTTTTAAAAAGGGAACATTTTCTATTAGTTTTTTATTTGGAATAACACTTGATAAACAGAGGCAACTAGGTGTCCCAAGCACATTCGTTTAAACATTCAAAAGTTTAAATAATTAGAAAAAGAACGTAAATATGCCATTTTAAGAGTATTTTGTAGCATAGATTAAAATATTACTCTCCATGTGAGACTTTTAATTGCCCGTGTGTATAATTATAATAATAACATTATTAGAGTTCAAATCAAGAGTCGACTAGCATAAAGTTGTCTAACGAATCAATATACAGATTTTAGTGGTTACATATTAATTACAGTTTTATTTCTTACTTTAGTCAGCATTCTTGTAAAATATTCGCATTGGGTCAATATAGATAAGAAATACTATATGACCATAATTTGCACCGGTGCAGTGACGGCAATGCTGCTTTTACTGTAAGACTAAAATGTAGAAATAAATTAAATAAATAGAAACATCTAAATTTACTAATTTCATAAAATACCATTTGAGCTATATTTAATTTTTTTGTCACTTTGGAATAATATTAAACGCCATTTATATACTTCCTTTAAATGACAACCTACTTTATTCTATGATAAGATATTTTAAAATTTTGCAGTTGTGATATTGTTGTAAGAAAAAGAAGACATTATTATCAATAATGTTAAACTTAATTTTACGTTAGTCTTTTCATTTCCCTCGTCTGAAAGACGAAGTAAGTATTGCAATCACAAAAAAATCACTTTCCGAAATTTTTTCAAACCTTCACGTTTCAAGGTCCCTAGATGACGAAATAGTATATTACAGCCCGAGATGGGAAGTGTTTCATTACTGTCGAGAGATTAGTTAGCTGATTGAGACGCGAAGCGTCGAAATCAGCTATTATCTCGAAACTAAGGACACTTCCTGTCGAGGTTTGTATACTATTTTATTCGCAACCACTTTATTCTAAACAATAATTGGAAAAATTATTATATTATGATACGACAAGTTGTGACGCGCATGAATGGATCAACGCGATTCCCAGTGTCCCTACCTACGCAGCGGTCGGGAATGTACTTCCCGCACTCACTTCCCGCACTTGAGCGGGAAGTGAGTGCAGGAAGTAGCGGGCTGAAATGTACGACTTCCCCCACTCAAATGAGGTCAGGAATGTTAACATTGCATATTTATATGGTTGCGAATAAAAGAGGTTTTCTCAATTCCGTCAGTCTGTATGTCTGTCTGTCTGTCTGTCTGGCTATATGTATGTCTGTTTGTCTGTCCGTCTGTCTGTCTGTCGGCAGTATAGCTCAAAAAGTATTCGTCGGAGGAAGACGATATTTTGCATACATATTATATATCTACCTCGCATGAAACCGGTACAATTTTATACAAATATATACAGGGTGAGTACCTTAAAAACATAAAATTTTGTTTATTTATGTGTTAACCCTAGTAACCCCAAAACCGGGTCAAAAATGACCCAGGATTTAAATTTCCTTGTACCATTTTTTTTCAGATGCTATTACGTCGTTTTGCTTCTAGATATGCTATTCCTATGCTGTCTGTCACCATATGCCATAAATAAAAATTTACAAAACGGTACCTGAAATATTTTATTACTTTCTTTGAGCAAAGGGTCAATTTTGACCCATTTCGGTACTTCGCGTGTTGTAGTCAATTAATGTTTTATGCATGCTCGTACATGTCGCTGCATGCATGAATTTCATTGTAAAGTGCCGTCTGGAGAATTTTGCCTGTTAGTGCATGTGTATGTATGAATTTTATTGGTAAAAAATGTTTGAGGAATGTTTATATAAAAGCAGGGTTCAAAATTTACTTTCAGTTTGCTGTTACCATTTGGTCACAATAAATCCAAATAAAATTCCGCTAAGTGACGAGCAACTAGCTAAGCTTTTAGAATAAAGTGATTATAGTGACGAAGACGTTCCTGAAGTGTGCAGCGAAGTAGACGATAATGAAGAAGTTGAGAGAATCGGTGACAGTGAATTTGGAAGTGAAGTTTGCGGTTCTGAAGACTCGGATGATGAACTCGTTGCTGGAGCTAATAATGAGAAAATAGATGGGAGAATGTGGACATATGTGTCCGATACAAAAAGGAAATCTAAACAAGTGAATATACTTCTTGAAAAGGAAGGACTTCCACAATGCAGTATGAATGTACAGGCTGTTCTCGATGTATTTTCGCTTTTTATTTATTATGTATGCATGATAAATATTAAATATAAGAAACGTATTAGATATTTTATATATGTAAGGAGGGCAAAAAATGTTTTAAACAATTATAAATAGCAAAATTATACAGTGGGTAAAAAATGACCCATTTTGGTACTTGGCGTTCTCTCAATTTTGTGGGGTTACTAAGGTTAATTTTGAAATAAAAGGTAGTAATAGCTTTCATATAGGTCACACTATACATTTGCCGAAAATGAGGCTCAACCGATAAAAGATAAGGTCACAAAAGAGTAAAAATGTTTCAACCATTACACCGTGCTCTTCAAGAGACACGCGCGCCGGACTTTTCCCAAAGAGACGCGGTAGCGCAGATGGAATTTCGCCGTGCTTATATCCTCTGCAGAAATTCGGTTAGGATCGAGCATTCTGCAGAGCTGCAGATACGGCGGGTTCAAACCCCAGCGGAATACATTTTTTTTAATTTGAAAATGTATTTAATTTATTAACAACGTGACGATATTTGTACTTCTAACTTAATTTGATTTTTAAAATTATTTAGTGCCACAATGTTGACGAGGGAAGTTCTGGGTAAAGCCTTTTACAGTTTTTTTTAATTACCATGATTGTGAGACCAAAGAGATCAGTAGATGGGGCGGCGTCGAAAACCTTGCTACTGCTCATTGATAATACAATATTTCCTATATGTATATTAGAAACACACACATCTAAATGCATCGTTGTTACTGTCAGCTGTATAGTTGAATGACAACCAGGTCGACCTTCAGTTAAATTAATTTCCATTAGAAGACTAATTTAAGAAATTTTTGACTTCGCTGTAAATTGCCTGTACAGTTTTGGCAACTTTGGTATTCTCAATTGGCATCCCTTTATTGAACATTTCCAGATGATAACTTCAGAAAAAAGCTGTCTTTCCGATACCTTTATTCAAAATTTTTGACTATTCACTTTACTTCCGAGGCCGTAAGACACATTTTCAAGATTTTTGTGATGAATGTTTGGGCTACTTAAGATCTCCGGTACGAAACCTTTATCGTTCTAACATCAGGCAGTTTGACTCTGGCAGCGCCTTTTTTCCGAATAACCCTCGATATTATGCACGTTATCTTGGATAATCTTTCGTAAATGTTCGAATGCTGAGGAAACCGTCTACGGTGTTATGTGCTAGGCTCATGCCGTACGGTGAGAAAAACCCTTGCACTTAGTAGCAACCGATTTCTCCTGGTCCGATTGTGACTCCTTCTGCCTTTCTGCGTACTTGGTCAGCTAGTACAGCTCAGATGTATTTTCCTAACCTTTTGTGTGCCTGGAGCCATTACTATATCACTTATTTACTTCAACTGAAATCGATTAACTCGTTGAATTAAATTTTCACTGTAGTTACCTATTGTATAAAATATACAATAGGTGACCACAGTAGGTCGTAATTTGTAATTAGTATGCAACTATCACTAATTTCTATTTTTCACTCACTCTATTGCTATTTATTATGCCTTCTGTTGTATTTTTCTTAAAATAGTAAACGATCAAGTTTCACGTACCTATTTATTCGGCGAATAGGAAGAAAAACTTTTTTGGTTGCAATAAACAGTACTATAAATAGTTATGAACAGATTTGAAACCTTTATGATTATAACAGCCATTAATAATATTTCGAGCATATTAGTAATATTTTATAAAATGTTCCAGAAATGTGCTAGTTTAATTTTGCGAACTCTATCAAATAGCATTGGCCTTGATAATAATTTATAAAAAAATATCAAAAATACTGTTAGCTTTGATTTGAACAAAATGTAATCAGAGTAGGTTCGGAAATAATTTAAAACAATGTAAAATTAAACACAAACAATTGGGGAAAGAAAGGTAAGCTGTGTAGTGGTGTTAATTTGGCTTTTTCAATAAATAATTATTAATACGTGATTAAAAACTAATTCAGTGTGTTTGAAAATAAATTCTATATTCTTTGGGTACGCTGTATCAGATTGCAGTAATTAGCAAGAACTTTTCAGAAGTTTTAAAGAGTGTTTATTTTGGGCATCGAGTGTTGGGTGGTTCTTCCGAGATTGTGTACAAGCTTCGGTCAGTGTAATTGGAGCCCGTGTGAGCTAGATGTAGGCAGCGACGTTCGTGGGAAGCAATTGGAGCCCTAAAAGTGAGGCGACGGCTGAATTGGAGGCGATTTTCGCAGCGACCGAGCTACAGGAGTCGTTCTATAGGGCGTTCAGCGACTTGTATCGGCAATCCAAAGGAGGAAGAGAGGCTTAGGCATCGTTGAACTTGCTAGGGATTTGAGTTAAGCCCTGGTTTCCATTGGAAAAGCAACAGAAAGGTCAGCAAATTTCATCCTAAAAAGATAAAATTTAGTGGCGTCGGTTTTCTGTGTACTTCCGGCAGACGCGTCCTCTGAGTGTTTTTTGTTTGTGACGTGTATTTACTTACTGCAATTGTTATCACGTAGCCAACGCTTTAACTACGTAGTCACTGATAGTTGTCGAATAATAACGAATTTGTTTTGCGAAATTGTGAGGCCGGCTCGCCATATTTGAATTAAGTTCTTATTAGTTAAATAATATCCAGTTTGTAGCGATCTTAGTAGTTAAATCAGCTTTATAGAAATCGTGTACAATTTTAAATTATTAAAAAGGTAACACGATATTTAAGTTAATAGCAAATGTATTCAATAAATTTATACAAATCAAGATAATATTCGCTGGGATGTAGAGACCCGACCCTTTTGAGATCATTAAATTCATTTATTTTATTTTAGATAAATAAAGATCCACAATAATAATATACCATAGTAATATGTAATTGCGCCTGTTTGGTGACGCCTTGTCGTACAACGCAATCCACGAACCGTTTTATTCAATAGTCTTGGTTTGCTATGGGTTTTTCTATTTTGTCTAAATTATTTATCTGAGTTCTAGGTTCGTTTTAAAGACAGTCAACCGGGTATTATTTGTATAATAATAGTTCAATGTTAAACACCTAATTTTATATCCGAGTTGGTTTTGAATATAATGAAGTAAATGTTACTTACATTTTACCAGTATTTTTAAGTTTATTTCGTTGAATCTTCTTTGATTGTTTACCACTTCGGTTCACAATTAATTCTAATTAATATCCGTTTGTTTTGAAACAGGTTACTGTTGGAAATGATATACGATTCAGGGCTCCCGTCTGTTAAGAATTAATGTTCATTTTTAAAGTTTCCTGGTTTCCCGCCTTAGTCATTGCATGGTGTTGGTACCAGGTTCCCCCACCATTCAGAACAGGGCACTTCCTGTAAAAGGGTGCCAGTTACCAGTTTGCACCCTTGCGTCATGGAGGTTAACTTGCGTGCTAAAACCTAACCACAAAATGTTCTAACTATTCAATTAATGTGTAAATATAATTTCAAGTGCAGTGTAAATGCTCGAATATATAAATTCCAAAATTTTACGCCAGTGTTTCATTGTGAGTATCATCACCCCGTGACCTGCGACCGCAACACGTGCAAGACGCAGAACGGGTCCTGCAGAGAGAGAGTTACAACCAGCGCCTGCCTCAGGCAATCTAGCTTCATTTAAAACAAAACAAAGTGGTCCTTCGTCCCGGATTTCCAAAATATCTGGAAATCTTAAAAATTACAAAAATGTGCTATCAGTGAAACCTTGGACGCCATCTTACTTCCGGTCAGCTTCAATGAGCAACGTAGCAGGAAGTTCCACCCATGATGCTCAGCGAAGTCAGCGCGCGCACAGTTACGACGCCATGGATAAGGTCAGATTTTTACTTCCTAAATTTCCTTGCATTTCCTTTATTCCTTACAATTACATTTCAAAGAATTACAATGCTGCCTCTGTTACTAAATAATTGATATATTCGCATGAACAATTATCTTTACTGAGAACTTTACGCTGCTATCGCATTGAATTTAAATTATACATGCATCAGTTTTATTTCTGTATTTACAGTTAATAGGGAGAAGCGTAATTACTTACAAATTTACTATTACACGCTATTCCTATACGTTTGCGCACCTGTTGCCATATAACTTGAAATTTGACTGGTAGCTAAGGATTATTTACAATTCATTTGCTTTCTTAAAAGACCTCCAGAAGGTTCAAATTTTCCAAATTACGATTGCACTTAGGTAACATTTCATCTTTACGTCTAACATGGCAAGAAGCAGCGAAGTAAAGCTCTTAATTGCCAATGGTAATTCAATCGTGAACAAACTAGATAATTTTAAGCGGTTTGTGAACTCAATTACTCAGCCCATTGAGGACAGATCCATTTTTACCAAACTTCAATTGCACACCGACGCGATAAAAGATTCGCCCGGAAAATACGAAGAGATTCAAATTCAGCTTGAAGCTCTTTCAGTTCAGGATTCTGGGTTAATAGATTTCACCGAATTTTACAATGACTATCTTGAGTCATATTCGAGCGCTGCACTTTGGTTAGAGCAAAATCTATCTAAATTCGTTACGAAAGAAGGGTCAAATTCTAGCGCCAATGGTTCTTCGAATGTGCCCACCGCGATCGGCCTCAACACCAAACTCCCACAAATTTCGCTCCCTTCGTACGATGGGCTTTATACCGAATTTACTTCCTACCACGAAACGTTTGTTTCTTTGATTCACAATAATCCAAATCTAACTAACGTGGAAAAATTTTTATATTTAAAATCCAGCTTACGTGGAGCAGCCGCCCAAACCATATCAAACATACAACCTTCTGCAGACAACTACAAAATTGCTTTCGATCTCATATGTGAGCGTTACGACAACCCAAAATTAATAGTGCTGAACCACGTAAAGGGTATATTCGATTTGAAAACGTTAACTAAACGCAATGCGGCTGATCTCAGAAAGTTGTATGACGATTTTTTAAAACACGTTCGAGCGTTAGAGAATCTTTCAATTCCCGTTGATGGCTGCGTTTCTTTTATCTACTATATTATACTTTCTAAGTTGGACGCACACACTAAAGCTAAATTTACCGCATACAAGCCGCAGTTTATTCCTACGTTGACCGAAATTACTGATTTTCTAAAGCAACACTGTCAGTTGCTGGAGGAAATTGAGACGAACAATAAAGGCGCGAATAATTTCAGTTCAAATTACTTACCTACCTCGAATCCTAGAAATCCCTATAAGGGAAAGCAAGGCAATTTTCAACAGACCCTAGTGGTTACTTCCGATAACATTTCTTGTCAGATTTGTAAATCAGTGCATTATATTTCACAATGCCCCAAATTCCTAGCTTTGTCGTCAAAACAGAGGTTTGACAAGGCCACTGAATTGCGCCTTTGCAAAAATTGTTTACGACATTCAAATCAAGGTAGTTGTAATTCAAAATATAGCTGCCTGTTGTGCCGCAAAAGACATCACACCTTATTACATTTTGATCAGCCTAAAATTAATACAAGCGCTCAGTCCAGTACTAGCACAGCTGCTATAACTGTCGATCCTCCCGCTGCAAATATTGCTGAAAATCCCTTGGCGCAAGCTGCCTCCCAAGTTCTTTCTTGCTTCCGAAATAGGCCACATGAAACTTTACTTTCAACAGTGTCTTTGAAAATAAGAGCTTATGACAATAAATGGTACAATGCTAGGGCTATTTTAGATAGCGGAAACCACGTTAATTTCATTACAGAAAATTTAGCTCAGAAGTTACAGCTAAAACGAAAGCATACAAACACTCAAATATTAGGGATCAATTCTTGTTCCGCGGAATCCAACTCTATCGTACAGATAAAGATAGCATCCATGCAAAATGCGTTCCAAACCAGCTTACAATGTTTAATAATCCCCAAAATTTCCGAAAATTTACCCTTTCGATCGTTCGATAAAACTTGCCTTGAGATTCCAACGAACATAAGACTTGCGGATGCTAATTTCAATAAATCATTGCCGGTAGACATTCTCATTGGTGCGAGCCATTTTTACAATTTATTGTGTCTCGGGCAGATACAGCTGGGCAAAGACCGACCAACCTTGCAAAAAACCTTATTAGGTTGGGTAATTTCTGGTCCGTTACAATATAAGCAAATTTCTCATCAATCAGCACTATCCTTCTTGACAATTGACACTGACAACTCCGCCAATACAAGCGATTCCTTAGAGAATTCCGTTCAAAGGTTCTGGAAGATCAAGGAAGTGCTTCCACAAAATTCACGGTCTCTGCTTTCTCGCGAAGAAAGGTTTTGCGAAGAACACTTCCATCGAACCATCACTCGAACCTCCGATGGCCGTTTCATAGTGTCCATTCCATTTAATTCAAGTATTTCTAAGTTAGGTCATTCCGAATTTCAAGCTACCGAAAGGTTTCTACAATTGGAGAAAAGGTTCAATAAAAATCCAAATTTAAAATATGAATATTCTAAGTTTATGAATGAATATATATCCTTAGGTCACATGACTAAGTTTAACCCTACCGAACAACGTTTATCGATTGAGCCTACCCTCAACACTATGAGCTCGTCTATTTCATTACAGGACGCTCCTTCCTTTTATCTGCCGCACCATGCCGTGACTAAAATGTCGTCTCTGACCACTAAAATGCGTGTAGTGTTCGATGGTAGCATGAAATCCAGCTCCAATGTTTCAATTAATGATGCTCATATAGTTGGTCCTGTGGTCCAAAGAGACCTGCTTTCTATACTTTTGCAATTCCGCCAACATAAGATAGCATTAACTGGCGACATTGAAAAAATGTACCGCCAAATCCTTGTTCGTCCGTCCGAACGAAAATTCCAACGAATTCTGTGGCGTGAGAATCGTGAAACTCCGATCGACACTTACGAGCTGAACACCATTACTTACGGTACTGCCAGCGCCAGCTATTTGTCTACTAAGTGCCTTCAGTACTTGGCAGACATTAATGCAGAAGAATTCCCAAAAACTTCTAATATTTTAAGGAACAATACATACATGGACGATATTCTTTGTGGCGGCGATACAGTCGAAGAGATACTGCAGATTCAAAGCGAATTAATAAGTATTTTAGCCAGTGCATGCTTCCCTATTCGAAAGTTCTTATCTAACAATCCTGATATTTTAGACGACAACCCAAATTGCGCTTCGTCATTTTACACTATTCCATTGGGAGAACGGGAAAATGCAAAAGCACTGGGCATTACGTGGAATGCGCTTGCCGACGTCATACAATACGACATTTCGAATAATAACAATATTACCACGGTTTCCAAACGAACCATTCTCTCAGCGGTTGCGCAGCTTTTCGACCCAATGGGCCTTCTTTCGCCAATTATCATAAGGGGAAAGCTATTAATACAAAGACTATGGCAGTTACAGTTATCTTGGGACGAGGGGGTCCCCGAGTGTTTAGCTTCCGAATGGAAATTGTTTAAGGCCGAGCTACCATTATTAAATTCCATAACTGTTCCTAGATGGGTCTTTTCCGAAAATAAGACCATAATCGAACTACACGGCTTTAGTGACAGCAGTTCTATAGCTTACGGTGCTTGTATCTATGCCAGGTGCATAGATTGTCACAATAATGTTTCTACGCAGCTCTTATGCTCTAAATCTCGAGTCGGTCCGGTACGTAGCACTACCATTCCCAGACTCGAATTATGCGCTGCTCTCCTGTTGGCTCAATTAGTGAGGAAGGTCCAGGACTCTCTCACAGTTAGCTTTCAAAATATTTTCCTTTGGTCCGACTCTACAATTGTCCTGAACTGGATAAATTCTGCGCCTAACAAATACAAAACCTTCGTGGCGAACAGGATAGCCGTAATTCAGGAGATTTCCAACTCAACTAATTGGCGTCACGTCCCTTCAGACCAGAATCCAGCTGATTTAGTATCTCGGGGTGCTTCCGCCACTAATCTAACCAGCAATGAGCTTTGGTGGCATGGACCATTGTTTCTTGCTCGAACCTCAGATCAATGGCCTACGCAACACAACATCAAAGTTGAAGATCAGAATCTTGAGCTGAAATCAGATCATAAAATTGTTACAAGCCTCCTAAATGTTCAAACTACTAATATTTTTTATAAATTTTCGCGCTTAACTAAACTCAAAAGAGTAGTCGCTTGGATGCTTAGATTTGTCAGTAATTCCAAATTGCCTATGATACAACGTGCCCATGGCGTTTTGCAACCCATGGAATTGCAAGGTGCCTTACATTACTTAATTAAATTATGTCAGGCCGAAGCCTTTCCTCAAGAACTGAAATTGCTAAAGGCCCAGCAGACTCTAAAATCTAAGTCGACCATTTTGTCATTAAGCCCATTTTTGGACAAAACAGGCATAATACGTGTAGGTGGAAGGCTAAAAAATTCCGCATTTTCCTTTTATAAGACTTTTCCGGTCTTGCTTCCAAAGTCACATGCCTTTACCAAATTAGTTTTCTCATATTACCATGAGCTCTTGTTACATTGTGGTGCGCAAAATTTATTAGCAGCCGTTCGCGAGTCTTATTGGCCTATCTCAGGACGGAATACTTCAAAGGGGATAACGCGTAACTGTACAAGATGTTTTCGAATTAATCCAGAATCTTATCACCCCTTAATGGATCACTTGCCTTCAAAACGACTGCAGGCTGGTGCCCCGACTTTTTCTTATGTTGGCGTCGATTATGCAGGCCCAATCCTTATCAAAGACCGCAAACTTCGTGGTGCGCGGTTCGTGAAAGGTTACATTTGTTTATTTGTGTGCTTAGTAAGTAGAGCTATTCATTTAGAACTGGTTACTTCCTTAACCACCGATGCTTTCATAGCTGCCTTGAGACGGTTTATAGGCCGCAGGGGCAAGCCCATTTCCATATCTTCCGACAATGCTACAAATTTTAAGGGTGCTGCCAGTCAGTTAAAGGAGCTTTATATGCTTTTAAAAGCAGATACAAATAAGGATCAAATTTCAAGTCATATGGCCGATCAAGGCATAAAATGGGAATTCATTACCCCCAGAAGTCCGCATCAAGGCGGGATGTGGGAAAGCGGCGTAAAGTCTGTAAAAACACACTTAAAAAAGACCTTGGGTAACGCTTCCCTAAATTACGAAGATTTCTCCACGTTGCTAATTCAAATAGAGGCAGTGTTAAATTCTCGCCCTTTATCACCTTTATCAGCTGATCCGCTAGATACCAACCCTTTAACTCCTGGTCATTTTTTGATAACTCGATCCTTTACTTCCCTTCCGGAAGAAAATTTGGACCACCTCAACGAAAACCGGCTGTCGCTTTACCAGAGGATACAACGCTTGGTCCAAGGATTTTGGCGTCGCTGGAGCCGAGAAGTGGTTCCAGAGCTACAGCGCAGAACTAAGTGGTTCAAATCACTACCAGATTTGGTACAAATAAACTCTTTGGTGTTAATAAGAGACGACAATTTGCCACCTTTGCAATGGTCATTAGGCCGAGTGGTTGAACTACATACTTCAACAGATGGGATTGTGCGGTCCGTCACCTTGCGAGTTTCAAATGGACACCATTTTAAAAGATCTGTTCATTGTGTGTGTGTGCTACCTAGTGAATAGACAAGGGACTTAGTGCACTTACAATTCTCATATGTTTCGCTAAGTTATTAGTTATTAGATTCTTGTGTTTTATTGTTATTGCCACTGCCTAGTTTAGAATGTTATTAGTTATATGTACATATTTTCTTTAGGTTTATTACTCTCTTTGAAATCTGGCTATTTCAAGGCGGCCGGCTTGTTAAGAATTAATGTTCATTTTTAAAGTTTCCTGGTTTCCCGCCTTAGTCATTGCATGGTGTTGGTACCAGGTTCCCCCACCATTCAGAACAGGGCACTTCCTGTAAAAGGGTGCCAGTTACCAGTTTGCACCCTTGCGTCATGGAGGTTAACTTGCGTGCCAAAACCTAACCACAAAATGTTCTAACTATTCAATTAATGTGTAAATATAATTTCAAGTGCAGTGTAAATGCTCGAATATATAAATTCCAAAATTTTACGCCAGTGTTTCATTGTGAGTATCATCACCCCGTGACCTGCGACCGCAACACGTGCAAGACGCAGAACGGGTCCTGCAGAGAGAGAGAGTTACAACCAGCGCCTGCCTCAGGCAATCTAGCTTCATTTAAAACAAAACACCGTCTTTAGATAATATTTTGAAAGAATTTTAATTTTCAAGTTTTTTAGTCAAGTAATAACTGTAACGTTTGTATTACTGTATTAGAAAATGCAATTATACAATTACTGCAACTATATTGTTTCTAAGCCGGCTGCTAAAATAAAAAATTTTGGTCTCTACTTTTTTAGGTAACATATAAATCATATAAAAGTATGGGTTGTTGTTACTTAATAGAGATGTCAATGACACATATTTTGTTCAATATAAGTAGCTATAACAATCGAAAACCGCTTAAAACATAAGGTAGCTTGGAATAAATTAATATTCTATGAAATATTCTTTATAAAGTGCATTTATATTTTTTCACTTCAACAATTCTCGGTATAATTTGTAATATTTTACAAACTACATAGCTAGAAGAATTACAGCAGTTAGAGCTACATTAAATGCAAAAAGGTCAACATTTTTTATTAGATTGATTTTATTGTTATAGACCTTGAAGTGTTGAGAAAAACCGTGTACAATTCGGTATCGCGTCAAAAGATCGCAGTCAGAAGGTCGAGCGACAAATGATCGCATGCAAGAAATGATCGCATGCGACAAATGATCGTATGCAACAAAGGATAGTATACGAAAATAACAAAATTACAATTACAGAAAAAAAAATTTGCTCATTTCATTGGTTTTTAATATTTAGATTTTAAGACCATTTTTCTCAATTTTTTCAAATGAAACATCTAGAAAATTTTATACCGTTCGAAACAGGATAAAAAGTACTAGCGAAATCAATAATAAAAATATAGGTTGTTATTTAAAAAACATGTCGATGACGTCATATCATGAAAAACAAAGTACATAAGAAACTGAAAATCAGCTGAAAATATTCCTTGTGGTCAAAATCGCTACACCCCTTCGAGATTTTTTCATAAAAATAAATATCAACAAAGTTAATGAATTTATCCGTTACCTTATTTCCACACTGTAGAATTCTTTTCTGTAATTGTAATGTTTTTATTTTCGTATGCGATCTTTTGTCGCATGCGATCATTTGTCGTGCGACATTTTGACAGCGATCTTTGGTCACGCCACCTTTTGACTGCGATCTTTTGACGTATATCCGTACAATTATCTTGTAGATCTTCTCAGTTGACTCTGATGGTAATCACGCTTTTTTATTAGAATAAATCCTTCTTTCATTTCTCTTCATTGACCTTACCATTTTATCAAATACAGAATTCCTCGTTCAGTCAATAAAGAAACAGCGCGATATATTTATATGTATTCTCATATGCTGCAAGCTCATAAATATCTAAACACTGAACAAACAAATAAAACTGGAAACCTGTATGCTGTAGACAAATTTCAATTTGTATAAGATGTGCCTCAACGATAAAGCAGCACACGTTGATTCTGCACCTTACTATAGAAAACAGTATGATACAAGTAAGGAAATTGGTGTGTACAGCTTTGCTGAAGCTGTTTGGATAATAAAAACGATAATCAAAATAACTTGCAATAACGTAAAAATTAAATACGAAATCATGAAATAAACTCCTTCCTACAAGGTGATGCTTATATTAAAAACAATAGTTTCACTAGAGTATAATCCAGACGATGACTCGATTATTTGTATGTTTTGTAAACTGAGTTTTTCCTGTGTAAATGCAACCATTAAATAGAGGTTACAGTATGTTTATGTTAAGATTGACAGTTTTAAAACAGATAGAGAAAATGCTATTAATCACAATTTAATTAATGTGACGTGAATCCGACAAACAATTGATAAATTAAAAGACTTAAATACTCTTACGTTAAAAACCATTCATAAATGGGCTCCACCTGAATTCTCAATTGACATTCCTTAATTGCAAATTTTCATGTGAAGAACCTCAGAAGAAAGATGTTTCTCTGATACCCTTGTTTGACATTTTTGAGTATTCACTTTACTTCCGGAGCCGTAAGTCGCATTTTCGGGCTTTTTTGTGACGAACGCTTAACAAGCGAATATATCCTGAAAATCTTCAGTAACGAATTGTATAATGGTTTGATGAACCACTGCACTAATCTGATTGAATCAGGAGTAACTGATTATTTGAAAGTAAACTCACTGTTTGGGCCACCCAAGATTTCAAATACGAAACCTTTATCGCCCTACCTTCACGCTGTTTGGCATTTAAGCGGATTAGGCCTTTTTTCTGAATAACCCTCGATATCCTACACGTTATCTTCAATAACTTTTCGTAAATTTTTTAATGAAACAGTTTACGGTGTTATCTGCTAGGCTGCATGTCGTACTGTGAGAAAAACCTTGCCACTTGGTAGCAACCGATTTCTCTGCGCAGGTGGTCAGCTAGTACAGGTATTTCGATTTTGAGGCTATGAAAACCTATATTGTCGGTTTTGAAACATAAAACACAACCTTGAGAATGCCATTAATTACAATTAGGCAACCATGTCTCATTTAATCATTGTGATGTTGACAAACAATCCCAAAAACAATTGAATTAAAAAAACTGAGACACCAACCTTAAAAATTCACTCGTGAATGGGTTGTATCTACCTAAATGGGTAGCACATTGTTATCTTCTAAAACGCCAAATTGTATATTTCTTGAATAATTGTTGCTGAATATTCTAACTTGACACTTATAATTATGTAGGGTTATACAACCTATACAAGTTTATCTGAAATTAAAAGATAAACGCAGAAAGAAGCAACTACAAAAATGTATGTATTAATCTCATAAGCCACCGAGAATTTAAAATGTTATTTTGCAATAGAACTCATGTGTAAGAAATCCCGAATGCTATCGATCTTCTGCCTATTTAGTTCAGATAGCTAACACGAACGCTGAAATGCCAGCAAACTTTTAGATTAATCCGGTTCAGTTTGTTTAATTGCATTTCTGGTATATTGCAGCTGCCAAACTAATATTAAATTGATGCTTTCTGATGTCGACGGACTATATCAACTTGGGAATAACTTTAAATGCTAGTTTGACCTCGGAGTTATAGTTGCGGCTGATGCACTTTTGCTCGAACATCTTGCTCCTTGTTCGCTGCAACTAATTTAAAGAATCGGCACTCTGTTAACGGGACTTGGAAGTAGAAAGCAGACACGATGAACTTTGCATTCCAAGCAAGGCTTCAATGAAAATATCCAACAAACAACATCAGCAACTTTTGCTGTTACAGTGACCAAAAGTTTGTTGGTATTGTAGGCCGAAAGAGAACATCAGCGCTTAACGAGAACAAACTTCGCTGTAAGCGTGCTCGCATTATACTACGCAAAGCGATGATTAGGCCAACCCTTGTTATCAGAACATTTTTATTACACGGAACAACGATTAGACCCGAACTCATGAACATGTAATTGTCCGCGTTACATTTTTGCTATAATTAAAACGTCGACCACGTTTGCGTTAATTGGAGCCTCGAATAAAGCCTACTAACCTGTAGGCCACTGTAGCTGTGTGGGCTTTTTAGCGAAAGCATATATAAAACGATAATATCTAAATTGTCGCAACGAAGAGAGATGTACAATAAGCCGGATAATTACTGTCCACGTCCTGCACTGCTCAAATCCCTAACTTCCCTTTACGCTTGTCCGGATTTCTACTATTACTTCTTTCCACCCCAACGTTTTCATGTTAGTCAGCTGTAAATAATCCTTTTGAGCCTTTTACACTTTGCTGTTCTATCACCCAAAAGCACCTTTGGATATTTGACGTGGTGTTAAACACGGGTTATGAGTAGTGTCAACCTTTTTTTACGATTGCAGGCTTTATTTTGGTGGCACCAATGGCTCGTACGAATTCACAGCAGTACAAATCCCATAAAAGTTCTTGTCCAAAGGGAACGTCCCTTTTGCCAATCAATTTGATGAGACATCCATGTGTAATCAATTTCTCCAATAAGCCTGCAAATACATTTTCCAATATAATGTGCTCTAAAGGCGATAAATGTTTAGCCAGAGAAAAACGAGTCAGTAATGGCATCTGTCAAGTGTAATAGCATCTGCACAGCCCATTTACCATATATTTCATCCAGGCAGGTAGCGCACTAGTGAAAAAAATTTATTGCCACCGCATTTCCTACGCAAAAAAACTGGCATGTGCGATGGGTTGTAATGATTTCGCGGGAGTGTAGCTGTATGAAATTTTAACTGAAGCTTAGAGGTTGCACAAAATTTTAAAGAAATATTGCACGAGGCGTTCGTGCTTACTGCAGTTTCCAGTCCAGTAATTTCTAAATTATAGTTAAAACGAGCTTGTAACACCTGCAATTGGTACAACCGTGCCCTAATGGAACGCAACAAATGTTTGTAACGCGACCTGGTCACCTGTTTTCAGGAGGTTACATTCAAACTAACACATTTTATGGCGAGTAATTATCGATGTAACATCTGCGAAATGTATTTTGAATTAATTACTTTCCACAAAGCTCAGTAGCGATGTTTCAATTTTTGTAATTGCGAGTGAGAACTCTTTGTAGTTCATTTAAATTGCTTCATACGCAGTTAAGTCACTTAGCAGTGCAGTAATGGCTGCGTTTGGAAAGATAGAATGTATAATGACAAATACTTTTTTTCTATTTCCAAATAAATGTAAAAGAGGTCGAACAGTATATCTGTATCCGTATATCCTAGTTGCAATATTAGCGAAATGGAAGTGCATTGATTGTATTTAATAGTAATAATACCACTGCAGGTATACTGTATTCGAATATAAAACCGAAAGTTTGATTTTATGAAATTTCCTGCTTTGGACATCAATTTATAATTAATGTTGCGTTGGTCCATTGCAGTTTAACACTTTGAGGTCAAACTGAAAGAACTTTTCTAGTAATATAGTTTACTAGCAAGATGCCCGTTCTTCGTACGGGCAACAAGTGTTTTTTCTTCTAAACTTCAAATAAATTATTGGGCGCCCCCCTCTCCCTTACTCAATACGCTAAACTAACAAACTTCGCAAAACAATATTGTAGGAAAAAAAGAAACAAAATTCTTTCGAAAACATTCCTACCCAACTCTTTTTTATGCTTCACCTACCCCCTGGAAATGTGTACGTAATTGTCGTTCACCTTGTATATATTGATAGAACTATAGTTTTAGTATAACAATGAGATAAAATTAAAATATATATGTACAAACTAAATGTTGTATTCGTAGATTTTAGCAAGATAAACTTAACACCCTACCCCATTTCAGTTTTCCCTTTTTACCGCTTTAGGGGTAACATTAAAATCCCTTAAACCTCTTGCTAAATATTTTAAGAATACATCTGTACGCCAAAAACACAATGTTCTAACTCAATAAACATAGGAGATACAAAGGAAAATCCTGAAAAGTGTTTTGAGACATTCGTATTGGATACCTATGCATGCAAAAACCAAAGTCGATATCTTAACGGGTTAAGAGATATTGAGGAATTCGTGAAAACACACTTTACCGCCTTTCACCCCCCTAGGGGTAACATTTTAAAATCCCTTAAACCGCTTTCTAAATATTTTAAGAATACATTTATATGCCAAAAAAGAATGTTCTAGCTCAATAAACATAGGAGATACGAAGGGTTCTTTAATTCACCCCGAATCCAGATTTGCACTTTTAGGGGTTGATTATGGCAAAATCCTGAAGTGCGTTTTTAGACACTTGTATTGAATACCTATGCAAGCAAACACCAAGTCGATATCTTATCGGGTCTATGGATGAAAATACAGTTTACCCCTTTTCACCCCCTTAGGGGTAAAATTGTAAAATCCCCTAAATCACTTTCTAAATATTTTAAGAATACATCTATATGCCAAAAAAAGGAATGTTAGAGCTCAATAAACCTAGGAGTTACAATGGGTTCGTTAATTCACCCGGAATCCAGATTTGCACCTTTAGGGGTCGATTAGGGCAAAATCCTGAAATGTGTTTTTAGATACTTCTATTGGACACCTATGCAAGCAAACATCAAGTCGCTATCTTATCGGGTCTAAGAGATATTCAGGAACTCGTGAAAACACAGTTTACTCCTTTTCACCCCTTTAGGGTTAAAATTTTCAAATTCCCTTAAACCACTTTCTAAATATTTTAAAAATACACCTATATGCCAAAAAAGAATATTTTAACTCAATAAACATAGGAGATACGAAGGGTTCTTTAATTCACCCCCAATCCAGATTTGCACCTTTAGGGGTTGATTAGGAAAAAATCCTAAAATAGGTTTCTAGGTATTTGCATTGATAATATTTGCAAGCAAACACCAAATCGATATCTTATCGGGTGTAAGAGATATTGAAGGATTCGTGAAAACACATTTTACCCCTTTTCACCCCCTTAGAGGTCGAATTTAAAAAAATCCCTGCTTAGCACTACCTTACATAACAAACTAAACCTTCCACCCAAATTTCAAGTTTATAGTGCCAGTGGTTTCGGCTCTGCGTTGATTAGTCAGGGTTGTGACTTTCCTTTATATATGTATAGATTATTTTTCAATAAATATCTATGTTTAAAGTTTAAACAAACGACTATGAATACAAACACCCAGAGACAAAGAAAGAGGTTGAATAATGTACTGAACATTTATCTGGCGATCATATATAAATCGCTGAAATAGAGATTCTACCCAAGTAGAACATTATCGAAGACGAATTAAACGACGTTGCTTTATATGTTAAAGCTGCTGTTGCTTTTAAAACGTTTAAAAGTAAAAGCGGGAATACTGAAACTGCATGATTTAAAAAATTCGACTTAGGATGGAATATGAACAAATAATTTAAAAGGAAGAGTATTTTTCCGTAACTTAAACTCTCCGAGACAATCAAGTACCTTTAAGGACAAGTATATCTAGTGCTGAGAAAAAAAAAGAATTTAAGAAACGACATTATTTGCTTTGGAGTTGCGTGCTACTTTACTGTCTTTGAATGAGAGTCCTATAGTACCAATAACTACAAGTAAATTAAATAGCAGACGTGTAGTAAATGTAAGAGGTTACAATAGAACTAAGAAACTAGATATCCTCGTAGACCATCCATATCCAATAGAGAATTACCAGAAGACCAATATCCAAATATAGCAAATCGCAGGATAAGAGTGTGTGGCAAAAACTGGTGAGGGCCTTTTTGTACACATTATTACAGGAATAAACGATACTCACCACACCAGCGCTGTTTGTATTAATCAGGCTGCTGCTCCTCGTTGCATCGACAGCTAATACGGATGATAACGACGTTTGTACGATTCAAGAACTCGCTCACGAAATTGAATCAATCCCGCAATAATTTTGCTCCGGCTCATTGCAGTCGAAAAGGGTGTGTTCTCTAGCGCTAAACTTGCGAGTTTATTATAGCTCAGAATGAATATCCAACGGCGCCACGTAATTTTTTCTACTTAAATGACCAGTCACTCCCTAAACTAGGAAGCGGAATCCAGTCAGCTTACTCAGAAGGTGTGCTTAGAGTCTCTCCACCAACAGAGACCTATCTTTGATGCGTACGTCTTCTAGACTATCTCTGAAGCTTGATCAAAGTTGTCCTACATCAAAATAAGAGGATGCAAGCAACGAGCCATGAACATCTAAATAGATCCATTGAATGTCGAGATACGTGCCTACGCGGACGATATAGACATTATCGGAAAAAGTGCGGTGGATATAAAAAAGACATTTATAGTCTTAGAGAAGACCGTAACAAAGCTTGGAATAAAATTAAACGAAACAAAAATTAAATATTTGTCCGCAATTAGTGGAAGCCGGCAAGTAAGTGTCCGACAGTACCTCACAATTGACGAATATAACTTCAAACGTATAAGAAAATTTGTCTATCTAAGAACATCAGCCAACCGAGAAGATAATGTCAATAAAGAGATCCAGAGACTCACAGTAATGGCAAATGGACGTTACTGTGCAAAAATCCATCTGAAGTCCAACAAAAATTAAATTATATAATTTGCTGATGAGATGGGTTCTCATAATTATATGGCTCGGAGACATTGGCTATAATCAGAAAGGATAAAAATCCACAAATCATCTTTGAACGAAAAGTACACAAAAGAATCGATATGTTACCATGCATATGGCATGTGGAGCTGAAGGATAAAGATAAACCAGTAAAACGAATCTTAAAGAATGGATAGCAAAGGCAAGAAACCGAAGTCAATGGCAAAAGATTCTTGAAGAGACCAAGACTGGGTGTCAATGATGATGATCGCAATTGAAAAATGATAACTACTAATACCTTAAACGACGTCACTGTGTCTAAAGTCTAACTTTGAAAATATGACCACCAAGCACCAGTTTTAGTTTTTGTACAAACAAGAACCCTAACGGCTTCTTAATTTACCTATAATCTAACGTTACAGCTCGAAACGGGACTAAACTCAAACTTTTGAAATGGAATGTCGACTTCTCGGTAACTTAAAGCACTGTAACACATTCTGTTACACCCACTTAATATATAACTGCCACCTTCGTAGCATCTTGTGGTGTCTTGGTAGTAGATGATGGCGTCTTTGTCTGGGGAGCGTTATTGCTAAGACTCAGATAGAGAGATGAAGTTGAGTTGTTCTCTGAATGGTGTCATTTTTGACAGTGGCCTATTATGAGATGTTTTATAGGATAAAGTTGAGCCCTCCGAGGAGAATATATCAACATCGAGTTCGTGAGATTGTTGAGTGACGATAAATTAGCACTTCACGCCTGTGCGACTTCAAAAAAATACAAAGTTCAATACAGTTCAAGAATACTTCAAAATCTACCTGTTTGAGCGACAGCAAAAACACACAACATGCGGTTATTTCAAGATATTTTAAACGTGAATCCGATATTTAACGTAATTAGTGATGGCACCATTAATAAACGATAAAAATAGAACTGCTATTCAAGATACATTTTATTTAGCCGCGTTACGTCTTCCTTCTCCCGAGTGTGGACAGCTTCGCACCACTAAACTGCAATCGCAGCGTCCCTACTTAAGCAAGATAGAGCGGACAGCGGTAAATTCCACCCCACGTCGCTGAAAAATAAATATCACTCAGCGGATGTTCTACAAATTTGACATACCGTGAGAAAATCTAGTTCGAATGCTTTAATAATCAATTGGAAAATACACGCACCTTTACAGTGCTTTTTGTTCTTCCTTGCCCTTGTTCTTCAATAATCATAAATTTAGGTCGTCTTCCAAAAGGTAGCCTTTCTGGAGGAATATGGAATGGTACCGTTGTGTGTGTAATCGTAAAACACACTGTAGAGAGTGCTACAGTAATACACTATTTAAAAGTGTTTTGAATATATTCACAAAAAATAAGTTATAACTATATCGTTCATCTTTCAGTCTACTAGGCTCTTTAAATTTTTATGGCAAAATAATATAAAAAAAGTTAAAAATTAACAAAGCATTCGGCTCTTAATGGATAGATATTTTCATGGAGGAGCCCTAATGGAATCAATATTGTTGTGATCGCTAACCACTATACTAATAATAAAAACCAATAGTAATAGTTATACAGAAAAGTATATCAAAAGGAATTTTCATGCCTAATTTACTATCAAGGTTTCTCTGTTCTATGATTTAAGCAACGTGCAGTCAAAATGTAAAATTTAAAGTTACAAACAAAGATAAGATCATTTAATATTTCGGTAGGTTACAATTGAAAATTATCATTACGTATGAACAGAACTGTCGGATAACTTTATAACATTTCGATTTACATTTCTTAAGTTCTTACATATCTTAAGCTTCTGTTAACAAATTTAATATGTCAATCGCTTTCCAAACACTGTTGGGAGTATTATTAATTTCGTGTTGAGTTAACTGCAAAGGAATTTACATAAGAACTACCTTTAGCTGTCACATACTGATTAAATTTTGGTAAAGTTTTATAGAACAGAAACTCATTAAAACTGCATTTAAATCACGATTTACAATGAGCCGATAAGAAAAGGGGGATAAAAATGTTTGCAACATGTAAAAGCAATTAACACGAGAACTAAGAATGAAATAACGCGATTTTAGAGTTACTGGAGAATACATAAAGAAATTCCGAAACACTGCTTATTATTGTCAACCCTGTTGTTATTGGATTACCATACTAATTTCATTCCCACCGAACAGCAAAAACTTCACTGTACTCTCCCCGTTATTGAATATGAAATTGCAAAACCTCGTAACTCGGCAGGAACTTTTATGTGTATACAAATTTAACAATTGCTTCCATTGAGAACGACTACAGTAAAATTGAATTAAATGGAAAGCTGTGGCTATTCATAACCGATTAACATAGAATTGAATGTTTTATTGTAATATTTTTAATTTTGTTTTGGAGAACAGCCTATTTAGTTGTACCATTGCAGATTAATGGTTTCAGTAACTTGATTTTCGATTAAGCGATATTAAACATTTAGAAGCTTATATTATCTGAAACTAGTCAAAGCTTGGCGATTTAGAATTTGATTATAGAAACATTGATGTCGTCAAATCTATATTACTTTACAAAATTTACCAGCACATTGACGTTATTTTGCCGTGTCAAGACGAAACAGGTTGTCGAGAGTAGATACAAATATATGGCGTAGTGCGTAATGTACTCCAGAAGCATTAGGCTCTAACACGCACTAATAATAAAAAATGAGGGTACAAATCTCTAGGCTAATTAGCAAATCTCATGTCATTCCAAAGTGTGTCTCGCAACTAACTGCAGGAAAACGGCAACAGAAACCAAATTTAATGCATTATGTTGAAGAAAATATACTATAGAAGATACAAATATAGGTATTTTAAAGATATTGTAGTAATACAACTTTGCTCATTTCGTAAATTTAGAATTTAAGGGTAACAATATTATAGAATCTTACCAAAACTCTGTATTACTCGATTTTTAGAGGTTGTTAAGAATATTTTCCATATTTAGTAAAACAAATGTGATTTCTATTTCAGGTATAATACCTGCAAGTCAATAACAATGCCTGCTCCTTATCGACATCGTATCATGTTATGTTATATACATCATCGCGCCATATTTACAGCGACTTAGGTTAAACAGAATTCTCTGAGAAGACGGAATTAATTGCAAAGCCTAGACGGACGATATCGGTTTCAAATCGATGCAGTACCGTTGGCAGAGGGTACGAAAGGTCAGACAGCGCCGATAATGTAGCATTTCAAATGTAAAGGTGAGGAAAGATACAATTTGCATCCCTCTCTTTTGATAATAAATACGTATTAAAAAAACCTTGAATAGACCGAGATTTGAACTGACGACCTCAGTTTTGCCACTACACCTATCTGCACCAAACTGACAGCGTATAGTTACTGCTTAACATCTATTACTGGTAAAGCGAGTACAAATTGACAAATACGTACATGCAAAGAAGAAAGCGACCAATTTCGCCCAATAGCTTTTAAGTTCTTTCCATTAATATTCCGCTTAAAATGTCACAAACGCTACTCGAGTAGGTTATTTCGTTTTTGATTTACTATATTTACAGCCATCCGGAATGATAACCTCTTTCTTGGTTAATTTTTCGATTACTTTTAACTCTAAAGCGGTTACTTCCTTCTCAAAGGTTATGTAGTTTCATAAGACCGTTTATACAAGTTTGAGTTGGTCGCGATTAATCAAGCGGTTAGACAAAAATTGAAATTTAAGAAAATAGTCGAGATTAAAAGCACTACGAAAACAATACAGCAGCATGTGCTGAAGTGAAAAATTAACCTTCCCAAATTTGGTGCCTTGCATCAAGCCAATCAAGCTAGATATTAAAAAGTGCCTCCCACCCACGTTTAAAGAAAAATACCTCAAGTATTTTCTTCACATTTCCAGATGACACTACACCCTATAAAAATGAATTGTAGAGGGAAAAGTGAATGGCAAACGACTAAAAGGAAGATTACCTAGAATACGGTTTGTTCAAATGAAAACCATCTTGGGAATCGGGGTAGCATGGAAGGCATGGAAAAGCAGTGTCATGTTATCTGCTACTATACTATTGTGCCATTACGCCCTGGTGACGCAGTGAGAAGTAGAAGAATAACCTGAGAGGAACATACAGCTACGGGAGCATATTGCTACTGACAAATGCAAGCTATCCAGATGATGCGATTAAATGGATTAGTTCTCTAAGTGTCCGCTAGTACCTGTCTGCATCGTAATGACAAATTTGTTAGAGGGCATATGGCATAAGTTGTGTTGGTGAGAATGGTTAACTACGTGGAGATTATTATTTTGTTTTAAATCAGTTGCGATAATAAAACACTGCAGGAGCCTGTGGTTTGAAAATATAACAAATTCGTTAAAACCCCTCACCACACAAATATTTAACAACTGCTAAATAAGTATTTCGACAGCCACTCTATCATCATCGGTAGCTACGAAAAACTTTCATAGTAAAAAGACAACTATGTACTCGTGACCAAATCACTTCCATTTGTGATTTGGTTCTGCTTCCTCTTTATATAGCTCTAGCTGGCATAATCAGCGGATTATTCTAGTTTCCTGGAGTGGGAGACTTTCCCAGCGAGTGCGCGTCGGTGTACATGAGTTAGCCCGCGGTGACGTCTCGTTTCGCAGTTCGCGCTTCCAAGGATGAAGCGCTCAGACTTTTATGTGTTTTAAGCCATGGGAGACGTGTTGTAAAGAATTATGTCATTGAATGGTATAACAGAAAGCAAAGTAGAATACATTCAAAAGTCACTGAAAGCAACTGGGTCAGCACGCCAAGATCAACGTGGAAAACATAGCTCTAAGCATCGTAAACTAAAGCCCAACATTTCCGCAGCTGTAAAAATTCATGTTTCTTCATTTAAAGGTCAAATTAGTCACTATAGCCTGCATGAATCGAACAGAACTTACCTTCCTGCAGAATTGAATCTTAAGAAGATGTTTGAAATGTTTAAAGAGAAAGAACAACAACATTCACAACACAATCTAATATTTCATTTGGGTATCCTCGAACTGACACCTGTAGCCGTTGTGATAAAATAAATACCAAAATAAAATGTTTGGAAGCAAAGGAAGAAGATGCTAAAACTACAAAACTTAAAACGGAACTGGCACTTCAAAAAATAAAAGCACAGCCGTTTTATGACAGAAAACGGGCAGCACGCAAAACCTTAAAGAATAACTCAAAATACTATGCTATTGCCATGGATTTTCAGTAAAACGTACCTAACGTGTCAACGAATGATGTGTACTATTTAAGGCAGTTGTCTATGTACTCTTTCAATATTCACGAGCTAAGTAACGAGAATTCCTATTTTTGCACATATCCTGAAATACTCGCACGTAAAGGATCATATGAGGTATCTTAATTTTTATTTCACTATGTCGTTAACTAGAAGCACAGAAGTATTACGCACTTGGATATATTTTGCGATTCTTGCACAGAACAAAATAAGAATTATACTGGCTTTAGACTGATACACAACCTTGTTCACAACGTTAAACTTTTGGATAATTCAGATAACATTTCCAGAACGTGACAACTCGTATATGGAATGCGATAAGAATATGGGTTTAAAAAACCTTAAACAACGAATTTAAATGCCGTCTGATTTAATATCCGTATTAAAGACAAGTCGTAGAAAACCAAGTCCTTTTGAAGTTATTGAAGTGACTCAGGACATGGTAAAACAGGGGACCAACTTTCTTATAGACAAAGATGCAAAAAATGTCCATTTGCAATTCAGAAAATTAAGGGAATCAAATCTTTACGAGGACATCCTTGATTGATGTGTTACAGCTCATCGTTTAATGGTGCATGGGAGCAAACTCCAATACTTCTACACCAAAAGCAACGCCAAATTGGAAAAACAAACCTTGCTGAAGGTGAATTTGAACTTCCAACAGAACTTTATAAACGTAATTCGTATGACATGTACCCATATACTACACAATACAATGCTACCATACAGGATTATGCAAGAAGCATTCACCCTTCCAACGCATCCACTCACAGCACGCACGTATACTCATTTCTACCCACGCACACTAAAATTCATACTCGAACAGAGTTAAAATGAGATTTTAATTTCTTAGATGCGTTGCCCCTTAAACATGACGAATATCAGAACATTATGATTCTAAAGAAATTTTGCGACAATCCGTTAGGGCAAGAGTATTTCAAAAACTTACCACACATTCCTGGTAAAAAAGAAAACAAAATAGGATCGTAACATTCCTGGTGAAAAAAAGAAGACAAAGAAGGAAGATAATATTGCTGGTGAAAAAACGGAAAAGAAGTAAAAGTAAATTAGATAATAAGAACAATAAATGTAGAAGAGAGAAAAAATAAAAGTTATATCTTTTTTTTTTGTTTGAAAAAGACCTTCTTGGTTTTTACCCTTTAATTTACGAGTTACTTTGTTATTATATTGGTATTACATACTATACTAGTTTTTGTATTTTTTTAGTAGTATGCTCTTATAGTGTATAAAGGGTGTGTGAAAGATAATTTTATGGCATTTATGTTTGAATATGAATTCGGGCATGTGACCGCCGCGATTGGCGTATACATGACGCAATCTGAAGTTCCAATTTTCACACACTCTTTTCGCAGTAAATCAGGCTGTATTTCATTTCAGCAATAACGCGTCGAATTTTGGCTTTCAAGTGCTCAATTTATTGTTTCCGGTTTATCGGCATAGACATGCGACTTTACATATCCTCAAAGAACATAATGTAACGGCGTAAAATCGCACGAAAGAGGTGGCCAGTTAACAGATCCACAAAAGGGATCCACAAAATGGATCCACGAAATGGATCTGTTAACTGGCCACTTCTTTCGTGTGATTTGACGCCGTTAGATTATTTTCTTTGAGGATATGTAAAGTCGCATGTCTACGTCGATAAACCGGAAACAATTGAGCACTTGGAAGCCAACATTCGACGCGTTATTGCCGAAATACAGCCTGATTTACTGCGAAGAGTGTGTGAAAATTGGACCTCCAGGTTACCTCATGTACACGCCAGCCGCGGCGGTCACATGCCCGAAATCATATTCAAACATAAATGCCATAAAATTATCTTTCAGATAAAACCAATTTCATGGATATTAAAAACATCTTTCTGTGTTTTATTTCAATTTAAAGTTGTATCCCTCTAAAAAAAACACCTTTTATTTATAAGTATTAACTACGTTATACGAACTCCTGTTTACTTTAATAAACTTTGAGATATAGAGTTTTGAACCTTAAGATCGCTTTATTTCGATAATGTAAAACACACACGTTCCTGGTTTTTTCCCTGTACCCTTCATTTGATGTCTTCATCTGTCCCTCGGCATTTTCCATGTGTATCTTCTGTGCACACGATGTTAAGTTGACAATGACGAGATTATGCCTTGAGCAGAATTTAACCAGTTGGTTTTCTCTTTCTTTTCTTTTTTCTAAACTAGATTTTTCCGCTATGTTTACTTCAGCTTTTTTCCTACTATGGGATTCCAGTCTCCTGTTATTATTAGGTTCTCTTCTGCTTTTACATGTTTTATTACTTCTTCTATCTATCCATATACTCGTTCAATCACCTCGTCCTCGTATTCTCTAGTTTGGGCACATACCTATACTTGAATTATAATCGTGTCTCTTGTTTTAGTTGCTATTTTACCATTATGATGCTTTCTTTATATAGTACATATCCTTTCACTCTCTGACCTATCTCTTTTCTCATTACTATTCTAATTCCAGCGGTTCCACTTATTGATGCTGTGTTAATTATCCTACAATCTCCGTGTGGCCACGTCATTTCGCTCAGTCCAAGTACGTCTAGTTTATTTTCTGCCATTTTGTGTTTTATATTTTCTAGTTTTCCGCATTTCAGCAGAGCTATTTCGTTCCATGTTCCCACTCTTTTCACGGGTAATGGTTTTCTATCTCCGTTACTTGTCACCGCCCATTTTTTCCGAAATATGTAACTTTCAAAGACTCTATCATAGTGTGTTGACTTCTTGGGAAAAATACTACGACTCGGTGGTTGCCTTTGCCTTCCGCGTGGTGGGTATGGATAGGTAAGTGTGGGATTGCGGTTGACGCTTGATCCATTCCCTGTACTCGGCGGTGGGATGGAACCAAGGCTCACGTGGGCAGAGTAGCTACCCTGAAATAGACCTATCCCCCACCGGGATCGTAGAGGGGTGTCTACGCGCTACCTATGACTTCTATGAAGTTAAATTATTTTGTTTACTCACACATGTAAATATTCTGTTTTCTTTACAATCCACAGAATGCATAAGTAGAAAATTCTCTCAACAAATATGATTTCATATCAACACACTGACGGATATGAAACCGACAAATCACAAATTATGTCAGCTATTTACCTAGGCAAGCTTCATTAATTGCTTGTTTGTTATGGACAAAGTAAAATGTCAAATAGCGTAATCTGTCAAACTCATAGCTAAAAATGAATTATTCCAGTGACGAATCGATTAACAGTATTCTGCCAGATATTCGTTCAGCAGGGAATAAAACATGCGACACGTTATTACACCGGAAAAACAAAAGTAAATACAAATTTACCTACAAGACATTCAATAATTTTTTAAAAATCAATGGTTCCTATTTTTTTTTCTTCGTTGATAGGTCGTAGAAAAAGTATACTGTACAACTCGAGTGGAATGTCCATATGCACTTCGTTGCACAAATTACTATATTTTTAACATAGATATAGAAGGCGTGTCAGTAAGAAACATTTTATTTTCTTATATAAGTAATATCCGAACACTAATACATACTTAGTGTGATTATAATCAAGCTGACTAATACAAAAAAAAACTTTTGTTCAATTTCCCTTAAAATTTTCATTATTAAATTATAACCCCTCCACACTACTATACGTCATCTCCTCTTAGTTACTAGTAATCTCATATTTAACATTTTAATTATTTGTACGTAGTCTCGCATAGCTACTGTAAAAAGTACCTGACAAATTATTTTACTTTAGTTCCTTACAATTCATTTCTAGCATGAACTGTGCGAAATATTTCATGCGTTATTATGCACTAAAACATTTCTCCACTGTGAAGTTCAATAGTGTTAAGTTTCTGACTCATGAAATTTGAGTTTTTTAGGAACTCTGTGTTAGGAATAAATATCACCAGAATTCCGGCAGTTTTTAAATTTTCCGTAAAAAAGTTTGCTTCGGTTTAGATCGCCTGCAGATTGAATATTTTCACATATAATCTCATAAGAGCATTAATTCTTTCCGGAAATTTTTTTGAGTACGGTCCAACAACGTCTATTAATTTGACCGAGCGGGACGCGAGGGCAAATTAGGACGTTGTCGGAATGCACGAAAATAGTTTCCGCATATGAATTAATGCTCGAATGCAGATTCGGTAAGAAAATAACGTAACGCCACAAACCCTCACAGTTAAGTTGGTCTACCTACAAAAATTTCCAAGAATTTTTTTTATTGTCTTGGTTACGGCTCGTGAACTAATTTTTCTATTGGTCATTAATGAGTGTCGTACGATTTTCAATACTATTTTATTTTATATGTATTTTAATTAACATTTTCCGAAATCCTTGAAAGAGCGATTATTTGTTGGTAAACGTTGCCGTTGATTATCAAGAAGTACATGTACGAATTAAAAAAAAACGTTAATCAATTATTGAAGCCTAAAATCATCTTATAAGCAGAATTCGCAAATTCCTTCCTAGCATTGCAAACATTTGTATCACCTTTATACATGGTATTATTATAATCTTTTCAATTATATCTGGAATTTTACTTTGTGGAGCCTCAATAGTGACGGTCATCGGTTAAAGGTGCGACAGTCCTATTGCGATGCACCTAGGTAAACTAAGATTGAATACCTTCTCGTACCATAATCAAATAACTTGCTGCGAGGCAGAAGTCGTGTAATCTCCGATTACTCAACAAGCGCCTATTGAATCAGTCAGCTCCTTCAAAAGGCAGAACTAGAAGAAATTATGTGAAAACCCTCTTAGGTTGGTATCTGGATACTGGCAAATGATATCAACAAAATTTTGAAGGACATCATGCCCATAAGTCGGAGAGCCAACAAGCAGAAAACCAAATCCAGATGTGCCTATTGCTCGAGCGGAAGAATACGGAGATTGCTACTAGGTAGGCAATTTAGAATGTCCTTCAAACTCCAAAATTTCCGAATACTTGAAAAGTTGTTTTTGGCGCATTTTCGGTAAAATTGAAATAGCACTTTTCTATAGTATGTTAAATATCTTCATCCATTAATTATTAAGTTAACAAAGAATTTTTTGTTTCTTTGTTAGTGTATTCTTCTTTTTCATATGCCGTGCGCAAAACTGTACGTTGACGATCAGCTGTGTTGTCCACATCTCAAATTATCAAAATAAGGTATGTCCCCTCTGCAAGTTTAAAGATAGTTGCTGCATCGTTGATTTCATATCAATATTGGTTATTGGTTAAAGAGTCTGTGCAAGAAATATAAACCAGTTTTCAAGGGTCCACATTTCAAAACCTTCGATTCGGTTTTAAGGGACATTAGCTTCAGTGGCGAATTTTCAGAACCGTAAAGCAAAATAGGTACTCCAATGACACATCTTTGCTCAGTTTCAATTTGAGCGGATAGAATTGGGACATTATTGTGAAAAGTAAGTAAGGTCAAGTTGTGTTTACGTGAATTGACCTTGCCTTGGTTTGTCAAAGCTAAATACTTTTTAATGGTAGGTATATTAGAAACAATAGTGGGTTTTTTAAAAGTCCACCTCAGTTTTGAGCGATAAGATGTCATTATGATGGCTGCTACGGGTGATTAACTTTATTGCCTGATTTCATGTTTGAAGATTTCATGATCTGGCAGGAATAATAGTACGTGGTCCAACTTTGAAGCTGCCACGCTTCGGTCTATTTAAATATTATATAATGATAAAATATAATAAAATGAACCACTTGAAGCCCTTGGTATTAATTTTAATTTTATTATGTTTAATAACTCTCAACGTATTGTCTCAACGCAGGGTGTTCAATGTAAGTCTCATATTCGTAATTTTCAAAACTACACATTTCTGTCCAGTTTCAGCAGAGTGATTACAAAATTCAGTTTGAACGAGTGGAAATGGATCGTTATTCTGAGAAGTACGCTAATTACGTAAATTTTGTTACATTTAAATACAATAGAACCTCTACAGTAGTGAATGGAACATGGAACTTTAAAGTCAATTTTGGAAACAATTTTCAGGTATATAATACAATTACTCCGATTTTTACTACTACCTTATAACATTTGTAACTTTTAAGATTATAGTGCAAGCAAATAAATTCTTGAGTAATGAGTATCGACTGTTTCCACTCCGGTTTGAAGTTAACTCTTGTGACGCTTTTAAAAACAATTTAATCGGCATCGCAGGAACTTTCAAGTGTGGTAATTTTACTGGATGTCCCTTCAGAAAAGTACGTACTGAATGACTTACTAAAACTTTCTAAAACACTAAATGCATGCTATTCGTAATATCATGTTACGAGTATGGTTTTACAGCATTTCCAAATTAATCAAAATAAAATTTGATGAACACTAATTCTAAAGTTGTATTGTAAATGCATGAAAACTTATATGAATATTTCTATTGCTAACATTAGTAATATCTTTTGTAGGAGATCACTTACCACTTCTGCAACTGGGCTATCAGTGAAAGTCATTTTCCTCCATTTCTCCCCGACGGAAACTACAGGATAGACGTAGTCGGGTTATACAAAGGGGAAGATGTTGCTAGTGCATTTTTGTTTATAAAAGTGTTTCGCCCAATTCGTGTATTATAATTGATTTGCTTATATTTCAACAAATAAATTTCAGTTTGAGTATATAAAATATCGTAACTTGTTAATCTTGTATATTATATGATGTGTTAACACGAATACAGTACTACTACCAGAGTTGGACGCATAAAAAAGTTAAAAACGCGTTAAAAAAGTAGTGCATGCGTACACTAAAACAATTAAGAGTGGAAAATATTTATAATTTATAGAAGATTAAGATCTTCCAGCGTATTTTCCTTGTACAGATACATTACAAAGATAAATTCTAAGTAAAATTATAGTTAGTTACAGTTGGAATCTATACAGTAACTAGGAAATAGATGATATCTTTCAATTTAATTCAGCATTTGTGTTTCCCAGGTTGTTTATGGAAGCATTTTAATTGTTTTACTGTATTCTTACTTAATCAATATTTTTAATTGTATATTGAAGAGTAATTAAGAAGGGGCTCGAATTTTTCTGGTAAAAGCATTTGAAATTGGCTTATTTCGCTCGCCGTTCTGGGTCGCATTTCGAAACAAATACGTCAACCGCTTTTTGCAAATCAATTTATAATAATGTTACAATAGCTCACATCATGCTGGAGTAGCTTTTTTCAAAATTAAATATATAAGTTCAACTCATATTGCAAAAAACTATGAAAGTAACGGTAAACAGCTTACAGTAACAGTAACATGCACTGCGAAATTTACCTAGAACAGGTGTTGATGTAACTAGTTAGAGGCATTCATCAAACCATAAATACAGTAATAACCTTGCGGGTGGCTACGACTAAGGTTATAATTTTAAAATTATGTAATTAAATTTCTCACATAACTTACTCTAATGTTGTCCAAACGATCTAACTTGCCAATTTTTTTGCATTATCGTGTGGACTGCATTCAGTCTCACGATAAACATCCTTTGAATAATTTATATAAAACGTCTTGTTTACGTTACCGAAAATGCAGAAACCTGGTTTCCTAATATAATATTCTAGTATTGCATTTCACCCTACAAAGCGCAAAGGTGCAAAACCTGCGTTTATATTTTTTTACTTCTCTCGTCTGAAAGACGAAGAAAGTATTGTAATCACGAAAAAATCACCTTCCGAAATTTCTTCAGATCTTCACGTTTCAAGGTCGCTAGATGACGAAAAAGAGGTTTTCTTAATTCCGTCTGTCTGTCTGTCTATCTGACTGTCTGTCTGTCTGTCTGTCTGTTGGCAGTATAGCTCAAAAACTAGTTGTCGGAGGAAGACGATATTTTGCACAGATATGATATATCTACCTCGCATCAAACCGGTACAATTGTATACAAATATATATTGGGTGAACACATTAAAAAAATAAAATTTTGTTTACTTTTGGGTTAATTTTGAAATAGAAGGAAGCAATAACTTTCAGATAGGTCAGGATTTACATTTTCCGAAAATAAGACTCAACCGTTAGAGGATAATGTCACAAAAGAGTAAAAACATTTCAACAATAAGGCGTTCTGTTCAAGAGAGGCGCGCGCCGGACTTATTTGAAAGAGGCTTGGTAGCGTAGTTGGCTTTATCGGCGCAGATAGGATATCTATGTAGGGGCACTCTGCAGATGCGGCGGGTTCAAACCCCAGCGGGATAATTTTTTTTTAATTTGAAAATGTATTTAATTTATTAGAAACGTGAAGATATTTTTACTCCTAACTTAATTTATAACTCGCCCTATGAAGAAATTAATATAGAAACAGAAAATGACATAGAAAGTGATCAATTAGGTCTATCCATAACAAAAGATGAATTTATAAACGCTTTGAAAGAACTGAAAACAGGTAAAGCCTATGGTGTAGACAAAATCCCAGGAGAACTACTGCAAGCTTTAAGCGAAAAACAAACAAACACTCATTAAAGAAATATATGAAATAGGACAAGTACCTACAGATTTTAAGAAAGGCTTAATGGTCATGATGCCAACGAAAAACAAATCAACCAGTTGCGAAGACTATAAAACTCTTAGCTTGTTAATGCATGCCTCTAAAATCCTAACAAAAATTTTAAACAACAGAATTCAAAATAAAATAGAATGCAATTTGAGTTAAGATCAATATGGATTCAGACGAGACAAATGTACGAGGGAGGCTATATTCTGTCTCAGAAATGTAACTGAAAAAAGCATTCAAGTTAATAAAACTGTATATACTGCCTTCATTGATACAAAAAATGCGTTTGATAACGTAAATTGGCATATTATGATGGACAATTTGAAGACAATTACATGTGGATTACAGAGACAGAAGATTAATTAAAGAACTGTATGAAAACCAGAAAGCTATAATAAAAATCGACGACTGTCAAAGAGAACCGACAATTTTAAAAGGAGTCAGACAAGTGTGCAACCTCTCACCTGCATTATTCAATATATACATAGAGCAGGCTATAAATGAATGCAAAGAAATCGGTTCAGGTATCATAGTGGCCGGTGAAAGAATACAAACTATACGTTTTGCGGATGACATAGCTATTGTTGCCCCAGCTGAGAGAAATTTACAAATATCGTTAGAATATATAGATGAAATATTTAAGAAGGAATACAAGATGGAAATTAATAAAAAGAAAACGGAAGTAATGATGTATCGAGGACACCAGAAAAATTTCATGTAAAAATTGACAAAGACACTCTCAAACAAGTAACATCTTTTCAATATCTAGGTAGCATCATAAGCGAAGACGGTAGAAGCAGAGAAGAAATTAAAAACAAAATTAGACAAGCTAAAGTCGCATTTAGTACAAAAAATGCATTGTTCACATCCACTAACCTAAATTTATCTCTAAGGAAAAAATTAGCTAAGACTTGTATTTGGAGCACAGTACTTTACGGATCGGAGACATGCAAAATAGGAAAAAAAGAAGAAAGTCTGTTAGAAGCCTTCGAGATGTGGGTATGGAGAAGGATGCTGAAAATTAAATGGTCAGAAAGAATTACAAACAGAGTAAATACATTAAGACAAAGAAGACACAAATGGATAGGACACATGTATAGAAATAATCCTTATATAATCCAAAAAATAGAAGAAACTAGAGCTGGAAAAACACCTGTAGGAAGACCCCGTCTTGAGTTCATGAAACAAGTCATCAAACATGCAGGTGCGGATAAGTATACAGCCTTAAAGAAAATGACTTGTGATCGACATAAGTGGAAAGCTGCCAACCAATCCAAGGATTGAAGTAGTACAGGAACTTAATTTGATTTTTAAAATTATTTAGTGTCACAATGTTGACGTGGGAAGTTCTGGGTAAAGCCTTTTACATATTTCTTTGACTAGTATATGTTCCCTGTTCGGTGATCTAAGGGTGTGCATGTGAATTGAAACTCTGAAATTCAAACCAAGTTTTTAGTCAATCTCGAGCTATACCAATCCACAAAATTGGAAGATAGATAAAAACAAAGCTGGGGCAGGCATAGAAAGCAAATACTGAAGGCAACCTAACAGATCAGAATAGTTTTAATGTAGCTTACTGTCGAACCAGTGCCGGTTTAAGATACCTTAGCGCTGCTACTTGTGAGCGGCGCCCCTACCTATATTTTTGTAAATTAGTAATTTAAACTATCTAAAATTGCATTTGCATATTATATTAAAAAAAGGGTTCCGAAATCCGAAATTATTTATTATAGATAACTTTATAGAATACATCAGTACAAAATAAAATAAAAGAAACAAACAACGAATAAAAATATACACTCACAAAGCAAAAAGGTAATATTTTCCTCTTTCTTTTCTTTTTTCTAAACTATATTTTTCCGCTATGTTTACTTCAGCTTTTTTTCTACTATCGGATTCCAGTCTCCTGTTATTATTAGGTTCTCTTCTACTTTTACATGTTTTATTACTTCTTCTATCTATCCATATACTCGTTCAATCACCTCGTCCTCGTATTCGCTAGTTTGGGCATATACCTATACTTGAATTATAATCGTGTCTCTTGTTTTAGTTGCTATTTTACCATTATGATGCTTTCTTTATATAGTACATGTCCTTTCACTCTCTGACCTATCACTTTTCTCACTACTATTCTAATTCCTGCGGTTCCACTTATTGATGCTGTGTTAATTATCCTACAATCTCCGTGTGGCCACGTCATTTCGCTCAGTCCAAGTACGTCTAGTTTATTTTCTGCCATTTTGTGTTTTATATTTTCTAGTTTTCCGCATTTCAGCAGAGTTATTTCTTTCCATGTTCCCACTCTTTTCACTTGTAATGGTTTTCTATCTCTGTTACTTCTCACCGCCCATTTTTTCCGATCAGGGGACTATTTTACTTCCGAAATATGTAACTTTCAAAGACTCTATCATAGTGTGTTGACGTCTTGGGAAAAATACTACGACTCGGTGGTTGCCTGTTGCCTTCCGCGTGGTGGGTACGGATAGGAAAGTGTGGGATTGCGGTTGACGCATGATCCATTCCCTGTACTCTATCCCCCACCGGGATCGTAGAGGAGTGTCTACCCTCTACCTATGACTTTTATGAAGTTAAATTATTTTGTTTACTCCCACATGTAAATATTCTGTTTTCTTTACAATCCACAGAATGGATAAGTAGAAAATTCTCTCAACGAATATGATTTCATATCAACACACGGACGGATATGAAACCGACAAATCACAAATTATGTCATCTGTTTACCTAGGCAACCTTCATTAATTGCTTGATTGTTATGGACAAAGTAAAATGTCAAATAGTGTAATCTGTCAAACTTATAATAGCTAAAAATTAATTATTCCAGTGACGAATCGATTAACGGTACTCCGCCAGCAGCTAATAAAACATACGACACGTTATTACACCGAAAATACAAAAGTAAATACGAATTTACCTACAAGTCATTCAATAATTTTTTAAAAATCAATGGTTCCTATTTTTTTCTTCGTTGATAGGTCGTAGAAAAAGTTTACTGTACAACTCGAGTGGAATGTCCATATGCGCTTTCGTTGCACAAATTACTATATTTTTAACATAGATATAAAAGGCGTGTCAGAAAGAAACATTTTATATTCTTATATAAGTAATATCCGAACATTAATACATACTTAGTGTGATAATAATCAAGCTGACTAATACAAAAAAAAAACTTTTGTTCAATTTCCCTTAAAATTTTCATTATTAAATTATAACCCCTCCACACTACTATACGTCATCTCCTCTTAGTTACCAGTAATCTCATATTTAACATTTTAATTATTTGTACGTAGTCTCGCATAGCTACTGTAAAAAGTACCTGACAAATTATTTTACTTTAGTTCCTTGAAATTAATTTCTAGCATGAACTGTGCGAAATATTTCATGCGTTATTATGCACTAAAACATATCTCCACTGTGAAGTTCAATAGTGTTAAGTTTCTGACTCTTCCCAACATGAAATTTGAGTTTTTTAGGAACTCTGTGTTAGGAATAAATATCACCAGAATTCCGGCAGTTTTTAATTTTTCCGTAAAAAAAGTTTGCTTCGGTTTAGATCGCCTGCAGATTGAATATTTTCAATACTATTTTATTTTATATGTATTTTAATTAACATTTTCCGAAATCCTTGAAAAAGCGATTATTTGTAGGTAAACGTTGCCGTTGATTATCAAGAAGTACATGTACGAATTAAAAAAAAACGTTAATCAATTATTGAAGCCTAAAATCATTTTATAATCAGAATTCGCAAATTCCTTCCTAGCATTGCAAACATTTGTATCACCTTTATACATGGTATTATTATATTTTTTTCAATTATATCTGGAATTTTACATTGTGGAGCCCCAATAGTGACGGTCATCGGTTAAAGGTGCGACAGTCCTATTGCGATGCATCTAGTCCGATTGAAATTCTACAAATTGGTAAACTAAGATTGGATACCTTCTTGTACCATAATCAAATGACTTGCTGCGAGGCAGAAGTCGTGTAATCTCCGATTACTCAACAAGCGCCTATTGAATCAGTCAGCTCCTTCAAAAGGCAGAACTAGAAGAAATTATGTGGAAACTCTCTTAGGTTGGTATCTGGATACTGGCAAATGATATCAACAAAATCATGCCCATAAGTCGGAGAGCCAACAAGCAGAAAACCAAATCCAGATGTGCCTATTGCTCGAGAGGAAGAATACGGAGTTTGCTACTAGATAGGCAATTTAGAATGTCCTTTAAACTCCAAAATTTCCGAATACTTGAAAAGTTGTTTTTGGCGCATTTTCGGTAAAATTGAAATAACACTTTTCTATAGTATGTTAAATATCTTCATCCATTAATTATTAAGTTAACAAAGAATAGTTTGTTTCTTTGTTAGTGTATTCTTCTTTTTCATATGCCGTGCGCAAAACTGTACGTTGACGATCAGCTGTGTTGTCCACATGTCCACATCTCAAATTATCAAAATAAGGTATGTCCCCTCTGCAAGTTTAAAGATAGTTGCTGCATCGTTGCAGTTTTCAAAGGGTCCACATTTCAAAACCTTCGATTCGGTTTTGAGGGACATTAGCTTCAGTGGCGAATTTTCAGAACCGTAAAGCAAAATAGGTACTCCAATGATACCCCTTTGCTCAGTTTCAATTTGAGCGGCTAGAATTGGGACATTATTGTGAAAAGTAAGTAAGGTCAAGTTGTGTTTACGGGAATTGACCTTGCCTTGGTTTGCCAAAGCTAAATCGTTTTTTAATGGTAGGTATATTAGAAACAATAGTGGGTTTTTCAAAAGTCCACCTCAGTTTTGAGCGATAAGATGTCATTATGATGGCTGCTACGAGTGATTAACTTTATTGCCTGATTTCATGATCTGGCAGGAATAATAGTACGTGGTCCAACTTTGAAGCTGCCACGCTTCGGTCTATTTAAATATTATATAATGATAAAATATAATAAAATGAACCACTTGAAGCCCTTGGTATTAATTTTAATTTTATTATGTTTAATAACTCTCAACGTATTGTCTCAACGCAAGGTGTTCAATGTAAGTCTCATATTCGTAATTTTAAAAACTACACATTTATGTCCAGTTTCAGCAGAGTGATTACAAAATTCAGTTTGAACGAGTGGAATTGGATCGTTATTCTGAGAAGTACGCTAATTACGTACAGTTTGTTACATTTAAATACAATAGAACCTCTACAGTCGTGAATGGAACATGGAACTTTAAAGTCAATTTTGGAAACAACCTTCAGGTATATAATACAATTACTCCGGTTTTTACAACTACCTTGTAACATTTGTAACTTTTAAGATTATAGTACAAGCAAATAAATTCTTGAGTAATGAGTATCGACTGTTTCCACTCCGGTTTGAAGTTAACACTTGTGACGCTTTTAAAAACAATTTAATCGGCATCGCAGGAACTTTCAAGTGTGGTAATTTTACTGGATGTCCCTTAAGAAAAGTACGTACTGAATGACTTACTAAAACTTTCTAAAA